>OY757931.1:82981271-83233771 GCA_963585895.1 Sepioteuthis lessoniana | reverse complement strand
ATGTGTACACAAAATACAAGGTTCTTTATTACCCTGAAAGAGATCCATAAGAGAGTGCAAATTGACAACTAGATTTGTGTCACTCTGGGTTCTGGCTTTGCAGCAGACTGCCCAAATTGGAGAGACAGAGAAAAGCTATATTACATGTTGTTTGGACATAAGATAGTCTTACCAATATACAACACTATGAATGAAGTGACATAAGGGTGAGATAATGTGATGCCTAGAGATGCTTTTGTGTCTGATTCATGGGTACAGAAGGTGAAGAGAATTTTTGAGATAATATGATACTTTAGAGACCAACATGGAGCAGACAAGAGATGCCTTTGTGCCAGACTCGTAGAGATAAAGAAACAAAGAGAAACTGTGATAATGTGATACCTTAGAGACAAGTGTGGAGCAGTTAAATGATGCCCTTATGCTAAACTTGTGGAGATAAAGAAACAAAGAGGAATTGAAATATATGATACTTTAGAGACCAGCACAGAGTGGACAAGAGATGCCTCAGTGCCAAGCTTGTGGAAATAAAGAAGCTAAGAGAAATTGTGATGATATGATTCCTCAAGGGTTTTTTTAGCAGATTGCTCTGAAGGTAGAAAAAAACAAAGTGAATTAAGAAAATATGACAATTGGATAGAGACAAAAAAGCCCAAAATAATGTGTCAGAAAAAGAAGACTACTAGATTTCACATTAGGATCTTTTACCAAACTACCCTGGGTGTAAAAAAAAGTGAAATGAATTAAGAAAGCACAACGATTGCACGGAGATAGAGAAAGCCCAAAATAACACCTCAGTAGACAAAAGCCCCAACAAGATTCCATATCTTGGCCTTCTATCCGACTACTTTGGGTATAGAAAGTGAGGAAAGCCTGTCGTACCGCAACATCGTGGAATAATCCCAAGGATTGAGAGAAAGCAAATATAACCGCAATTGAGATTGCTTTAAGCCAAGCTGTAGACAGCAAAAATTGGAAAGCCTAAACTTCTAAAAAGAATGGACTGGCTGATACTTTGTTAACTAGGTCTCTGACTTAAACCCCACTCCACTTCTGAGAAGGATAAATACTTGGACCATTGTTAAAGACATTTTTTCTTTTCTTTTCTTAAAAATATTTTATCATTAAAAAGCCATGTTATGTTTATTCTCTGTTCCTTAGCATCAACTTTTTTAATAATGCAGTCAAATAGGTTTACTTACCGACCAGCAACTATGATTAGCAATTGGTCAATATCTAAAAAACACAATGTGGGCAGATAACAAATTAATCGTGTCATCTGAAGATATATCTGACCAGCAGAATGATCAGTAGATAGAGGATGGGTTTACTGTCACACTGGGAGCAACGGCAATCAAAGGATGCTGCACACTCTCCAGACCTCTGAAACTACAGCCTCACCTTAAGATGTAGTTAAGTGTCATACTCTGCTCACTCCAGGATATTCAGTCAACATATGCTAAGCCTTACCGACAGGATAGTTGTTTGTATTGTTAATATTGTTCACATATTTTGGCTTATTTATTCCTAAGCAATTGTCTAATTTGTCAAATTTTAGAAAAAATACTTTTTAGTAGATATTTTTTGCTGTCATTTTGGATTTTTCAAAACAAATAGAAGTTTGTCTTTTTCTTCAATCATAGATTATACATCTGACAAGAGGTGAAAGATGGACTGGCTAAAAAGTCTTGTCAACAAAATCAAGGATATGAAGAAGAGTTAAAATGGTCCAAACTTCTGTGGCAGATGAGTAAACAAGATTAAATTTTTCATCCAAACATCAATACCCATTTTCCTCAATTATAAATATGATAAAAAAGCATCCTCATCTTTTTTAACATTCTTAGATCCTTTTTTTCGTGAATATTTTCTGTTGCTAAAACAAAAAAGCAAACCCCAAAAAGCAAGCAAAAAATTTTCTTCTGGCAGATAACTAAACAAGAAATCAAAAGATTGATTCTTTGCATCCAAACATTGAGAATCATTTTTCCCGCATAAAAATTTAAAAAAAAAGCATTTTCATATGTGCCAGCATCTTCTGACAAGAAAAAATCTTTTTCCCTTTAGTTTTAATGAAGAGGTCAACATTCTGATCGAGATATTTCTGCATATTCAGATAACTTCTTCAAATTCTTGATGCTTTGTCTGATCCACTCTTCAGGTTTCCTCAGATAAACAATCGGTTAGAAAAAAGGAAAAACTTTGTTACTTCAGAAAAATAAAATGCCATAGAAAAAACGTGATCATTGTTACAATAATCAGATCAATCCTTTTTTTTTCCTCACTAAAAAAGACAAGAAACAGACAATAATAAGCAAAATCTATAACTGATGTGGTCTATGCAGATTATCAAGCACTTTTGCCACTCAAGATGATTTTCTGTTGCATAGCCTTGAGTAGGCATTAAGAAGGATTGGTCTATGGAAACTAAGATAAATCAGAGTTCATTTGTTTTAATTAGAATGGTGCGAGATCCTTCTTAAATTGCCTCCGAATTTAGTCGACTAGTTCTTATATCATGGTAGTAATATCTCATCTACTGAAAGCAATGTTCACATACACATAGGAAAATATGAACTCCTTTTGACAGGTATTTGATTATATGGAAGTTTGATCCCTCTGATAAAATAAAACATGACAATACTGTGGTATGGAGTCACCATTTGGACTCTAACAGAGCGATTGGAGAAAAAGCTAGATAGTAAGTACACAAGGATGCTGAATTCTGTTTTAAACAGTTCCTGGAAACAGCACCCTACATATTGGCAGGGTTACATCTCATTTTGCAAACTATTCAAATAATATGAATAAGACACACCGGACACTGTTGGAGAAATAAGGAAAAACTCTTAAGCAACATTTACCTGTGGACTATGATGCATAGAAACACTAGTTTTGGTCATCTACCAAAAACTTACACACATCAGCTATATGTAATACTAGGTGTCATCAGGAGAACTTACCAAGTGTGATGGCTGATAGGGACAGACAGTGAGAGATAAAGTCAAGAGAACCTGTGTTATTGGTTTGCCTTGATAATGATGATAATGAGGTACACAAATTTAACTATACTGCTATCCACATGATTCCAAAATATACATGATGGTCTTCTTTTTACTCTTTCTCTCTCCCAACATGTTTTATATTAATCATCTAGACGATGTTGCAACATACTATTTTACCAATGGATATGCCCACTCTGTCACACCTTTCCACTTCTTCTTTGGGCTCTATCAGTGGGGCTTAAAATACACTGGCAGTGGGTAAGACACCCCTATGTCAAAAGTGATGTCTTAGGTATGACACTAAAATGCATTGGGTTTTGAGGCTCCAGTTTTGAAGCTCATGGGGAGTGTGGGGTACCCCTTCATAGCTATTACTCCCAGGTTGACTCTGAACTAGAGTGGTTGTTCCTGGTGGGGTCAAATAGCTCCGTTGGCAAATTGCTTTTTTTTTTTTTTTTATTTAATGGCATATGAACGTTCATGGGTTATTTAATGTCAAATCCATTGTTGGAGAAGAACAGCAGTGGTACTAGTTGACTCATAGCTAAGTAGTATAAGGGGATTTATTAGTCTAAGAGTGAATTTAATAGTTCAAACTCACTACGATGTTACCATGCAGTATTTTAGCCACTATTCCAAAGAGACTTGCTCTGTAGGTAAATTGTTTATATTAGAAAAAAATACTTGATATCATATAACCAAGTGCAAAAGAAAATTAAGAAACTTCACAAAAATGGTAAATATAAATGTATAAAGAATGCAGTTCCCTAATCTCTAGACATAAAATAACCTCAGACAGTTTGATATGCCTTAAAAATCGGTCACTTCTTCTTAGTAGGCCAGATGACTTGGGCTATAAAATACACTGAGAGCATCCCTGCAGAGGAGTAAGACCCTCTCAATGAATATTCTGACGTGACCTTTTTTGTTTTGTTTTGCGTATGATTCTTTTGAATATGAAGAATTATTCAAACATATCTATTTGACCTATAGGTGGGACCCGAACAGATATTACTATTCCATATTAGAGGGGACCAAGGAATAATGGCAATAAAGAGGTACTCCTCACTCCCCAGATCTTTAAAACTGGAGCCTCACCATCAGATGCAGTTTAGAACAATACCCAGGAGATCTCTTTTATTGGACTGATCTTACCTGCCTGATGAAGATAAAGTCAGCATATTTTAAGACCCTCCAACAAGGTGTTAGATGTTAAAAGAAATTAGATGAAAACAATAAAAAAAGGCAATTGAACATAAAATATCTTTAATTCCTTTTGTGATCAACTTCAGATGCAAAACAGCAAAGTATTTATTTTCTTTAGTTTTCAGAATAAAAACAAGTTATTTCCAGAACATAAAAAACAAGTTATTTCCAGAACCTGCAACAAACTTGGTCACAATTGGAAACTGAGTCCAGATACTAAGAAATAGTCATCAGAAATCTGTTTCTTTTATGGTCGGCATGACATGACACAGAGCTTTAAAGGGCTGAGAAATTCCCTGCTTTATTCATGTCAAATAATCAAAAAGCTCTTATCCATGACATATCAAAATAACATGAAACTGGAAATAGACAAAAGCAGCAAAAATGCTACCAAAAAGTAATGCCTACAAATCAAATTACCTCTTCCAAGGTATGAATTGTGAAATGACAACAGTCTACTCCTGTACATTGAATAAAGGGTTCAGTTCATGTTTTACTGAAGGTTATTGACAATTACAAAGACACCTGAAAATGGTTGGAGAATGAAATTTAGTGTAGATAACCATCAAGGTAAGGTTAAGTTATTTGGTTTAATGGCATATCAACCCTTGATGGTTATTCAATGTAAAATTCTGTTTGTACATATATATATATATATATATGTGTGTGTGTGTGTGTGTGTGAGATTTGTGAATGATTAGTTTTAGGCAATGTTAATTTTCAACAAGTTATGCACATAGTTAAATGGCTTCAAATATTGCTATCCAAGACTAACAATTCTATTTAATATCAATTATTTGTTTGAACACAGTTATTTATTGTTAGCACACAGTTAAATGGCTTCAAGAATTGCAAATAATTCATTTTAATATTAATAATAATCCCTAGTAAAAGATTGTTCTATTTGATATACAGATGGGACCCTAACAGGTACTATCACTCTGGGGCAAAGTTGACTTGGGAGTAATGGCATTGAATCGCTATTCCACATTTCCTAAACTCTAAAACTGATACCTCATCAGATTCAGTTTAATATTATACCCAGGACCGAGGGAGTAAAAGACTAGACACAACTGGGTGGTCAAGGTGATCCACTGGAAGATGTGCAAGAAATTGAAATTTGATCATACAAACAAATGGTATATGCACAACCCAGCATCTGCCCTAGAAAATGACACACATAAACTCCTATAGGACTTTGACATACACACGGATCACCTAATCTCAGCCAGAAGACCAGACCAAAGAAAGAGAATTTGCCGAATTGTGGACTTTGCTGTCCCAGCTGGCCACGGAATAAAACTGAAAGAATGTGAAAAGAAGGATATGTACCTCAACCTTGCTAGGGATTTGAAAAAATTATGGAACATGAAGGTAACAATTATACCAATTGTGATTGGTGCTTTTGGTAGAGTAACTAAAGAATTGTTAAAGGGACTGGAGGACTTGGAAGTTGGAGGATGAGTAGAGACCATTACTGAGAGTGGCCAGAATACTGAGAAGAGTCCTGGAGACTTGAGGTGACTTGCTGTCATTCAAACTCCAGTGAAAAGCCATCAGCTAAAACTGATGTGAAAAACTCTCAATGAATCAACAAATAATGATAATAATGATAATTATCCTGAGTAAACAATTATAACTTTTAGTTACCATTCTTGTTACAAATATTTTACAGTTATATATTTTCAAGTATTCCTATCTAATGGTAATAATTTTCAAACAGATCAATTTGACCCCTAGATAGGACCCTAACAAGTAATATCATTTCCGGTCAGAGTGGACCTGGGAGTAATGACAATGATGGGCTATCCACACTCCCTCAGAGCTCAAGAAATGTTTGTTTTTTAAATTACTTTCAAGAACTGTGAAAAATTAGGTATCAATAATTACAAAATGCATTTCTTTTCTGGAAAATAACTTTATTTGCTCATACAATATATGCTACATCCTTCCAAAGTAGTTTGAAGGTCAGGACTCCTCTGCATAATATCAATTGCAGAAAGAGAATAAAAGTAAAGCAGCACCTGATGTTTGTTGATTCCAATGAATTATAATTACAATTTACCTTTAATCAGATTTGGCATCAAGCAGGTCTGGTTTGGTTTGGTTTCTTTGTTTAATGGCATATCAACTCTTTTTAGGTTATTTAATGCCAAAGCCATTCTCCTAGAAGAACAGTAGTGGTACTATTTAACCCATAGCTGGGAGGATAAGGGGGTTCATACCTTTCCCAAGTGTATTTGCCCGAAAGTGAACGTAATAGCGCGACTGGAGTATGAACTCGTGTACTACCATTCCGCAGTCCATCGCTTTAACCATTACACAATGAGGACACCCCGCATCAAGCAGAGTTGCAAAACAAATACTTTCAAGTCAATGCATCCCAAATCTTTTCCAGTTTTATTCGTATCAGAAACTTAATTCTATATTAGAAAAAAGATATATATGCTTGAATATTTTAAAGCACAGCACACAAATTAATTGTAGCATATGTCACTCAATTGTAATCAAGTTGAAATAATGTAGTTTTTTTCATACAAAATGTCAACCTTACAGAGGCACACAAATTCAGTTGCTGTTCTGATAGATCACTGTAGGTATCAGCTTGAATTGTCAGTTGCAAGGAATTCAAGCAAATGATATTGACAGGATAGGGTTATATATATATATATATATATATATATATATATATATATATATTATGTGTGTGTGTTTGTGTGTGCATGTTGACACAACTTCTCTGCCACTGGCAGAATGTAATACAAGATCAATTACAGTAGGTTTGAATTCAGAATTTTCTTTCTCCTAGATTGGTTGTTATACCAAGGCCAAAAAGCTCAATATGCCTCACAATTTACCCAGAGCAGGGTAAAGAAGGCTTCATGCCTGTCACAACAGTATTAACTTGAAGTGAAATGAAAACTTCCTTATACAGGTTTGAACTTAATTCTCGGAGACCACAGTGATAATCTTCATCTACTCATGCCTTCTGATAATCAAATCTTTGATACAAGTAGAAAAATTACATAAAACTAGTTGTTGAATTTTGATTTGTAAATTTGAATATTTTTTAATTAACCAAACCACCAAATAATAATAATAATACATAACTACAATTTCCACTTAGAATCAACAGGTAAAGTAAGGAATCTGCGTGCCCAACTAAACAATTCTTTGTAATTTCAAAGGTTGTTCTCAAAATGAGAAAAAATCCTTTAAAACTGCAACTTAATTGACTTTTTGAAAGTTCTTCTTTTAAAATGAATAATGCATAAAAACAACAAAAAAAGAACTGTTTTGTTTTCATATGTATCATGTTTGCCTATTCAGTAAACTGAATTTAATTGTCTAACTCCAAAATGCATAGGTTCTTTACCAAGTTAACCATAATCACTTTCAAATTTTTATTTTTATTTTATTTCAATATGGTGACTGACTGTCTACAAAACAACCAAACATTTTTTATGCCCTTTTTCAAACAAATACCTGAGCCAATATTGCTTAACTTTCTAAATTAGACAATTAACTCAGCTTCACAGACAAAAATTTACACATGAGAATAATAAATAACATTTACTGTTTTTACATTCACAGGTTTTTTAGAAAAGTTAATGACATTCAGGTTAGTAATACACTCGAAATTAGAAAAAAAAAAATGATTTAAAACAAAACAAAATTCTTGAATAAAAAACTGTTTATAAATTTGATTTGTACTATTGAAAATTTGTTAATTATTTTGCAACATTTTTTAAAAGCATTTCCCAGTAAAAAGAATATTTATTTCAAATGCTTTCTGTTAAAAGGTTCTGTTCCTCATCCAAGTAATGATTTTTTTCAGCATTGCTTAACTAGATTGTTTAGAGGTGGAAACCAATTTGATATTTTCTCAAATCAAACGCTGAAAGAAATTAAATAAATGAATTTAAAGAATTCAATATAATTTTTAAATCATTTAAGTTTGTTGTTTATTTTTTGTTTTTTTAATTAATTGTTTGATTTTTTCTCAGACAAAATTCTTTTCCAGAATACCAACATCTTTTTGTCAACCAAACAACAAAAAAAAAATCTTTTACAAAAAAACAATAAAAAAACAGTAACAATAACAAACAAATACTTAAAATAGAAAGAATGATAGATAGATAGATAGATAGATACAGGCAAAAACAGAGACAAAAACAGGTATATATATAGAGGGAAAGAGAGAGTGGGAGAGAGGGGAGAGAGCCTGAGACAGAGACATAAATATGAAGAGAGAGAGAGATACTCAGACAAGCAGAGAAAAAGATAAAGATAGAATATATATATATATATATATATATATATATATATATATATATATATATATATATATATATATATATAAGAATACGTGTGTGTGTGTGTGTGTGTGTGTGTGCGTGTGAACAGAGACAAACGTAGATAGAGAGAGGATACATAAACATTGATAGAGAGATAGCAAAAGAGGTTGAAACAAAATGAGAAATAGAGAGAGAGAGAGAGAGAGAGAGAGAGAGTTAGCTGGCTTCCATTGTCACTTGTCATTCCTCTGGGAAAAAGTACAATTGAATATTGGTCCCTGTAATTGGCATCTGGTGGGCAGTTTAGGTTTTTAACTGTGGAAATTAATCAGTGAATGAGAGCAGATAATTTGGAAGTCAGGAATTTTGGGAATATGCGAAGGTGGGAAGGTTAAAGGTCATTGAAAACATAGACATTTATAGTAGCTAAAGTTGAGAAAAAATAGGTTGTTATCTTAT
Organism: Sepioteuthis lessoniana; assembly: GCA_963585895.1. Lineage (NCBI taxonomy): Eukaryota > Metazoa > Mollusca > Cephalopoda > Myopsida > Loliginidae > Sepioteuthis > Sepioteuthis lessoniana. Next base: position 83,224,806 of record OY757931.1, on the reverse strand, counting down.
TCACAAAAAAGTGATATACTTTTATAGAAAATACAGTTGAAGATTTGAATGTATTTTATTGTTTGTATCTTAATATCTCCTGTGAAAAATAACAATGGAAACAACAGCTTTTTAATAGTACTAACTTAGCTGGTATAGTTGTCTTGGAAATATCATTCACACAAATACACACAAACACACACACACATACTCACATATATGTGTATGAGTGTGTATATATACATACATACATACATACATACATACATACATATATATATATATATATATATATATATATATATATAATCATTATCAAGTCATGTTTTGTTTGTCTTACTCAGAATGTCTATGAGATGGGAGGTTAGTGACCATACAGCTGTTTTTTTGTTGGTTGCTGTTTACAGGATTTGTTCAAGATAGCACATAGCATCCTTGTGTAGTTTCCATCAAGATTTTTCGCCAAGCATTTTGTTAAAATCCATGTGGTGTGTCCAGATTGTAGTTCTGACATGGCCATAACATGGAAGAAATCTTGTTTGATTTTATCAAAGTGATCAGATTTCGATTTGATCAACAACCTGTCAATAACTGTCCATGCCTTCCTTATTCATATATTGCCCAGTCGGCTGGGGCTGTAGAATACACCGATTGCTTCTCTGCAGAGGGGTAAGACCCCCCCCCTCCCCAATGAGTGTCCTGGATATGACACTAAACAATCTGATGGTGAGGTTCCAGCAATGCTAGAGCTTTGGGGAATGTGGAGAACCCCTTCATTGCCATTGCTCCCTGGTCCACTCTGGCCCAGAGTGGTAGCACCTGACAGGGCCCTATCTATGGGTTAAATAGAACTAATGGCAAACTGAATTGTTTGATTAAACCAAATAGCTTGAAATAGAAATGTTTTTGACAATTAAACCGTACTTACATTTAAACTGTGTGCTTATGTTAAACTGAATTATTTGAAATAGAACTGTTTTTTGACATTGAAACTGTATTTACACAAAACTGAATTGTTTAACATAGAACTGTTTTGACATTTAACTGTGTGTAAAGAAAATCTGTACTTAAACTAGACTGAATAAGTTAAATTAGAACTGCTTGAGTAAACTGAATAGCTTGAAATAGAAATATTTTTTCACAATTAAACTGTACTTACATTTCAACAACTTGCTTATGCTAAAGTGAATTGTTTGTAATTGAACTGCTTTTGACATTGAAACTGTACTTAAACTGAATTGTTATATATAACTGTTTGAATAAACTGAATAGTTTGAAATAGAAATGATTTTGACAATTAAACTGTATACTAATGCTAAACTGAATTGTTTTAAATCGAACTGATTATTTCCATAAAAAAGGATTTGGCGTTAATTAACCTACAAAGGTTGATATGCCATAAAACCCAACCAACCATGAACCATCAAATGTATAACTTTGCAAAACTTCAGAAATAAGATCCAAAAAGTCAATGACACCATTGGGTGAGTGAACCATTACTTTTGTATTTTTGTTAAGATTCTTTATAGCAGCAACAATTTCTTTGGGGAGACAATATACAACTAATATTAGCTTCATCTTTTCTCTGTGTGTGCTAAAATCTTTGAACACTTGTGTTGGTTTGAGATTTTTTGCATTTACTCCATCAATAATTTGATGTATAGTCAGAATCTGTGAAGTTGTGCATTGATTTCTTTAAATGTTATTCTGATTTTTCTTGAGAATTTTCTCTACTTCAGGTTAAATATGATTGAAAAGCAACGTATTATTAACCTTAGCAGTAACTGCAGTAAGAATTATGACTGTAGGTCTTGGTGATTTCAAGGTCACCTTTTTGAGGGAAGGAAAGGATTCAGCCTTTTGTCCATTTATATTTTGTTCCTACACACCATTGCATGATCAATAAAGAAAGTCGTCATATTTCCTTCTCTTCCATACTTCAGCTTGAGTTTTCTTGAGGTCAGCAGATTTCCTGCTTTTCTTCTTTTCAATACTGAATCAAGTTCTTTCTCTATAAACTGTCCAAGTTTGATATCAAGTTGGCACACTTATAATTTCTTCTGTAGGATGAGTGATGATTCAGTTGGGTTTCAAAACAAATTGCTGAAATGTTCCTTCTACAGCTGGAATTTTTCTTCTTAGTTGGCTGCTTTCAGTCTTTACTTTCATTGGGCTTTACTTTCTGCTCACTTCATTTACTGTTTGCCATGTTAATCCTGATTGTTTATCTTCAACTCAGTTTCTGATTTTATTGATTTGTCCTTGGATTTTGTTCATTTTGGTATATTTTAATTAGTCTCTCTGGGCTCATTTCAGTTTCTTTGCATTGGTGTTTTTTACTAAATAAGGATGTTTTTATTATTTTTCCCTGCTGAATATATATATATATATATACAATCATCCATATGCATATGCACATATGTACACGACTAAGCACACACAAACTAATATATACACACACATCCAGTTATTGAACCAAGTGCACTCAGTAACTATATTATACTTAGGTGTAAACTAAAATTAAATATCCTTTGTAAAGCTAATAAATTTCAACTACCATCCAATTCATCTTTAAAGAGAGAGAATTTAATTCATGCCTTTCCCAAGAGTACTAATATGAAGTTAATTCTATACACACACACACACACACACACATATATATGTATATATATATATATATATGTATAAACTGACTCAAGATGAAATTATTTTGAATATATATTTCAATTTATTCAAGATTGAATATACTGATTAATTATAATTTTAGGTAACAGTAAATGATTACATAAATCAATCAGATAGCAAAATAAAGTATTTTATCAACTTAGATACCATATCAATACTCGATATATCATCTTTGGGGATCAATACAAGCCTGCATTCTAATATTCAAATGAACAAACAATGTATTAATGCCGCCAAATGGCATAATGTCTAAAACCTTATCTGAAACTATAAAAAATTTATCAGACTATCAACCAAGTAATCAAATCAATATTGGCATCCATCTTCATCTCTCTCTCTCTCTATATATATATATATATACATGTTATCATTATCCTGGCCTGCCAAGAGCATGGATTTCCTTGACTATCCTTTGTTATGTGTTCCTATTAGTCATTGTTTTTACTCTGGTCTATGCACTAAAATGAAGGGAAATACAACTTTTTCAGGAAGGATAATTTTAAAAACAGGAAAAAATCTAACAAAAGAGTTTCATGTTGCCAATCCTCAGGTGAGCTCAGGTGTCATATACTACTTCACCTGAGGTTTTGAGAAGTGAAACTCAGTCATGAGTTTTATCCTGCTTTTAGTGTATATATATATATATATATATATATGGAGGTAATATAGATGGAAAATAAAATTCCAACCACCTGAAAGGAAATATTGATTGTGATCTGAGAACAATATGTGCATGTTATGTGTGGTAAACATTCTGACTGATATTCACAAGGTCCATTTTTAAGCAGAGTATAGCAGGTTTGAATTCTAAGTTTTCCTTCTCTTAGTTGGTTGCCATAGAAAAGTTACAAATACCAGTCTGCATAACTATTTATTTATTGCTGGAAGAAGCATTGCTGGTATGAGCACTATGTAAAATACAAACATCCTTATCCAGGATTTCAACTCGGGTTGCCATGTCCATTTCCTATAATGGTTACCATTATAACTCAAGCACCTCCATTTACTCATGATCCAGCAATATTTGGTGTTGGGTAAATCTTTAGTAAATTGAAAGGGTGCAGCAGTTTTATTTTCCATCAGTATATTTTTTATTCAATTGTTTGAAGATAGTAAATTCATTTGATAATATTTCCTTAATTAAAATAAAAACAAATATAAACCCATTCAGTTCAAATCATACACACTCATAAATAATTATCAGCAAAATGGTACATCCTCGCATACACTAATGAATTTGTATACCAATGCACATACAAAAATATGTGATATATCTGGAAATGATGCAAGTTCATTGAAGGCTTGAAATACTAATCATATGAGAGCATTTATCTAATTTTTGAAGCTGACTTATGTTCTCATTAATCTTGTTCCTTGTTTGTCCAAATTCCTTCAAACACACACACACACACACACACACACACACACACACACACACACACACACACATAAAAACATACAAATATTCACACATACACATACACAAATACACACAAATACGCACACATACATATAGAACAAAATTTTACAACTAATCTACAACGAAACCAAGATGAGAAAAAAGCAGGATTTATAAAATTCTTTGAAAAAAAATTGATAACCAATTCTATTAAGGTGCTTTCTGATTTGATTGATTGATTTTAACAGCATGTAAACTTGTCTAGGGCTACTTTATGCCTAAAGGTTAGGGAATCACATTCATACTTGCATTTTTTGTGTAGTTGTTTCTTAAGAGTTTATTTTTTTGGACAGTGTCCTATCAAATACAAATAATTCTTAAGCATATCTATTTGATCTGAAGATGGGACTCAAACAGATACTACCACTCTGGGTCAGAGTGGACCTGGAAGTAATAGCTATTAAGGGGTACTCCACACTTCCAAAATCTCCAGGACTGGATCCTCATAATTAGATGCAGTTCAGTGTCATATCCAGGATACCTCTTTTTAGAGGGATAAGTCTTACCTCTTTGCAGGTCAGCATATTTAAAGCCCTACCAACAAGGCAAAATTCTTTTTGAATTGAATATTTAAATTTTCGACTTTCTGCACAAATGCTGATTGCTTTAAGCACAGAAAAATTACCTAAATAACACTTTATGGATTTTGTTCAATTAAAATCCAATTTAAGTCTTGGATTCTTGATAATAAAAAATCTTTTTAAAAATAAGATTGGACTTGAACATTGTCTCTTTTCCACTATGCTCCTTATAAGAGAATTTGTTTGTCATAGAAATTCTATTAATGGGAATCTTATGATGAAATGTAAAGGAATAAGAGAAGTCGGAAGAGAGAGTGAGACAAATAGAATTATGGTGGAGTGAGAGATAGTGACAAAAGAAAAGAGAAGACGATATGGAATGAGGTAGAGACAGAAAGAGATACAAAGGGAGGGGGAGAGAATGACAGAGAAAAGAGTAAAGACGGAGAGGTAGAGAGATAAAAGGTGAAAAAGAGAAAGAGAACAAAGGAAAAAAGGAAGGAAAACAGATGGTCAGATGGAGAGTAAGATAGAAGAAAAGAGTCAGAGGGAGAAATAGACAAAAGAAGAGAGAGTGGTAGAGAGACAAAGAAGAAAAGGAGAAAGAGAGAGAAGAAAAAAGAGAGATGGAAAGAGAGATGAACAGGTGGAGAGTAGGGTAGATCAAAAGTGTCAGAGGGAGAGATTGGGAAAGAAAGAGAGAAGGGGAAAAATAAATGGAGTGGGAGAAAGAGAGAGAGAGGAAAGTGGAGAGAAAGAGGTAAAGAGACAAAACAGGAGAAAAGGAGAAAGAGAAGAAAAAGAGAGAAAGAAAAGAGAAATGGACAGGTGGAGAGCAAGGTAAACAGAAATTGTTAAAGAGAGAGAAAGAGAGAGAGAGAGAGAGAGCGAGAGAGAGAGAGGCATGACACAAATCAAGTTTTTACTCTTCCAAAGTTAATTAATGTCTAAAAAAAAGAAATTATTTTTTCTTTTCTTTTTTTTTTTGCATATTGCCAAATGCAATGAACAGCTGCATTGTTGCACCTTGCTTTTTGGTGGGGTTAAGGATCTACCAAATCAGGTGATAGAGGGTGGGGCTGAGAAAAAGGAATGAGAGCTGCTTCAAGCAGGAATCAACCCCCCACCAACTCTATTGTTCACTTTTGGAACTATTTCTGGAATTTCTTTAAGGGAAGCTATTGAATAGTTTTTTATTCTCTGATTAGCTGAGGTTCATGCCTTATGCCAAATTTCATGGCGATTTTTGATGAAAAGCTTCAATTTCATGGAAAACTTTCAAATAAAATCATTATAAGACCATAGAGCAGATACTAAATGAACAATTCTATTGATGATATAAGTAGGAGAAGGAATGTTAGTGATGACAAGGAAGTATCAAAATGCATAAATACAACAAAGGGAAGGTAGTCATTACTATTTTATTATAATGGAGACTATGTGTCTGTAACCAAAATTAATTCACCACATATGTCACAATTCCCGTAGTTGTTCATATAATAATCTCAATGATTATTAAATAATCTATATTTTTATCTTAATTAGCATCTTTTTTATAAACAATGTCTCTATTAACATTTATCCAAGTAAGATTTGTCACAAAACAGTTCATTTTATTAATATTTTAAAACGCTACAATATGTATCTCTAAGAAGTAAAGGTTTGCATAACATATGGTGTGGATATTTTGCATACTAGTTTTAACATAACTAGTTTTAACAAAACTAGTTTTAATTAATAATTACTCGTTGATTTCTTATATTGTTTTGTTCTCAAACATATTAAAACCAATTGTACAAATGATTTTACATAGAAATAAAAAAAAAGTGTTATCTTTTAATATTCATTCTTATCTTGTTTTGTTTGTCATTCCAGTTCAGTATTATATTTTATTACATAACAAATTAACTACTTGTGACCTGACTGTTTATATTTTTGCTTGTAATAACAATAACCATTATCATTATTTAACACTTTGCAAGTTTTTTACACTAGTTTTAACTGGGGTTTTTCACTTGAGTTTGAGTGACTGCAAGCCTTTTCAGGTCTCCAGGACTCTTCAAAGTATTCTAGCTGATTTTAATAATGTTATGATCCATGTGGTCTTAACTCATCCCCTAATTTCATGTTTCTTTAATCTCTTTTCTGAGCCTTTTGGGACTATTTTTAGTGTGTCAGCTATTATTGATATCACTGTCATTAACATATTTCTCAGTTTTCTTAACCCTCTGGCAAGATCCAAGTATTTGCCTAGGTTTTTGTTTTCTTTCATTTTCATTTTGTGGTCTGCTGGTCAAATAACAAGTTCTTTTCCTCTTGTTAATCAAAACTACATCTGACCTTTTGATCAGGATTGACTAATCTGTTTATATCTCAAAGTTTCAGGGTTATTGTGTTTCATTTTCTAAGAAAGATTTAGATTTGTACTAATACCATTTGGTTGTATGGATGAATTTTAATCTCTTACACTATTCACACTGGATGACCTTTCCTACTGAATTATGCCTAGTTTTGTACTTCTTTTGTGCAAGTTGGTGGCACTCACTTATCATGTGATTTACCATTTTATCTCTTTCTCTACATAACTGACTCTGGCTATTCTGTGGCATATCAATTATTATAACTATCATTATTTTTTTTTAATTTTTTAAAAATCTTTTTTTCTTTTTTGTAATAAAATCATTTACATTATTATTGAATAGAAATCAATAAACTTATTGGTCATGTACAATAATTTAAATGTCAATATTGGAGTAATGTTTAGTAAAAATGTCCCAGAGACAATTATTGCAATACTGAGCAAGATCATAGTTGACTTTGTACTACATTCAGAGAAATATACCTGCAGTTGTACAATGGTTAAAAAGTTGGTCTCACAGCCCTTATAACTCTAATAAGTTGGATCATCACTTAGTGTAATTCAAATTTATCCTTGTGTCAGATGAATCCAAAAGCCACCTTACCCAGTCAGCTGGGGCAGTAGAGTACATCGACTAAATCTCTGCAGAGGAGTAAAACCCTCCCAAATGAATGTCCTAGATATGACACTAAATGATCTGATAGTGAGGCTCCAATAATGCTGGAACTTTGGAGAATGTGGAGTACCCCTTCATTGCCATCGCTCCAGATAACAGTAGTAGTAGCACCTGATAGGGTCCTATCGATGGGTCAAATAAAACTAAACGGCATACTTATGCTAAACTGAATTTCTTGAAATAGAACTGATTTAACATCTAAATTGTGTACTTATGCTAAACAGAATTATTTGAAATAAAACTGTTTTTACATTTAACTCTGTGTATTGCCCAGTTGGCTGGGCTCTCAAATATACCAACTGCATCTCTACAGAGAGGTAAGACCCCCCCCAATGAGTGTCCTGGTTATGATGGTAAACAATCTGATGGTGAGATTCCAGTAATGCTAAAGCATTAGGAAATGTGGAGAACCCCTTCACTGCCATCACTCCCAGGTTCACTCTGGCCTGGAGTGGTAGCACCTGATAGGGTCCTATCTATGCGTCAAATAGAACTAAAATGCATACTTTTGCAAAATTGAACTGCTCAAAATAGAACTGTTTTTATATGTTAACTGTATATGTATGCTAAACTGAATTGTTTAAAATAGAACTGTTTTGATATTTAACTATTTGTGAACAAAAACTATACTTAAACTAATCTGCATTGTTTGAATTAGAACTGTTTGACCAAATTGAATTGCTTGAAATAGAAAAGTTTTTAACAACTAAACTGTGTACCAATGCTAAACTGAATTGTTTGAAATAGAACTGTTGATTTGTACAAAAATGAATTTGGCATTAAATAACCTACAAACACACAAAGCAAAAGACTTCAAAGCATCAAGTAATAGTTACCAAACTGAATCTACTATACCATTCTTGCTGTAATGAGTTAAATGTTTTGCCTTATGATCAACTATTATTGTTGCCATGATTTCAATCCTCACTTGGGATATTCTAATTTTGAAATCAGACAAGTGTAGTGAGTTGAATCTTAAATGAAGTCACAAAATGTGTGACCTTTTACCTGCCCAAAAGGAAAAAGCACATTTTTGTTGACTTGCTATGGATGTTTGAATTCATTTAGTTGCAAACAATGAAGTAATTTTACCAAAATTTATTCTAGTTTTCAAGATAATCAATACCCAACTTTATCATAATTTTATTGCAATAAAAGTAAAGATTATTGCGTTTATTTTTTCATCTTCCTGCAGCAGGTCTAAGGTAGTTATGAAACAAAAGATAGCAGGTGTTATTTGTTAACCTTCAGGAAATTTTGAATTGAAAATTTAATTTAATCATTGGGATATTAAATATGAGTTAATCCATCTTAATATTTCTTTTCTCTCCCACTGAAAACAGGAATTGAACTCACATCTTCTAATCAGATTCTAACAAGAAGCACTTTTATCCTTGAGGTCATTGTCCTGTCAGATAATTTTGAGACTATTTTTAAGTGTCTAAAACCTAATGTTATTTTGTCTGCAACTTTAACCAGGGCATGTATTTTATTTTTTCATCCCAAGGCTTGTACAATAGAATGAGAATAGAATACCCTGGTTGACTGAATGATGGCTACTGACATATGATAAAAAACCCCAGAAGAAAGCCAGAGGGTACAGCAGATGAAATGCTGTGAATATAACAATGAATATAAGGATAATAGTCTGAGACGTGTAAATAATGTAAATAATAACACTTCCTATTCTCAGAAGAGACAGAAGGCTTTTTCAAATCTCTTTACTACACTAAAGAAACCCCACACACATGCAGCTTTCGTAATTTCTTTTCTTTCCCAAATTTTTAGTACCTTCAATTTTTTCTGTACTCTTGTTATTATAAGTATTTCCCTCATGTAACACCACTTCTTTAGTTCTTAAGCAAGGTTTTCATAGTTTTCCCTTTTTAGAATTTTTGTTATCAACCTTTCAAATTGTCATCATTTGTTTCTCCTTGGAATTATCTTACTTTGCTAAATGTGGCATACAGTATCTGCTGTTTCCAACTGACCATCCAACTGAAAACAGAACAGGCTTGTTGCTGCTTAACTTCTGTGAACTAATGGTAACATGTGGTTATAGTGTGACTTGACCATAAGTCATTTGGATCTCCTTGTTCAGTTCCAGTCTTCTTTCTTATGTTGAGAGGATATGTTAAATTCACTGAGAATACTTTAAAGAGTCCTAAGATATTTGATGTTGCTCAGATTTCAGTAAAAAATCACTAGTCCAAACTGATGGGAATTGCCCAGTTGGCTGGGGCTGTAGAATATACTGACTGCACCTCTGCAGAGGGGTAAGACCCACCCCCAATAAGTGTCCTAGGTATGACTCTAAACAATCTGATGGTGAGGTTCCAGTAATGCTTTGGGGAATGCGGAGTACTCCTTCAATGCTACTGCTTCCAGGTCCACTCTGGCCCAGAGAGGTAGCACCTGATAGGGTCCTATCTATGGGTCAAATAGAACTAAGCAGTGTACTTATGCTAAACTGAATTGCTTGAAATAGAACTGTTTTGACATTTAAACTGCTTACTTATGCTATACTGAATTGCTTGAAATAGGACTGTTTTGGCATTTAACTGTGTAACAAAAAAACTATACTAATACAAAACTGAATTGTTTGAAAAAGAACTGTTTATTTGTATAATAATGGATTTGGTATTAAATAACCTTCAAAGTTTGATATGCCATAAAACCCAAACAAACAAACTGGTGGGAAAACCTCTTAAAATGTGAAATAGTTATAATAATGGAATATGAAAGGGTCAATGATGCCAACATTTGTCAGAGCCTTTGTAGTAGCCAAAAAAAGAAAAATAGAAAAAAGACTGAGAGCTGAAGACCTCAGCAGTGTTGAGATTGGTCAGAATTCTTGAAAGAATCCTCAAGAACTTAGGAGACCATCACTTGGACTTTAGTAAAGTTCACCTGTTTGTACCGATGAGAAAACTTACACAGAGTAAAATAAAGTGGAAAATAAACATAATTACTTTTAACTGTTCCAAAGATGCTTGCAAAAGGATTAGAACTGGAGATCCAGGGAAGAATTGAAGTCATTTGCAGGAAAACAATATTAAAATCAGTTCTAATAATGTGCAGAATACTGACATATTGAGAAAACATATTGTCATTTTATTTCTAGAGAAATCCTACATATATTACGGGAGCCCAGTCATCTGGGGCTGTAGAATACACCGACAGCATCTCTGCAGAGGGGTAAGACTACCAATGAGTGTCCTGGATATGACACTAAATGATTTGATGTTGAGGCTCCAGTTTTGGAGTTTTGGGGAATTCAGAGTATCCATTCATTGCCATTGCTCCAAGGTTAACTCTGACCCTGAGTGGTAGCACCTTATTGGGTCCTATCTATGGGTCAAATAGAACTGTTTGATCATTTAACTGTGTGAAAACAAATGATTTAAGTTGAATTATTAGAAATAGAACTTTTTGACCATTTAAAAGTGTGTAAACAAATAAGTGATGTCTAATTGAATTGTTTGTGATACACAGCAATACTTGGAACAATTTAACCGTTGTGAATAAAACTATTAACGTGGAATACTTAGAACCATGTACCTGTATGCAGCTAAGAATTATTGGTATTATATGGCAATACTTGGAACCATTCAACTATGTGCGAATGAATGAATGGCGTTGAATAGGATAATTCATATTAAATGGCAATACTTGTAACCACTTAATTGTGTGCAAATAAACAATTAATATTGAATTGAATTATTATTGCCAGATTGCAATAATTGAAGCCATTTAACTCTGTAGAAACAATAGCAATACAAGTGTGCAAACAAATTAGTTGTAACTCATTTAAAAATGAAATTACCAACTAATTATTCACTTACAAATCATATATATATATATATATATATATATATATATATATCCATTCAACTGTGAGCAAACAAATGATTGATTGAAAATAGAAATATATGGATTCAATAGAAATACTTGAAACCATTTAACTATGTGCAAACAAATGAGCACAGGTTCATTTAAAAATGTTACCAACAAAATGTGTTTACAAATCATATGTATTGAATATATATATATATATATAAAGAGGATTTGGCACTAAATAACCTACAATGGTTCATATGACACACTATCCAACCAGACCAAATATATATGATTTGTGAAAAGATACTATGATTACAAAATACTTGGGTTTGTCAAAAGTTTGGCAATATTTTGATAATGTGTGGCACAATTCAGCAGCAATGGAAATTGTTGCTGAGGTTATGAACATGATTGACCACATGGAACTGCAAAATGGCAAGCTCACCAGATACTCTATAAGTGCCACTTACCAGATTTGCTTTATGGCTTGAAACATGGCCTTGAAATCAACAGTTTTAGGGCTACCTGACCTTGTCATTAGTGAGGTTCTTCTAACTCAAGCAAAATTTCTTGAACCATTTGGTTACTGTACTGTCATCAACTCTGCTTCAATTTTTCACTAAAACAAATGTTTTTAGTTGTTTGCCAGGCAAAATCATAAACAATAAGTTTCTGAATTAGACTACAATGCATGTTCATTTGCGTGGCTTTCAAATCACTCATGGAGTGAAGCAATGCTCAATGTGTCTGCACACCAACTACCATGATACTACCAACAATAGTTGGTACTTACCACTGCTTGAACTGCTTTGGTCACATGATGTAAGCACTTCAAAGTAACACATACCAAAATATAAAACATTTGACTCATCCTCATAAAATCAGTTTTGATCATAAGAAGATTACTGGCATATAGAGAAGACACATTGTCACTTTATTTCAAGAGAAAGCTAATATATTTGACTGATGGGAAGACTCTATGAATATGAAATATTATCATAATGGATGATAGAAAATTCAGAAAGCAAATCAGATTAGAAATTGTCCAATGTTCTACCTGACCTGACATTCCAAGAGGTCAACCATTTTTAGATCCTTAAAATTTAATGAACTGTTTCTTAATTTAGTTTCAGAAGAAGCAAACAGAAACATTCAAAATTGAAGATTGCTGTTGATTAGAAGATTTTAGTTTGTAAAAGAAATTCACCAGTAGGTTGCTTAGCAAAGTTGAAGAAATCCCCAGGTGATTTTTATTTTAGGGCAGAACTGCAAGGATGTTTACTTTTTAAAAGTGATCATGATAAAAAGATACATGGGCTCTATCTGGATATATACAGCCTTTTGAATATCTTGAGGGTCATTTCTCTATGTATTTATACAAACCCTTTACCATGAGGAAGATACAATACGAGATCAATATTAAGTAGAGTACAGCTGGTTTAAATTTAGTTTTCCTTTTCTTAGATTGTTTGCTTAAACGAGGTTAAAGAAATCAGTCTGTCCTACTATTTATCCATAGCTGGAGAGAAATGAATTGGATTCATGCCTTTTTCAAAGGTAATAGCATAAAATGAAGCACAAACAGCCTTGTCCCGAATTTGAATTCACATTGTTCATTCCATTTGCTATGTCAGTCACTGTTATGCTAAATACACCTCTGAGGTAAGAGGTTTAATTTTAATGTTCTTGACAACCAGTCAGAACCTTTTTCCACATGTGTGAATAGACATTCTTTTATGGAGTTGCTCACTTCCCAATGCTATTGAGTGAGTTGTATATTGTGTGACAGTTACATCCAAAATATTTATATGAATTGATTCTTCACATTTCATGGAGAGTTTTTTGGCTGAGCATCATATTGCCATTGTATGTCAGCCTACCTGACTTCAGTTCATATTTGGTATGGCAATAAACTAGATTTGATTGTGAGGCTCTAGCTGTTGAGCCCTGAGGAGTGTAGAGTACATCTTGCCAGTACTCCTAGGTTCACTCAGGCCTCCTGGACTGGAACATCACCATACACAGTTTAGTGTCATACACAAGACATTAATTCTTTTTTTTACTTTATCAACTGATGACTAGTCAGACAGTAAGTATTTTAGATTCATGCCTCTTTCAAGAATTATAAGCCTGAAATAACAGTAAAGATGAAAATTTTGAAGAGTTTCTTAAATCTTGAAGATGTTATGTATTTAGGTTTTCTGTTTTGGTGAAAATGGGCCACTCTCACGTAATGAAATAAATATACACACAGCGGCTAACACACGAAAATATATGCAGAAACACAAATGTAGGTGTTTATCAACCCCTCTACACGAAATAGATTTGACATAAGGTTAATTTTTTTTAGAGGAGTTTAACAGGTTTGAATTCAGACAAGTTGTCAGAGCTTGGTTAAAGAATCCAGTGTGTCTAATTATTTATGCATAGCTAGCGGGAGAATAGTTGTGTAATATTTTGACCTTCGACCCGGCCCCAAAAATACTATTCCAAGGTGATACACCGGAAGGAAGTGACACATTCCAATGGCCAGTAATCAAAAGAGATCGCGTGGGCGGATTAAGGCTTATGATATGGGACAAGGTAAAGGTCCCATTGTGCCACTAACAGTGATGCACCGGAAGAGAGTAACCTCTGAACTGCAGGACAGTTATTTCCGCTTGATGACGATTAAACATCCGATTTCAAAGATCCAGTAGGCGATCGTGTGGGCGTTGAATTATTATTTAACTAAGTTGAGTTTGGGGTGCCAAAGCAGTTGCCAGCAGACTCCCAGAGAGTTAGAGACGAGATGTGGTAGGGAAGGCCACACCCGACCGAGGGGAACCTCGGAAACCCCCGATGCAGTTGCCAGCAGACTCCTAGAGGGTTAGAGACGAGATGTGGTAGGGAAGGCCACACCAGACCGAGGGGGCCCTCGGAAAGCCCCGATGGAGTAGACCCCAACATCAGGAGAACAATAAAGACACAACGTGACGGTCATAACAGTGGGGTCAAAATATGAAGTTTGTGTTCAGTCTCCAGCACCCTCTCACATGCAAACTTTGAGTAACCCTTTTCAAACCTTGCAATAAAGTGAGAGGTAAAATATTTGTAACGAAGTCTTCCTGCGTCCTTCATTCCTGCGTCCTTTCTTCTTGCGTCTTTGTCCTTGCGTCTGTTTAATTATTGTGTCGTTGTGATGCTGTAGATGACTATATAACAGTTAGTTACATACCTTTCCCAAATGTATTATCATCCAGGATTAGAGCTCGTGTCTTTGTGTCCATTTCTTACGATGGTAACATTACACAGGAGCATCTCCAAAGAAACACAGGTGTAGATACAGACAGATGCACATCATATGTGTGCACCGATAAGCTTACACATACACATATATTCAAATATATACAAGCAGACACGCATAGCTATAGTCACACACATGCAGGAACATAAGTAGTTAAATAAAGAAACACAAACTTATGTTGATACACACTTATGTAGACATGTATATACACATATAGGCTTACACACACACACACACATATACACACACACACATACATAAAGACACATGTTCACATATAGATAAACACATACACAAATATAGAGACAGTGACATACATACCCACACACACATACATATACCGTCACACATGTGCACACATGAAATCCGAAACTGTTTCTCACTCATTACATAAACTCATTTCAGATAAACTTTTTTTCAAAGTCGAAAAAATCTGGTGCTTGTTTTTATTGATTTCTTTGTCGACTTTGATCCAATGGAGATTGAAGATTTACTTGTTGAAATTAGCCGAATCTAAACTATTTGTTTCCATGAGCTTTTAGTTTATAATCAATTACTTTAAGGACAGATTTGTTTTTTGGAGTGCTCTTTGCCGACAGGGAATAAACACATTGTATTAAATTACCTACCCATCTCCTATCACCTTGCAACAATACACACGCATACACACTAACACGTCATTAGTCTTAGACACACACACACAAATTACTAACATACTCTTTTACTTAAGGACACGTGATTTACAGTCACACACGCATACATTTATCTAGAGATAAAATGTATATACACACACATATATAAAGATATAGATATGTACATGCATACGTATATATCATCATCATCATCATCATCATGTCGTGCTGGTAGCACGGATATCCCTGACCCTCTCTCACCACTTTTCCCTATCGTTCATCGCCTCTGGCAAGTCTTCTGGACTACATCCCGTATCCTCACATAGATAGATAGATAGATAGATAGATTGTTAAAAGACCCGAAACTCCTTAAGATCCCAAGATCATTATATCACTGACAACTCTGCCAAGCACATCAAAAAGATGTATTTTGCAAAATATATTCGTGCTAATACCCTTGGGAAAGGTATGAATTCATCTATTCTCTACTCAGCTATCGGAAAACTAGTTGGGCAGACTGTTTTCCTAAAAGCCTTGGTTAGGCTACCGACCAAGAAGAAAAAAAAATGAATTCAAATCAACTTTACTCTGCTTAAAATACCACCTCGTATCACATCCTGTCTGTGGTTGAGGGGTTGGGTAAATACATTTATAAACATATGTTTATAAACCCATGTGTTGGAGCCGGCTTGGTACGTCCGGACCCAAGTCGGGGTTACTGCAGGAGCCGACATGATGTTTAATGACCCGAAATCGAAGCTCCTACAAACACTTGGAATGTATTATTGGACAATAAACGCATGTAATCAAAATGACACAACACGAGTACAACAAAATAGAAAAGATTTATTGGGATAGATCGGAAAATAAAAATGAAATCCTTCGCGTCTTAGGTCATTGTGAGTTGTAGTGAATTATCAGCAGCCGCGTCGTGTTGAAAGGTTTTCGTCCACATTGATTGTTATAATTTGATACGAGTCGTTCACCGGTCAAACAGGGGCGCCGCCATGAGATTTCGAGACACACTTGTAGATGTCTTGTCTGTGAAGACAAGTAAATTGTTCTGAAGTTCTTTTGAAGATATTTTAACTTTATAGTATTTAGGGGATCACATACACGCAAATTCCGAACAAAGAAAGTGACTACGTTTTTTTTGCATACCTGATTGGTTGAAAAAACAAGGCCGAGTGTTTAGTTTTTTTAGGTTGGGGTTTTCTGAATTCTTGATTTTTCTTGAACACGTGTAGTCGTTTTTATATTGCTCCAAAATTGAACTGTTTTTTCTAGAACCTTCTTTAACAACGAAATTGCATCCTTTCCTATACATATATATGAACAAATAAATACATAAACTTAATGCATGTAAATATATATTTATATGAATGTTTATATATATATATATATAGTTCACAGACTGACTGTTTCGTTGTATCACAACTCTTTCGTGTGGCTTGATCCGCGAGATACTTCAAACTGAGGTCGAAATCAGGCTGACTTTACGTCAGTCGGATATCTTACTCCAGATCCATCGTCATTCTCAACGTAAGTTAAGAAATTTTTCACGTCAGCCTTTTTACATATACGCTATCGGCTACAGGAGTGATCAATTCATGAGAAGAGCTATTGCATTTCAGTGTATATCAGAAACGAACGGTTCATGAATGCAACGCATGCACTGTGCATGCCTCACATTTTTTCCAGGATAAATAATTTCGTATGATATAAAATCAATTATTGATAAGTTTCACTATCCTCTTTTTTTTAATACATATATGTATGTATTGTATTTCCTATTTCTTCATTTATTATGATAATTGTTACAAGCAATATTACTTAGCGAGCGTAAGTAGAGAAAATACCTGTTGGTTTAGCCGCAAGTAATAACAATGAATTTCATAGCTTTCCAGTTACCTTTGAGTAGGGAGCGTGAGAGACAGAAAAAAAAAAAGATTGGGTCGATGAAAGTGAGACAGAGAAATGCAAAAAGATTTTTGCTTGTGTTTTATCCGCGGTCAAGAAAGACCGTTTTATTATTCCCTTCAAGCTGGGTGCATGAAAAAGAGAGACAGGATTTAATTGTGAGTGGATGAAAGAGAAGCAGTAACTGAAACGTAAAAATATTTTTGCTTCCATTCTATGCATGGCTCCAAAAAAGGTCGTTTTCTTATTCCCTTCAAGCTGGATACATGAAAAAGAGCAGACAGAATAATAAAGCGGCGAGTGACAGGAAAAAAAAGTCTCCGAAAAGCAGAAATTCTTTTGCCTGCTTTCCAGCCTTATTAAGCAAGCAGTCACTCTCTGCTGAAGTGATCATGTTTTCATTGCATCACACGAATGAATTCAAAAGACAGATTTAAGTAACTTTAAGTCAAACAGATTTAGACCAAAAAATTGTATTATTCTGTTGTGAAAAACATTTTGGACGAAGTTATTGTTCATGTTGAGCAAAGATTTAAAACAATGAAAAAGTTCAGATTTGTTGAATTGTTAAATCCGAAGCTTTTTCACGCTAACGAAAATATTTTCCGATGGAAGCGTTTCCAACTTTGGATATGTTATATCAGCGTATGGTTGCAAGGAAAGAAACGAAACACAGTTGCAAAACAAAGAAGACGAAGGCACGAAAAAAGTTTAACAATTTTTATTGAAAAAAGAAGTAGTAAAAAGTTTAAATAACCGGGTTTGTATAAACATGTTGATATGGAATTAAAGAAAGTAAAAAAATGTCCAATGCTTAATAGTGGTAGGATTGTTAGACTCACGTGCACTCGGACAATGATATGTTACGAATGTGAAGAGGAGAAGGGTTGAAGGGTTTTTGGTGATTTACGGCTTCAAGGCGGAGAAGAGGAAAGGCAATGTGGGTGATGAATGGTTTCGCGCTTCGCCTCTCTCTCTCTCTCTCTCTCAGATTTGGAGTTCTGGTATGCTGGTGTCGTTTGCCTTCTATTGATCAGTTTCCGCTGTCGAGAAATTTGTCTTTTATAGTGTTTTTGTCTTCCAATCGGATCAAGTTGTGTTTTCTTTATTTTTACCGCGAAGGTCACGGATTGACGGGAAAATTACTTTTAATTATTTTTATTTTTTGACAAATTTCATCGACATTTCGTTATGCGCCGATCCCATGCGCAGAAGCCCCTTTTTCCAGTTTGAAGAAAGTCTTAGCACCGATAACATCCGGTGAATGCTCTCGTGGACGCTAGTTGGAATCATTATTTTGTGTGTACGATAAATCAGAAGAGATCTCTTTCGGTCATATAACAGATATATATAAAACATATTGGATTCGGATGGACTGAAATCAATTTATGTTGCAGATTTTGTAAAACAGGCGTCAAGCATTCAAGAAGTTGCAAAGATAATACGGGAACTTAACCAAATTCTGGAAGAAATAACCAAATTACTACGTCTGATTCTGACCATACCAGCCCCATTTGCATCCTGTGAGAGATTGTCTTCTTTATTAATGTATGTCAATTATCCTACGAGGTGTTTCCAAAGTGAAGGGCAATTAAGTAATTTTGTTTACATTGCCAAGAATAAAAAGACCTTTTGAAGCTGAAGATAGAGTATATGGTTCTGATACTTATAACAACAAAGTGATCGATGAGTTTACCAAAAAGAAATTTAATTGACTTATAAATATATTTTAATAAATCATTATTTGTAGATTTAATTATTTTCACTCATAATCAAGAGCGGTCATCATTGTTGCTAAACTTTTACGAAGGAGGTGAATATCAAGTCCACTGAAGAGAGGTATCAAGTCTGAAACGGGGACTTTTGGTAGAAGTGTATTTTCTCTCATTAAATTTACTTCAAATCACATGTCGCATCTTGTTTGCGCGGAGAGGTTAGATAAATATATGTAATTTTACATATATGAATTCATATATATATATCAAGACATGTAATGCTGATAATGTGGAGTTAGCAGTAAATTCCCAAAAAAGCACTTGCACATCAGTCAAGATTTTAGTTTGTCACGAATATTTTCTCCAAAAAAAATAAAAAGATAAAAAATAAATAAATAAAAAGACAAAAATTTAGAAAACAAAACTCACAATGGCTAACGAATAAATCTAAATACATTTTTTTAATTTTCCAGTTGGACTTGTAAGCCGTATTGTGTGCCACAACTCAAAACCTTCCGGGAGAAATTGAAGACAACTGTGTTCACACTTCACCAAATTAACAGAAAAAAGAAACAGCCAGTAAAAATCGAGAGAAGAAAAATTCTTATTTGAATTTAATAAAACTAAAAATTTTAAATGGATTTTTTTGTCATTTTTCTCTATCTCAATCTTTTAACTCATTTATCTCTCACTGCGTATACATATATACATATCAATATACATATACACACAAACACACAGACGCACACAAACTCACTAAAACACACACACATACACACACACATAAACATACATATATACATACATACATAAACATACATACATATATACATACATACAGGTCATTGAAAAAGACAAAGAAAATAAAAGAATTTTTTTAATGAAAAGTTATTTTTTTTCTAAACCAACCATTATTGGATTTTACTATTTCTAGTGGAACATTATACATTCATAACAGATATTATTAGGAATTTTTATAAGCAAACTCTGCAGTAGTGAAATACTGTAACAAAAAATGTAATGGACTAAATATATGAAAGCGTCTTTATATGTGGACTGTTATAAATTCATATTTTTGGTAACAGGTTAATAATCCATTCCAATGTATACATAGGAAAAAAAGAATATATTCAGAGAATGTATTATATTTATCGTAATGATGAGGCAACATTTTATGGTTCAGTTTTTCTAACCATCTTCAGGGCGATGTAAGTATGTGGTTCTGATTCACCCGAAAAAATGTTTCCCTATAAAAAAATGAAACGAAAAAATGAGACAATTCTTAACGTCCTATTATTATGAATAGAGTTCAGAGTTAAAATCTATCTGATGTAATTAGTATCTGAAAATTTTATGGTATTTTATTTTATTTTATTTATTTTAAAAGATTAACATACTTGCTCTAAATTTTCTTAAAAAGTTTAGAATCCTTATAAAAAATTAACAAATTATCTATAGTTTTCAAAAATAAATTCGATGAGTGTTGTTTAAAAATAAATTTTCATTTTCCCTATAAAACAATTATTTTTATTTTTGAAATTTTTATATCAAATGAAATTATGTTTGTTGTTTGCAATAAAACTCGTTTTGAGGAAATATTTTGATAAGAAATCTTGTCAAAACTATTGAAAATTAAATATGATTTATTTAAAAAAAAAATAATTTAAACAAGGAATATTGTAATTATCTCGAACGAATCTAATAGAAAAAGAAGATAAGTTGAAAAAACTGAGCTTTTGTTTAATAGTATTATAATTAGAAATATTGCCAGATTCAACAATCTTTCTGTATAGTTTATGATGTCTATTATCTATCTATCTATCTATCATCAAGTCGAGCTGACTGTGCGGATTTTCCTGACTCTCTCTCTCCATCCATCCCAATCATCCATTGCTCTGCGCAGGTCTTCCAAATTACATAATGCGTCTACATAGAGCTGATGTAAAAAAAAGTTCTTACTGGTCGACCAATACTGGCTCGTCCATGCAAGGACGAACTCATAAGTGACGTTCTTCAATGGAAGGGGTTCATTGAAGAACATCACATGTGTTCATCCTTGCTTTTCCAGCAGTATCTCGCATGTCTTGTTCATCTTACTTGAATTGGTTTTTAAGATGAGAGGGAAGTGGCCGTACAGCTGTTGTTTTGTGTGGTGTTACTTTCAGGATTTGTTCAAGATAGCTCGTAGCATTCTTGTGTAATTCCAGATTAGCTTTTTCTCTTCTCTTTGCATTTTGTTATCGTTCATACGGTGCATCCATGAACTAGTATTGACAAATCCCATTTTATTTCATATTTTTTTTGTCTTTAGTATGACTTGGGATTGAATCCTGATCTCCTGGGTCGGTCCATTGGCCGCGAGAGTTGAGTGTTCATGAATGGCTTTGGAGACCGAGGTTCAATCCCAGGTAGAGTCAAACCAAAGGCCCCCAAAATTGGTACTTGATGCCGCCTTGCTTAACAATGAGCATTTTAAGGTCTGAATCCAGGATAAAGTGGAGCAACCCGAGGAAAGGAGTAGCGCCTTCCCCAACATCTCAATGTAGTAGCTATTGAAAAGGGTCACCCTTGACTACTATATATATATATATATATTGAATAAATATGTGAGTTCACATGCAATGCACATGTGTGTGTGTGTGCGTGTGTGTGTGTACATATTTCGACAGACTGACAAAAAGAGAAGGGAGGTAACGAAAGTGAAATTGAATATAGTTTTCTAATTAGATGTCATAAAAATTTTGTTAAAATTTTCTTTTATTGTCTCCTTCGATCTTAGTGGAAGATTGCCTTCATCATCTGCTTCAAATATGTGATTCTTGTCAAATGAATTTAGAAAACAAATGTAAAAACTGAAAATGAAATGTTTCAAAATTTTTCAAATTGTATTACTTATTATTCCATAAATTTGTCTAAAGATTATCAACAGCTTTCTTTTAAGGAAAGCAAAAGTGTTGAATTAATAAGAATGAAAACCAAATCTATGAAATATTGGAAATATTTTATCTCAAAATTTTAGATAACTGTGTCAAATCAAAAAAGTTTGAATATTTTCCTGTTTTTTTAAATATCTACTTCTAAAGTGTTCGCCAATGGTTAGGGAGATCTGGGTTCAATCCCAGATTGCGTCATACCAAAGACTTTAAAAATGGCACTTGATAACTCCTTGCTTAACACTCAGCAATATAAGGTACGTATCAAGGGTAAAGTGGAGCAATTCAGGAAAAGGAGTAGCACCCTCCCCCTACACGTTGGTGTAGTAGCTATTGAAAAGGGAGCCTTCTGGTCACCCTTGACTACAGTCGCCAACTTTACTTTTTTACTTATGATAGTATGCTAACATGTAAGGCATTTACTATATCATAGCATAAGGTGTTTATTATCTAAAGTTGTTTTCTTATTTTACAATAACTTTGAATCTCAGAGATTAATATCACATTGTGAGAGACTATTGAAAGTTATTAGGTACTTGAAATGTGTATGATTAAGTCTGGACTTTTCATTCATTTGAAAATGTCTATCACCTTTTATATCTGCTTTTATCACTCTAAAAAAATATCCTGTTAAGTTTGTATTGGTATTACCGATGTTTTTCTTTGCTCTGTATTTTTTTAGGAATATATATTCTGGTTTGATTTGATTAATATCTTGAATTATCAGCATAATTGCCACTTTAAGAAGATTCACTATCATTAGTTTTAATCTATTTCAGAAAAAAAAAATCAAATCCATTATTCCACATAAAATTTTTTAATCAGAATTGGTGGTTCTCACAGATTGCATCTATAATCTCTTAATACTTACTGTAACATACACATATATTTACAGACATCAAGTCATATATCAACACATCAGCTATAGAAATACTTCTTGGCAATATCATGCTCTACAGCTGTTTAAGTTGTAGAGTGCCAAAAATGATTCCTTTTTTACTTCCTACTGGCTTAGCGAAATGACTGAGAAATTCTGCCATTGCCTCTATAACAATGGAACAAGCATCCACTAACACAAAACTAACTTTCTTTGTTCCCTAGAGCTAGAGGCAAAATCCTTAAGGTATAATATTTTATATGCTTTTCCTTGACTTATAAAATTATTTGTTCATCATTAGCAGACCTCTTTTCATTGTGTTGGTGGGACTTAGAATACGCTGACTCTATTATCTGTAGAGGAGTTAAATCCCCACAAAAGAGGTATCATGGGTAAGTTACAACCAGTGGTGAGGCTACAGTTCTGGAGATCTGGGGAGAATGGAGTACCTCTTTATTGCCATTACTCCCAGGTCCACTCTGACTTGTGGTGGTAGTACCTGTTATGGTGCCATCTATGGGTCAAAGAGATTTGTTTGAAAATAATCCGTATTAATTTGCAGTACATGAAACTATATAACTGAACGCAAACAAATAATTATTGTTTAATGAAATTATATTAATATTAGTTTGCAATACTCGAAACATTAAACTGTGTGTAAATTATTTGTATTGAAGCTTGTTACTTGAAGTTATTATTGAGTACTAAGGATTATTATTATTATCATTATTATCCCTTGCAATTTTTTGGCATTTGATGGGAATACTTGAATCTATATAACTGTGCAAATAAATGATGTTATTAAACCGAATTAGTTACTTTAAATCATGTAATTGTGTATAAAATATTTGTATTGGATAGAAATACTTGAAACTACACAAATGTAGGCAAACAAATGATTATAGACCAAAAAAGTACAATAAAACAAACAATAGAACATAGTCATTACTGTTAAACTTTTAGAATAGATCAAATTTTGGCATGACATAACCCATAAGGATTCAATATGCCATTAAACAAATAATCCAAACCAATCATTGATTCTTTTGCACAGAATTTCTGTTAGTGAATGACTTGTGAGAGTAAATAGAGGTTACATTTAAACTTTTCCACAAAACATAACCTCACATATTCACTCTACATTCATTCAAAAGATATAAATTTAAGATATATATTTGAACTTTATTCTGTACTCCATTGTTATACAAATTTTATATTTGTCGAGATACATTACAGTCCCAGTTAGCTGCTTTCCCAAAACAGATGTATGTTATAGTATCCAAAAAATATGACAATTATTCTCAATTTGAAATGTATTTTAAAGTTCGAATAAAATTCATTGTCTAAGAAAGAAAAATATTCGGATAATTTGAAATGATTTTTGGTTGATGGAAGAATTTTGTTCACCGGATTCCAATAAATCAATTGATTTAGAATAGTTTTTTTTTTTCGAAATTGATTTTAATTTTGATCTTCATTTGTTATTGTTCTATAGAAACCAACTTCAAAGGAATTACCATTCTCTTTGATAGACACAGGGAGTTAATTGTTAAAGTTAACACACGCGTACAAAGTACAAACCTACAAGTAGACTCACTCACATACAAATATATTTGTTTTCTTATATCCATACAATAAAAGATGCATTACACAATTGTATCATAAACATATGTTTTCTAATGATAGAGAGGTTAGGTTAGGTCATTTGAATTTATGGCATATCAACTCTTGATGGTTATTTAATGCCAAATCCCATATATGCGTGTGTGTTTGTGTGTGTTTGTGTGTGTGTGATTTGTAAGTGAATAGTTTGTTTGGTTTGGTTTGGTTTCTTTGTTTAATGGCATATCAACTCTTTGTAGTTATTTAATGCCAAAGCCATTCTTCTAGAAGAACAGTAGTGGTACTATTTAACCCATCACTGGGAGGATAAGGGGGTTCATACCTTTCCCAAGGGTATTTGTCGGAAAGTGAACATAATAGCACAAGTGGAGTACGAACTCGCATACTACGATTCCGTAGTCCATCGCTTTAACCATTACACCATGAGGACACCCCCGAATAGTTTGTAAGTAATGTTTTAAACAAGTTAAAGCTCATTTGTTTACATACAGTTAATTGCTGACATTGAATTGGTTGGTTTGGTTGGGTTTTTATGACATATCAACACTTGAGGGTTATTAATGCATATGTGTAAACATACATATGATTGGTAAAAGAACAGTTTGTTAGTAATACTATTTTTATATGAGACAGAACTCATTTGTTGGCACACAATTAAATGTTTTAAAGTATGATAAATGAATAAGTCTATTTGACCCATAGATGGTACTCTGACAGATACTACCACTCCAGATCAGAGTGGACCTGGGAGAAATGGCAATGAAGGGGTATTCCACACCCCCAAAGATCCAGGTCTTGAGCCTCACCATCAGATGGATTAATGTCATATGCAGGACACTCATTGTGGTGGCGGGGGGGGGCTTATGCAGTTGGCATATTCTTCTGTTGCAGCCAATAGGTTGGTCTAATTATAGATACTACTACTAATAACAATAATAATGCTAAAGTGCTCACCCAGTCTCGGCCAGCCCAAACCTAGATTTAATAAAGTAGAAAAGAACAGATCATCTAGTGGATTTTGTTGTTCCTGTAGACCATAAAGTGAAAGTGAAAGAAAGTGAAAAGATAGACAAATACTTAGATCTTGCCAGAGAGCAGAAAAAGCTGTAGAACATGAAGGTGACAGCGATACCACTTGTAGTTGGCACACTTGGAATGCTCTCCAAAAGCTTGGAAAGGAATCTGGAGGAATTGAAAATCAGAGTAAGAATCAAACCAACCAGACTATAGCAGTGTTAAGGTCAGCTAGAATACTCGGAAGATTTCAGGAGACCTGAGGAGACTTGCTGTCACTCAGTCTCCTCAGAAAAACCACTTGTTAAAACTGCTGCAAAAAATCTACAAGGAGTAAAATAATAATAACAATAATAATAATGATAATGATAATTGGAATGATCTTCAAAAGGTGAGAAAAAAGACTGAAAGAATTGAAAATCCGAGGGAGAATCGAGACCATATAAACCATAGCATTATTGGAACTGGTTAGAATTCTTAGAAGAGTCTTTGGGACCTGAAGACACTTTCTTTCACTCAGATTCCTGTGAAAGACCATCAGATAATGATAGTGTGAAAATATTTCAAGGAGTGAAATAATAATAATAATATTACTTGGACCTAGAGAGAAAGTTGAAAAATCTAAAGAACATGTTGGTGACAGTGATACTGATCATATTGTTGAAGCCCTTTAAATAATAGCAAATACCAGAAAAGAGACAAGAACTAGAAATCTAGGGAAGAATTGAGACCATACAGATTACAGCCCAAGCAATTTTACCAAATCATAAAGGGAAAAGAAGAGAAAGTGAAAAAACTTGAGAGGTACGTGGACCTTAGCAGAGAAAGGAAAAATTTGTGGAATATGAAAGTGATGCTAATCATAGTTGGATCCTTGGAACTGTCCTCAAGAACTTTGAAAAGAGACTGGGGGAAATGGAGATCAGAGAGAAAATCAAGACCGTCCAGACCACAGAATAGTTTGAACTGTGAAAAATGCACAAGGAGTAAAATAATGATATGTAATATGTAATATGCAGGAGTGAAATTAGTCTGTGATAAAATTGGTGTTCCCCTAAGGACCCTTAACAGAAATAAAAAACCTGGATGGGAAATTAGGCTAGAAGAACAAGTAAAGAAACTGCAACAACATGTGAAAGTGCTAAGAAAGGAAGAACACAAAGGGATATGTTGGAATGAAAAGATCAAGATAAAACAGCAGACAAACTGAAAAATACATGAAGAGATAAATCAAAAAATATTGACAAAAGAAGAGAGACTTAAAAGATACCGAGACAAGATTAAGGAATACAATCAAACAGGACAATTCAAAATAATAAAAGAAAATTCTACCCACAAATTGGTAGAGAAAGCACAGCGACAAACTAACAACTGGATGTAAAGGAAGTAAAAACAATTCTGGAGTAAAATATGGGAAGAGTGTGATCATAACAGAAAGGTCGAATGGATAAATAATATGGAAAAAAATTATTAGGACTCGAGGAAAACCCTGAGGTGGATATACACCTGGAACCATTCAGAGGAACAGTCACAAAAGTAGCAGATCAAAAAAGACCAGTCCATGATGACATATATGGATTCTGGTTTTTAAAATTCATGTTCGTCCATAAGAACCAAGCTCTTCTACTGAGTAGATACACATAAAAAGCAAGAATACCTGAATAAATGACAAAGAGAAAATTATTCTGATCCAGAAAGACTTTTGGAAAGAAACTATCCCTAGCAACTATAGACAGATAATATAAATCTACTTATTATGGGGAAAATCCTAAGCACACAGATTAGGGGGATTTATTATTTGCTTGTATGCATCAGAATGTTTCCAAAAGAACAGAAAAGGTGCCACAATGGAACAAGGGGAGCAGTTGACTTTACATTTGATCAATACATCCTCAAGAAAAGCAAAATAAGGTGGAAAAATGTAGCAACGACATGGATCAATTTAAAAAACCCTTTAATAATAATAAGAGTGGATTGTCTGAAATTGTACAGGAAATCCAACAAAGTCATAAAATTCATTGAATTTGTGTATCATCCTATAAAAAAAAAAGTGGAGGTGCCCGTGGTGTAATTGTTAATGAACACGGCGACATGAGTTCAAATCCTGGACGAGGCTGATTGCATTTCACATCGCACTAATACCCTTGGGAAAGGTATGAATCCAATTATTCTCCCTCCTGCTATGGGTAAATAGTAGGGCAGACTAGGTTCTTCAGCCTTGGTTAGGCAACTAGTCTAGGAGAAGGAAAACTCTGAATTAAAACCTGTTAAACTCCACTTAAAAATTGACCTTGTGTCATATCCTGCCCAAGCGGAGGGGTTGGTAAATAGGATAAAATTCATTGTGGAAGCCATGAAAAAATAGACAATGGAATTAACAGTGGGGGTGGAAAAGCTTTAGCAGAGGTGAAAATCCAAAGAGGCGTCTTTCAGGGAGATGTTCTTTTGTCCTTATTATTTGTAAAAGCAATGATGTTACTTATTTATACACTTATGAAGTGCATTGGAGGCAACAAATTTACAAAATCACTGTCAAAGATTAATCACCTTATGTACATGGACAACATCAAGCTTTTTACAGAAAATAATAAAGAATTAGAGACTCTGATACAAACAATAAGAATATACAGCCAGGATATAGGAATGGAAATTGGCATAGAAAAATCTGCCATGTTCATAATGAAAAGTGGAAAACAACAAGTAACAGAAAGAATAAAACTGGCAATTCAAGAAAGAATAAGTATGGTTGGAGAAAAGGAAAATTGCAAGTAATTGTGAAAATTGAAAGCTGAAACCATCAAACAACAAGAGATGAAAGAAAAAGTGGAAAATGAGTTCCTCAAATGAATCACAAATTTCTCAAAACGAATCAGAAATCAAATTTCTCAAAACTAGCAGAAATCACACACACACACACACACACACACACACACACACACACACACACACACACAAAGATATGTTTATGTGTATGTGGCCAGACAGATCTTTTATATTCATATAGAGTTATTTGATATGTTTAACATAGTTTTGACACGAAGCCATGAATATGGTAAACTCAGTGAGTATATATATATATATATATATATATATATAATTCAGTTTATATTGAGAGAGAGCTAAATATTGGTGATAGAGCATATGTAGATTTAAGTTGGAAGAGGGTTTATTCAGAGTTCACATCACTTGGTAATTTTAGTCTTATGATTGCTTATGAAAGAAAATTAATATCACCTAGTGGTGTATCTACACAATCCTAAATTAAACCTATCTATCTATCTATCTATCTATCTATCTATTTGAGGTCCTGATAAATATAAAAATCTGAATTAGTTTTTCTAGTTTTATAAGAATATTCAACTGTAGTTTTTCTTTCTGACTGAGGCTTAGAACTTTTTGAACAATCCTTGTATGCTTGAATATATTCATATATAATTAGAGACTTGCTGATATTTCTTTATATATATGTATATCTATAACATTTTTACATGTATTAGAATGTCTACACAGACAACTAAATATCACTATTTTGCATAATTCCATGCACATATATACATGTATATACTTGCCTTACATATGTGTAATACACACACAACACACACACACACGCACACACATGCACACACATACATACATACAGCAGTGTGTTATACACTGGAAGTTATGCTAAAAATTTTGTTGCTGTCTATCGTACAGATGTTCTTTCCTCACATGAATATATGATTGTTTGTGAGTGGTGAGAGTGTGGTGAGAGTGTGGTGAGAGTGTGGTGTATGTGTATATGTTCCACAGACAAATATTCATATATATATGCATTCATTCTTTGAATTCCATTCTCTAAAAGGAAGTTCATAAATTATTTTTCATAATAGACAATCAATTTGGCATTTTTGTTTTTTTGTTTTGTTTTTTGTCCTTTGTTATTTTTTTATTTTATTTTTTATTTGGTTTTATTGCTTGACCCAATTTCTGCTGATTCTGTTGTGACAGATTCTTCTTCCAAGATGGAAGTATGCATTTACTTTTGCAGTCTTTGACACCATAAATCATTCTTCCTTCTTGTTTCAGAATGCCAAAACCTGAAATGGATTTCAGTGCAAATATTCAAAAAATATAAAACTCTTTGGAGAAGATTAAAAGCTGAACTGAATCATCATTTTTTTTAAACTCTTGCAACTGAAGGAATAATACTTTGAAGGATTTCTGATTTTACAAGCAAACATATTAATTGTTTAGAGTATGATAAAAATTTCTCAATATTTCTCATGATAACTGGAGTGAAAAATATTCATCTAAAATATGAATGATTTATTACCATGTGATTTATAAGAAATCAGTTTCTTTATGGTTTTCGTTTCTAAGATTATTGCAGCTTGTCAACAGGACTTAGAATACACTGTATCGTCTGCAGAGGAATAAGAACCCCCTCAATTAGGGGGGTCCTGGGGCAGACACTTAACTGCATCTGATGGTGAGGCTTTAGTTCTTGAGGTCTATCGAGTGTGACACACCCGTTTTATTACTATTACTCCCAGTTTCTTTTTAACCTGAAGTTGTAGAATCTGTTAGGGTCCAATCTGTGGTTCAAATAGATTTGTATTCAAGTTATTTGTGCTAGATAGGAATACTTGATACCATATAACTGTAAATTATTTGCTTTAGGAATAATAACTTGAAGCAATAATTGTTTGCTTGGGATGATAAATAGTATTACTTGAAATCATATAAGACAGAGCAAATATGATTATTATAAGATAGAAAGCATCATTTGATGCTATATAATCATGTAAAATTATAAGTATTAGATAGGAATACTTGCAACCTTTCAACTGTACAAAAATCATTTGTATTAAATAGAAATACTTGATATAATATAACTGAGCAAAAAACATCTTAAGAAACAATGATACAAAAAAAGTTGATATTAATGTATAATATATGTATATATTTCCCTAACATTTAGGCATTGAATAACTCAAGATGGGTTGATACACCATTAAAATCATTCAATCATTCGAAGATTATTAACATTATCTGAAGTTTAGACATTCAATTTTTATTGTTTAGATCCCAATATTTTGGCTAAGGCCTTTCACAAAACTTCATATATTGTCTAAAGTTCTCTGTGATAAAGTATTTTCATTATTCCAGGAATTATTTAGACTTGACTCTCTCTCTCTCTCTCTCTCTATATATATATATATATATATATTTATTGCTTTGATCATAATGTTTTAACCGATTCCTTATACTATCTTCTCAGAATGTAAGAAGTTCAATGATTATTCTTCAGATATCAATTAAATTCCATCCCTATTCAATGTCTCAAGTAATTTTTGCCAAAGTTTGAACGTCAAATTTTATGGTCAATGACTTACTTAACTATTTGTAAAAAGTATACTTTCATAATATAGTTATTTAATCAGCTCATTGGCCCAGTGGGTAGAGTGTTCGCCAATGGTCCGGGAGACCTAGGTTCAATCCCAAGTCACATCATACCAAAGACTTTAAAAATGGTACTTGATACCTCTTTGCTTAACACTCAGCAATATAAAGTACGTATCAAGGGTAAAGTGGAGCAATCCAGGGAAGTAGCGCCCTCCCCTACACCTTGATGTAGTAGCTATTGAAAAGGGAGCCTTCTGGTTGCCCTCGACTACGGTAGTCAACTTTACTTACTAAGCTTTACTCGATTCATATAAATGCCACTACAGTTGAACACCTTGTGAGGATCTAACTCACTACACTTTTGATAGTATTTTGTTAATCTTTGTCATGCTTAGTACAATGGTTTTCCTGGCAGGAAATGGAATCAGCAATCTGAGTTCAAATCCTGGATGAGACTGTTTGCATTTTACTTTATACTAATTCCCTTATCAAAGGCATGAATCCATCTGTTCTCCTACCTGATATAAGATAAATAGTAGGCAACCAGTCAAGGAGAAGGAAAGCTCTAATTTCAAACCAGCCCTACTCTGCTTAAAAATCCATTTTGTCACATCCTGCTTGTGGCGGAGAGGTTGGATAAAATACATGTCTTGTTAACCCTTACTCCATGGTAAACATAAAATAAAAAGTTGGCAACTGTAGTTGAGGGGGACCCAAAGGCTCCCTTATTAATAACTACTACATTGAGGTGTAGAGAAGGGCACTACTCCTTTCCCTGGATTGCTCCACTTTACCCTTGATCTATACCTTATATTGCTGAGTATTAAGTAAAGAGACATCAAGTACCATTTTTTGAGTCTTTGGTATGACTCAACCTGGGATTGAACCCTGGTTTCCCAGGCCTTTGGCAAACTCTCTAACCGCTTGGCCAATGGACCAGTAAGCATACTGACTGCTAAAATACTTTATACAATGTTTCCCTCCAGCAGTGAATAAAATGAGCAAATCAAGATGTGTGCATGCATTACTGATAACCTTGGAATCAGTTTGTTGGTCAATAAAGCTGACCATGCAAAATCTGTAAAATTAATCGTTTGACTGGAGATTCTGCTTCTCAGAGTTGTACAAACAGAATCAAGGTTAATCGTACATCCTTATATGTTCATTGGCACATGCATTTCAATTAATTCCATTAAGAGCCGTATTGTTTGCATCTTTGAACAATTTGTATATCCTTGAGTTGTCTAACCGTGAAATCGTTTCCTCTAGGGAAAAACATCTTTGCCTTTCAATGCAAATGGATAGGCTAGAAATTCTCTTTTAGTTTCTTTCAACTTTTGTTTTGGATTTGGCATTTGTCTAAATAAAAGTTTTATTTATGCATTTGCTTTCTGCCTCATTGCCCAACCCACCTCCTTAAACTTCACACATTTTTGTAGATTTTTGCTTTTTCTCAAATCTTTCTTGGAGCTTCTTGTTGATTGAGCAAGTTCCTTCCTTTCTCTTTCTTATTTTTCTTATCATTCTTCCTTCCTTTTCTCCTCTTCTTTCTACTCACTTTTCCTACCTTATGATTTCTTCCCCCCCGCCACTCTACTCTTCATTCTTCTCCTTTTTCATCCTTGAGTTTTCTTTTTCACCTTTGTATTCTCATTTTCATTTCTTCAAATTTTTCTCTTTCCTTAGTTCCTCTCGTTCTACTTTTTACTACTTCTCACACATTTCCTCATTACTCTCTTTTTTCTTTTCATCCTTCTCACTTAATCTTCTTTTTCTCTCTTTTTACTTCTTTCTTTTATTATTTCTCTGTTTTCCTTTCTTCTGTTTGCAAGAAACCAGTTCCTGAGAAATAGATCAAAAGTACTGTAATGTTTCAAGAGTTTGTTTTCTTTATAAGTTGTATATTTTGTATCAGTCCCAGAAATTGTTGTTTCAGTCTGGATAAGAGAAAGTAAAAAATACTTTTGTGTTCAAAAACAGACCAAGCTCTACATAGAATTTCCAAAGTACCTTACTGTTTAAAGAGCTTCTTTGCAAGCTTTGCTAGTCATATATTTTTCTGTTTCATTCTGGATTACAAAGACAGTGTGATCCTTACCATAAGAGAGTAAACAATACTTTTTTGTTAAAAAGCCAACCAATCTCTACTTCAGAAATTTTCCCTATTTGTGGACATAATAGTGAAATGATTTTGGATCACTATTGACTTTTTTTCCCTTAGTTTCACATATTTAGGTGCAATAATATATATATGTGTGTAGGTGTAAGTATATCTGTATGATTTGGTAATCCTATAAGTATATATGTATATGTATGAATGTAGGTGTGAATGTATCTGTATGAATATATATATATATATATATACATAAGCATAGGAATAGTGTTTATGTATATATGTGCATGTTCAGGGATGTGTATGTATAATTGTATCAAAGGTGTTGCAAAACAAGTTAGGAGGTCAGCAAATTTTAAATATTGGTAATAAAATAGAATGAGGATTTCTTGATGGAAAGGAATGGTTGGTTGGTTGGTTGGTTGTGTTGTATGGCATATCAACCAATGTGGGTTATCTAATGCTAAATCCGGTTTATGCATGATTTTTAATGAATAGTTTGTAGATAAAATTTTTGATAACTCAGAACATTTGTTTGTACCCTTGGTTTCAAGTATAGAATATGATTAGATATTTCTGTTTGATTGATAGATGTGACATAACATGTTCTTTTACTCCAGATCAGAGTGGACCTAGGAGTAATGGCATTGAAGGAGTACTTCATATGCTCCAAAGCTTGAGGATTGGAGCCTTACCATCAGATTGTTTAATTTTATATACAGGACATTTGTAAGGGAAGGGTCTTACCCCTTTGTAGAGATGCAGTCTATAATGAGCAGATGTCTTTAGTGCTAGTACAGTCAGCAGTAAGCAGACAATAATTTCATTTTTATATCATTAGTACTGGTAGTTAGAAATGGGAAAAAGTTCAGGGGAGGTCCTAGATATCAAACCTCATATATTCAGTGAAGGCAGGTCAAGAAAAAGTCCACAATGGGCAGTTGGTCATTAAGAGAGAGGCCCACCAAGCCAAGCTGGAGTCCTTTGGCTGTTCAAGGAAAATTACAGGCAAGGTTAGCAACAAGTTGTAGCTAGACTGAGTGAGGTTAAGAAGTGATCGGCACCCAGGTCTTAACTGCCATCCATATTGCATTAGGGTCAACTTGATTTATTGCTTTAGGGTTAGCTTGACTTTGGCTGAAACGCTAAGTGTCACACACACTGTCCCCACAGGATAGTTTTGAAGAGAAATTGTCATAAAAAATGACAATATGATTGTATACAAGGATTCATTTTGTCTCTTTTTTTGTGGCTTCAATGGTTTCAACTAAATCTGGCAGTTGACAGACGATACATCAGTACTGTCACAATGTAACATAAGAATAGGATTTCCTACCAATCAGGATGCAGTGAGATCTAATCAAAAACCTTTTATCCGATCCCTTGGATCCCTTTTATCTGATCCCATGAATACAACAAAGATAGATATTTGAGGCACTGACATCTCAACTGCAAAACAGTCAACACATTGTCAATGTCCGATCTACAAAACACCTCTGATGCCAAATAATGTCAAGCTTTTTAATTCAATTCCCACTCAGCAAAGACTCTAATTCTTGCCTTATTTTCCTTCTTATCTCAGGACTTTTAATTTTATTCTTTTAAGCAAAAACGAACTGATGTTCATCCATACTCACTCATCAACGCAAAGAGATCACACTGAATCCAAGACCAATTCTTGTTAAGCATTTATACATGAAATAATTTTTAATTATGTATTCATCTTTGTTTGACTTAACTCTGTTCTATTTACAGTATTCATTATATCTGATCTCTGCCTAAGTGATTACTAAAAGTAAACAGAGGAAGCATAAGACCTATTACCTTTCCTTTTTTATTATATCTGATCCCAGCCAAAGGGATTACTAACAGTAGAAGGAGGAAGCAAAAGAGCTATTACGTACTTTCATTATATCTGATCCCTGCCTAAGGGATTACTAAACGTAGATAGAGGAAGCAAAAGAGCTATTACCTACTTTCATTATATCTGATCCCTGCCTAAGGGATTACTAAAAGTAGACAGAGGAAGCATAAGAGCTATTACTTACTTTCATTATATCTGATTCCTGCCTAAGGGATTACTAAACGTAGATAGAGGAAGCATAAGAGCTATTACCTACTTTCATTATATCTGATCCCTGCCTAAGGGATTACTAAAAGGAGACAGAGAAAGCATAAGAGCTATTACCTACTTTCATTATATCTGATCCCTGCCTAAGGGATTACTAAAAGGAGACAGAGAAAGCATAAGAGCTATTACCTACTTTCATTATATCTGATCCCTGCCTAAGTGATCACTAAAAATAGACAGAGGAACCATAAGAGCTATTAAGTACTTTCATTATATCTGATCCCAGCCTAAGGGATTACTAAAAGTAGACAGAGGTAGCATAAGAGCTCATTACCTACTTTCATTATATCTGATCTTTGCCTAAGGGGTTACTAAAAGTAGACCGTGGAAGCATAAAAGCTATTACCTATTTTTTCTCTGTCATCCTTAACATAGCTACTGCTACATCTCTCAGTTTAATCTGTTTATTTAAACTGAAATCAGTTATATATTTGAAGATGGTTCTGCCAAATAAGTCAGATGTCTTGATCCCTACTAGAAGAGTGTCAGTCATTGATCAAAATAGTTGCAGTAATTTTAGATGATCTTTGGGTCTTCAATTTCAGTGCTGGGTTTCAGCATTCATATTGATTTCCATTTTGTGTAAATGTTTCAGTGTCATTCAATGATTCTAATGAGTTTAAATATACAAAAGAAATAAACACGTTTCCTTCTCGCAAACTGATTCATCTTGGGAAAGCTCTGTAAACTACAATGCTAAATCATGGAAAAAAGTAGCTGGAAGATTGTGATGCACCAATCTTACAAGCAGGGAGGACTTTTCAAGTTAAAGGAGAAAATCTTACACAGAGCAAAAACAAAAACAAAATGAAAAAACAAAATAGAAATGCAAAGAGCAAAATGTTCAGTAAGAATTAGAGGAAGAGAGAAAAGAAAGAGAGAAGAGAAAGAAAAATAAAAGCAAGAGAAAAGAATGACTAGAATTGGGAAAAGGAAAAGAAAAGGAAAAAGAAAAAAGAAGAGGGGAGAGAAAAAGAACAGAAAGGTAAGAGAAAAAGAAAGAGAGCTAGGAAATAGAGAAAGAAAGAGAGAAAGGAAAGAAACAAGAAAGAGAGCTAGGAAAGAGAGAAAGAAAGAGAGATAGGAAAAAACGAGAAAGAGTGCAAAGGAGAGAAAAAAGAAAAACAGAGAACGAGAAAAAAGAAAGAGTGAAAAGAAAGACATGAAAAAAAAAGAGTTAAAGAGATAAAAAAGAGAAAATACTGAAGAACAAGAAAGAAAAGAGAAAGGGTAATAGAAAAAACAGAAATAAGGAGCCAAACTGAAAAAAAGAGAGAAAGAAAAAGAAAGAGAGAGAAGGCAAGATACACATAGAAAAGAAAGATAAAAATGAAAGAATATTGGATTTCAGATAAAGAAAGTAAAGTTTTTTCAAATAATATTTTTGTTTAGTGTTATACCTTTGGACACCTGTTTTGGGGGAGGGTTTTTTACCCCTCTGCAGAGGATACAGTCAGGATATTCTAAGCCCGCCCATGGGGTAAAGAGAGAAAGAGAGAAGAGAAAGTAAATTAAAAGCAAGGGAAAAGAAGAGAGAGTTGGAGGGAGAAAAGAAAGAGAAGAGAAATAGAGAATAAAGAAGAGTGGCAAAAGAAAGCACAGAAAGGAAAGAGAGAAGACAGAAACAAAAGAAAACAGGGAGGTGAAAAGAGAAAAAATAAAAAGAGAAGAAAGAGGAAAACAAAGGGAAAAAGGGAGAGAGAAAAACAGAGAAAAAGAACAAAAAAGAAAAAAGAAAGCAAGGAAGAAACAGAGAGACAAGATGAACAAATATAAAAGAAAGAGAAAAATAAAAGAATATTGGATTTTTAATAAAGCAAATAAAAAATTTTCTGAGAACATTTAGGTGGCAATGTAAAATTTGCAATTTAAAGAAAGAAGAATGATTTTTCCATGAAGACTGAAAAAATTCTGGGCAAAAAATTCTCCAATATTCTTGATGGAAAAATGATGAATGCAGTTTACCATTTCGTAGCAAACTTCTGAAATTAGTTAAAAACATATTTTCTTCAATGCAAGACCTTTCTATTTCTCAAGAAACTGCTGAGTAAGCAACATTACCATATAATCATAAATAATAAATAAAACCAAAAATATTACTCTACACTGGAATGGTTCTAATGAATTGTTTATCAAATGGAAGACCCTTCGTTTCCAGATGAGAGAGATTTCAAATGGAAGAAGAGAAATGTGAGCAAAGGGAGGAATTTGGACAAAAGGAGAAATTTGAAGGATGGGGACGAATTTTAGTTGTACGTATAAATCATCATGTTGAAAAAATTGCTAAATGACAAATTAGAATATTTAAGGAATTAAAGATATCTGAGATTTCAAGGTTGTAATCAAGTTATATAGGTCTTTGCATTTATGCATGTGTCATATTGTGAGTGTCTTTGAGTGCATGTGTGTCTTTGAGTGCATGTGTGTCTTTGAGTGCATGTGTGTCTTTGTGTATATGAATGTGTGTGCATGTGTGTGTATTTTTTGTGCGTATGTGTGTGCATGTGTTTGGGTATGTGTATATGTATGTATGTATGTATGTATGTATGTAAATGTGCTTGTGTATGTGTGTGCTTTTCGTGTATGAGTGTTTTTGTGTGTATTTGTATATTTGCGTGTGTGTGGGGAGTGTTTGCATGTGTTTCTTGGTGTATGTATGTGAAGGTGTTTATGAGTGCATGCTTGTACGTGTTACTGGATGTACATCTCTCTATGTGTTTGTATGTGTTTGTATTTGTGTATTTACGTCTGCATCTGTAGTTGTGAGTATGTATGTGTGTGAGTATGTTATTTGTGTGTGTTTATGTGTGTTGTATATGTTTTTGCATTTGAATGTGTTTGGTGTTTGAGTGTATTTGTGTCTGTGTGTGTAGAGGTAGGTGTGTGTATATCATAAGATAAACTGTAAACAAGTATAAAAAAACTTGTAAATAAAATAACTGCTTTAATGTTGTCAGTCGTCTCCAAGATAGAAATGATCCAGAGCCATGAAATATACATGTTATTCTATATAATTATTTATCATACGTAGCTTAGATGTGACACAAGGCCAGAAATATGGAGTGATAGCGAGGATTGATCATTATTCCATTTTAAGTGCCTGATGCTATTCCATATATCTGTATCAATATTTATCACACTGTTTCTTAAATTTCTCCAGCTTTTCAAAAAATATACAATAAAAATTACCCCTCCAAAAATGAATTCCTTTCTTTCTTGGGCCGAGTACTTTTCTACACCCCCTCATATATATATATATATATATATATATATATATATATATATATATTTAAGTGTGTGTGTATGTGTGTATGTGTGTATCTCTGGGCATACACATACACTCACACATGTGAATGTGGGTATGGGGGTAAGAGTGGTAAAAGGAAAATGGCTCTAATAATCTATTGAAATATGAAGCTAATATATCAGATATTACCATCCTGAAACAATTCCTCTGTGACATGATGCCAGAAAGAAAAGGGTTGAACATTTGAGAAAATAACACAGAATTGGACTTTTCTCAAGAAACGAACAAAGAAATCTTCTGAGAAAGGAATAGTTCAAATTTTTTTTTTTTTTTTTTTTACATTTTGCGTGTTTTTCTTTTTTTCTTTTGTATTCTTTGATATCAATTCGTGTCTGGCCAGAAATTCCAGTCAGGATGCCAAGCTAAAAGTTTTATTAATTAATCAGATAACTGGATAATATAAACAAAGGTGACAAGTTCTGCAAGGAATGTCACTTCTAATCTTAACATAGTTGACAAATTTGTGATGGAAGAAGAAAAAATGCAATCAAATGATGAAAAGATATCATTGAATTTCGTGAAGAATTTTCTCTTATTTTTTGTCTTTAATGTGTTTTGTTTTTTGCTATATTTTTCGTGAAGTCATAAAAAAATATCAAGATTTTCAAATAAAATTCAAATCTTTTTCTTTATTACATACCAAACATTTAAAGAAGAAAAGCTTAAAAAAACATTAAATTCCCTTTCCTTTTTCTGCAGAGAAAAAAAATGCAAAATAAGTCATTTTTGTTAGACAAGATAAACCCAAACTCTAACTCAGAACACTAACCCTAGTCCTAAGGGAAAATAAGAAATAAACTTAATGAATAACTTCACAAAAATGCTGTATGGTGTTTTGAACAAATCCTGGAAGCAATATCAAACAAAAATAACAGTTGAACTTCCACTTACCAATAATAATGACCAATGGTTGTGAGTGATGAAAGGGTGAGTCATGGTAATGCATACTGTTGATGATGATCTTGATGATGATGATGATGATGATGATGATAGAAATAAGAGGAATCCCCATTTCTTCTCATAGTGATAATTCCTTCTTAGTTCAAACATTTTACAGCTTTAGTTTCTTTTTCAATAAATCTACAAAAATGTAACAACGAATTTCCAACGAAAACGCTTTCAAGACTTTAAAGAGCAAGACTGAAATGTTTTGATTTTTCAAGATTAAACGGTTTTTAAAAACCTCACCTCAAACACTATGAAAGAAGTTTCTAGACCATGAGAGAAAGAAAATGCAAATTAATCTTTGAATTTTTTTTTCTAATAACTCAGTGAAAATAATGGACAGTAAGCCTTTGGTGCCAATGAAGAAAAAAGATATAACAAACCCTATGATCCTTCATTCTAGAGGTGGCTATACACAGGTCTTTGAAATTTAATATGTAGCTTATGGAGTTATGTTGGTTGAGTTTCTTTTCTTATCACAGTTAATATCAAAGTTTATATAAAAGAATTGGATAAGAAAAGATTCAAGCTTTAAGTATAAGCTTTGATTCCATTGCATTAAACAGGTTAGTAAAAATATTCAAGCATTTAAATCCAAATGTTAGATTTTAGTGAGGTGTTCTTCATTGTTGAGACAAGAATCAGAAAAACAGCTGGATAAAAGATATTGCTGGCTTTGCAAGGGTTACAGACAATTATATCAACAAACTGAAGTAATGGAATTAAAGATTTGGGTGATCTGGGAGAGCAGATGTGTTCGTAGGTAGATTAATAAGTCCATTCTTATCTCGTTTGCATAATGTACAACGAGTGTAAGTCCATACCCTCATATCACTAGTAAAACACTGGGAATCAAAACTCAGTGAATTGAGTTGATACGTGTCGTAATGGTTACCATCGTAGGAAATGGACATGGTGACCAGAGTTCAAAACCTGGATGAGACTATTTGCATTTTACATCATGCTAATACTCTTGTAAAAGGTAGGAATCCAAATATTCTCCTTTGAGCTATGGGTAAAATAATAAGGCCTGTAGAGAACGAATAAATAATTAAAAAATTAACATAAAAAAAAATAAATAGATAAAAAAAACCTATTAAATTTGAAGAAACTCCCAGAGGTCTCTAACGG
This sequence comes from Sepioteuthis lessoniana, assembly GCA_963585895.1. Classification (NCBI taxonomy): domain Eukaryota; kingdom Metazoa; phylum Mollusca; class Cephalopoda; order Myopsida; family Loliginidae; genus Sepioteuthis; species Sepioteuthis lessoniana. The sequence continues at coordinate 83,184,272 of OY757931.1, read as the reverse complement.
AAAAGGAGATGACGCATGCGTAAAAGAAAAAAGGATTTCTCCTCTTGAAAAAGGAGACGATATTATCTTTTTTTTTTTTTTTCAGGCAGTGTCCGTCGAACCGACAACACCAATTTTGCTGTCTGGTGTTTTGGGCACCACGCTACGTCTTAGGACGTAGCGTCGGTTAGTCCCTTCACCAAATAAATAAAGGGAAGTATAGAAGAAATGTTTTCGTCTCTTATCTTTTTTTCTATCTTTTCTTTTTGTATATTTCTTTTGGGACTTTCTTTGGGCAAGGCATTGCGCCGGCCAGTCAACGTGGGGTGAAACAGTGTAACCAAAATATGGAGTCAGATATCTTCCGGCAACACAGCCTTGCCCTTAGCCCCTGACCTTCAAAAGCCATCAAACACTACAGTCCGACTGAGCTCTTTATCCTTTGTATGACAACTAGTTTTAGAGAAAGAAAATTCAAAATTGAAACCTGTTAAACTTTGGTAAAAAACTGACCTCGTATCGCATCCTACTCAAATGGAGGAGCTAGCAGGAAAATTTTGTGAATAAAGACGATATCGTCAAATAGTAAGAGACAAAATGTTCTGAAGATGAAAGCAAAGAATTTAAAAAAGAGTCAAAGGAAGAATTTGTATTTACTTCTACTTTTTAATTAACAAGTTAAAATGATTCCAACAAAAATGATGAACCCCTTTTCTTCTGAATATCCACCTCGCTCTTTAGGATGACTGTGAACTTAACAAAAATTTAACACACACACGCACACACACACATACACACACACACACATATATATATATATATATATATATATATATATATATATATATATATATATATAAAAATTTGATTAATTTTCATAAAATTTATGCCGTTTAAAAGAAGAAAGAAAATGTACAAATCTTCTGAATAAATTTTTAGAGATTTTTAAGTTTCTAGTGTATTTAAAATTCAAAATATTTCAACTGATTTTCTAACAAATATGAACACAAATTTCAAAAGTCGACTATTTTATTTCTGCTGAATGGAAAAAAAAATCTTTTTGTATTATAGCTTTTTCCAATTCTAATACTTTTTAAAGATATAAATTTTATGAAAATTGACCAAACATTTTTTGCGGCTGTCAAATTTTGACAAGAGTGTGGTTATATCAAATAAACCGAAATGACAGAAAAACAAAAAAATAAAAAAACAAAAAAAAACAAGTCAATAACTGTGTTAAAATAATCGTGACTATTAAAATATTTAAGAATTTTAAGGCTGGAATAGAGTGAAGTGTTGTACTTCAGTTTTAATCAAAGGAATGGTAATAAGCTTAGGATTAAAAGATATTTTTGTTCTGAAATGTTCACAGAGAAATGTCTGATGACATGATTCGGAGTATCAAACGTTTCGGTATATCGAGTGGTAGTGGAATGGTTCACAGTTTACTTCAGATTGGATCTCACTCATATCATCAACATTATGAATAACACAAAACATTGAACTGTGCCATCCTCGGTGGGTCACTTTAGATGCAAGATTTGAAAAAAAATGAAAACGCTGTCGATTAATCATAAAAAAAGCAAAGGCATAAACATTTTTCATCTGATTATCTACTAAAATCATAATTATAAAAAAACAAAAAAAAAATCAATTATTTTGCAATCATTTCTAAATAGCCTACAAGAACAGCTGACAACATTCATTAAGGTAACTAATGATATTACTGAAGAAAGTTTTGTTATGCAATGAAATATTGCTATACAATGAAATATTGCCAGTAGCAAATATCCCAAGTGTGATGATTACTTTGTTGAATATAGTAAAATTATTGCTGTTTTAGTCTTGTCGAAAATTATCACATACTCTAAAATGAATTTTGCTTATTCAAATATCTTTCTTATCAAAGAATATAAGAAAAAAAACCCTAAAAACCCAATGGGGTAATTGGGTTCTATTAGCAACTGCAGTTTAGGATGAGATTAATGCTTTTAACTTTGGAAAAAATGAAGGACCTAAATGAATATTTCAGGCTTATCTCTGCTGTATTGAAAATTTGAATGATTAAAAAATGCCAATTGGTAGAGGCTACATAATCATCATTGAATAGCAAATTTGGCTGAAAATTTCATTATTCTGTAAGTTGGAACATTTAAAGTGAATTTCTTAAATAAAAAATCTCACTATCACGTGATATTGTTGTAGGATGATAAGTAAAGCACATACGTACACAATATATATATATCGTCATCCACACACAGTCTGTTTCGTTCTATCAGGACTCTTCAGTGTGGCTAAACCTGTAGAACGCTTGAAGCCGGGCGCGAAACCCGTCCATCTCTACGTTAGACTTAGTATCAGACCACTCGGCCAATAAGCGTAACGCGTTGACGAAGGGAATTATAAGGTATTATGTAGCAACAGCAGCAGCAGCGTCCGTTTGTTTACATTTTTATACCCTATCGGCTACCAGAGTGCTCAATTCTTTCACAGACCTTTGCATTATGTGAGCGGCGGCCGAAAATTCCTTCGCCAGAGTGCTCAACCCCAATGGGGGAGCGTATATATATTGTCATCCACAGATAGACTGTTTCGTTCTATCAGAACTCTTCAGTATGGCTAGACCCGAATTGGTTAAAAAAAGAAATTTAGAAATAGTATTCTATTTCTATGATAAATTTATTTCACTTATTAAAGCTCGTCAGATGGAATTCAAATGGAGTTTGGTTACTTTTTTCTGTTAAACGCCGGCGATATATTTCACGTTATATCGCATTATGATCTATTTTACTTAAAAAATAAAGGGCTACAAATTTTTTCCTTTTATATACGTTTTTTTTTAGTTATTAATTTTGTTTATTTCATATTATTTCAGGTTTGTGAGTTTTTTTTATAATTTTAGTTTAAATTAAAAACTTTTTTTACAATTTCGAATAAACATTTTTTAAAAATTTTGTAAGTAATTTTTCAACGTATTAAATTTTTCATTTGTAGAAATTTTGGTAAGGAACTGGTGATCCTGTTTCACCGAACAGCAGCAGCCCCTTGGGGTCACGTGGCGTCCATTATAAAAAGGAGCTCCACTGGAGACTATCCCTCTTTTGGTTCCACTCCCACAACTGTTAGCAACAGGTTCTTTTTCGTAGCAGCCCTTGACGGATACGTATTTGGTACCTTCCACCACAGCCAGGACCCAAGAGCGACGAACGCACGTGCTGAGTTAAAAGGAACAGGACACACACAGTTAAGTTCCAGCAGGCATTTTATCTGCAAACCTACCCACTTTACCTTCACAAACCTTATCAAACCTACTTTACCTTCAACCTTACAACCTTCACAACAAACCTAACCATATTTTACATCTTGAACTCTTCCTTGAACTCTCTTTTTTGAACTGTTACTTACACATTCGTTGTTTATTCCATTTGGTGTAAAACCCTGTTTATTGTTGTTGTTGGTGTATATAAATTTTGTTGCATGTATAAGTCGTTCGTCCCTTTCTTCAAAAACTGTCACCATCTCTCTACTGCTGTTTAAGTACAATTTATTCTTTTTCAAAACTTTGGAATAAACCGGGCTTTTCGGGGCTTATAAAAATCCCCATACATTTGTTTTAAAAAAAACTATCCATCTTTATATTTATACTTAGATTTTTGTGGTTTTCAGGCTCAATTCAACGTTTTTTATTGTTTTTTTTTTCATTTGTTTTAGTTCTGTTTATCAAAATTGTTTTTTTATAATTATTAATTGCAATCTTTTAATTTTAGTATCGAAGGAAAAAAGTTTTTAATTTTATTATTATTATAAGGATTTAGTATTTTTCTAAAGTGTAAGGGAATTAATTCAGAAGTTGAAATATATAAATTATATGTTTTTTGGGTTTTTTTATTATCTCTTTCTATGTGATGAAAATTATTATAAGTTTGCTTAAACCTGATTTGAATATATTTGATATCATATTAGGTTTTTACTCTTATGTCAACATTTAATTATAAATTCTTTTCTTTCATTCAATGAATTAATAGCAGCTAATTTTTTCATGTAGGCATTAATTACACCTACCTAGGAAACTACTTGTTATAAATGATTTTTTCAAAATTTTACAATTTATTATGGAGCTTAACCCTTGGTCCTTTATTTTATATATATATATATATGCTGTATATATGCTGTATATATGCTTATGTTATATCTATTTACACATAAGTATATTCATAAGTATATATATATATATATATGTGTGTGTGTGTGTGTGTGTGAATGCATATATATGCATATGAGTAAATATATAAATATACGGGATTTATGTAAATGAATATTTTAATATTTTCATATATATATATATATATATATATATATATATATAAAACATATTTATATGCAACACACGCACACACACACACACACACACACACACACACACACACACACACACACACACACACACACACACACATATATATATATAGATATATACACACACACACACACATATATATATATATATATATATATATATATATATATATTAAAAACATCAATTTCTTACCCATCCTTGAGAAAAGTATTTTTCAATCATCTCTGCTGATGTTACAGGCAAAATGCAAAATGATTTCTCAAAACTCACTTTCCATTTAATTTAACTTTTGACAAATCCTAACGACAACTTACAAATGAGATTATTTGTTATGTTTCTTCTGAAAGAGAAAATGGTGGAATTGGTGATATATTAAAAGGAACATTTTCTTCTTTTGAAATGAAAAATGTGCTGGAAAGACAGCAAGATGTTCAACAAAATAAACGTCCATAATTTGCAACAGATGGAATGGATATGTTATAGTCATTGTAGTGGGGGTGGGGATACTAAATTATTTGTTGACTTATAAAAAGTGATCGCAGGTTTCAGATTTTTTCATTTTATTTATTTCATTATGAACACCAGCAATCAGAGAACTTCGGGTATGATGATATTATGAAATACGTTTTTGAAATTGATGCTCTCATTCAAACAAGATGACCCTCGGATACTGTAGTAATTTTGAGCTGCAGTTTGAAAGATAAAACCCAGGTATTTCACTTTCAGCAGCATTAATTGGTGATTGTACAATCAACAATATTAGGTGTAGGTTTATAGATTTGTTGGAATATATTATTGCAATTATTGTTAAAGAAAATATTCTATACACAACTGAAAAAAGGATGAATGGATATAAAACCAAATATTATTTGCTGATAAGATAAATCATGAACAAACTCAATTAGGAGTTCAGGGATAAAAACACGTCTTTAATCTTACTCAGTGGATGATAAGCTTTTTGAATGAGATAAGTTTTTTTTTGAGATATCATCAAGAAACTTCATTCGCTTCTTCAATCTCAGTAAGAGGGTAAATATGTTTCTATATATTAGATTAAAAGACCCAAAACGGAAAAAAGGAAACAGAAGGTAAATTCCGAGGAATATTTAGTGATATTTTTGTCAACTTTGATGACTTGTAGGGACAAAAACTGTTAATCCATTTATGATTGATGACTTGTAGAGATTAAAATTCTTTAACCTTTCTTGTAAATCCATCCATAATTGATGTGGCCAATAATAATTTTCTAATTTTGAAAGTATTAATTACAGAATCATGTTTTGGGCAAATAGAACTAATGGAATTACAAGAAGAGTAGGATTAAAAGAGGATTCCAAAATTCAAAGCAACTGACATCTTAGACAAAAAGACTTCCAGAAATAAAGAATACAAAATTAAAGAAAACTAGTGCACAACTCATCTCTCAATTTTCAGCACAGCAAATATATTGCTGTAAATTCTATAAATGTGACGAAGTTTCTGAAAATGGCACATCATTCATGCTGGACAAATCAACACCAGAAAAATTAACTCATACAGCCTCAGCAATATATCAGATACATTTTTAACAATTGACAAGCAAGATGAAGACTTGCAAGACATCTATTAGCGGTAAATAAAAACTTTTAAGAAAGATGAAAACTTGCAAGACATCTACTAATCGTAAATAGAGGCTTGCAAGAAAGATGAAGACTTGCAAGACATCTCCAAGCAGTAAATAAAGGCTCCTAAGGAAGATGAAAACTTACAAGACATCTAATAGCAGTAAATAAAGGCTGGCAAGAAAGATGAAGACTTACAAGATATCTCCAAGCAGTAAATAAAGGCTTGCAAGAAAGATGAAGACTTACAAGACATCTGCAAGCAGTAAATAAAGGCTTGCAAGAAAGATGAAGACTTGCAAGACATCTCCAAGCAGTAAATAAAGGCTGGCAAGAAAGATGAAGACTTGCAAGACATCTTCAAGCAGTCAATAAAGGCTTGCAAGAAAGATGAAGACTTGCAAGATATCTCCAAGCTGTAAATAAAGGCTGGCAAGAAAGATGAAGACTTGCAAGACATCTCCAAGCAGTAAATAATGGCTTGAAAGAAAGTGGAAGACTTGCAAGACATCTCCAAGCAGTAAATAAAGCCTTGCAAGGAAGATGAAGACTTGCAAGACATCTCCAAGCAGTAAATAAAGGCTGGCAAGAAAGATGAAGACTTGCAAGACATCTCCAAGCAGTAAATAAAGGCTGGCAAGAAAGATGAAGACTTGCAAGTCATCTCAAAGAAGTAAATAAAGGCTGGCAAGAAAGATGAAGACTTGCAAGACATCTCCAAGCAGTAAATAAAGGCTGGCAAGAAAGATGAAGATTTGCAAGACATCTCCAAGCAGTAAATAAAGGCTGGCAAGAAAGATGAAGACTTGCAAGACATCTCCAAGCAGTAAATAAAGGCTTGCAAGAAAGATGAAGACTTGCAAGACATCTCCAAGCAGTAAATAAAGGCTTCTAAGGAAGACGAAGACTTGCAAGACATCCCCAAGCAGTAAATAAAGGCAGGCAAGAAAGATGAAGACTTGCAAGTCATCTCCAAGCAGTGAATAAAGGCTGGCAAGAAAGATGAAGGCTTACAAGACATCTCCAAGCAGTAAATAAAGGCTTGCAAGAAAGATGAAGACTTGCAAGACATCTCCAAGCAGTAAATAAAGGCTTCTAAGGAAGACGAAGACTTGCAAGACATCCCCAAGCAGTAAATAAAGGCTGGCAAGAAAGATGAAGACTTGCAAGACATCCCCAAGCAGTAAATAAAGGCTTGCAAGAAAGATGAAGACTTGCAAGACATCTCCAAGCAGTAAATAAAGGCTTCTAAGGAAGACGAAGACTTGCAAGACATCCCCAAGCAGTAAATAAAGGCTGGCAAGAAAGATGAAGACTTGCAAGACATCTTCAAGCAGTAAATAAAGGCTTGCAAGAAAGATGAAGACTTGCCAGATATCTCCAAGCTGTAAATAAAGGCTGGCAAGAAAGATGAAGACTTGCAAGACATCTCCAAGCAGTAAATAATGGCTTGAAAGAAAGTGGAAGACTTGCAAGACATCTCCAAGCAGTAAATAAAGCCTTGCAAGAAAGATGAAGACTTGCAAGACATCTCCAAGCAGTAAATAAAGGCTGGCAAGAAAGATGAAGACTTGCAAGACATCTCCAAGCAGTAAATAAAGGCTGGCAAGAAAGATGAAGACTTGCAAGTCATCTCAAAGAAGCAAATAAAGGCTGGCAAGAAAGATGAAGACTTGCAAGACATCTCCAAGCAGTAAATAAAGGCTGGCAAGAAAGATGAAAACTTGCAAGACATCTCCAAGCAGTAAATAAAGGCTGGCAAGAAAGATGAAGACTTGCAAGACATCTCCAAGCTGTAAATAAAGGCTTGCAAGAAAGATGAAGACTTGCAAGACATCTCCAAGCAGTAAATAAAGGCTTCTAAGGAAGACGAAGACTTGCAAGACATCCCCAAGCAGTAAATAAAGGCTGGCAAGAAAGATGAAGACTTGCAAGTCATCTCCAAGCAGTGAATAAAGGCTGGCAAGAAAGATGAAGGCTTACAAGACATCTCCAAGCAGTAAATAAAGGCTTGCAAGAAAGATGAAGACTTGCAAGACATCTCCAAGCAGTAAATAAAGGCTTCTAAGGAAGACGAAGACTTGCAAGACATCCCCAAGCAGTAAATAAAGGCTGGCAAGAAAGATAAAGACTTGCAAGACATCCCCAAGCAGTAAATAAAGGCTGGCAAGAAAGATGAAGACTTGCAAGACATCTCCAAGCAGTAAATAAAGGCTTGCAAGAAAGATGAAGACTTGCAAGACATCTCCAAGCAGTAAATAAAGGCTTCTAAGGAAGACGAAGACTTGCAAGACATCCCCAAGCAGTAAATAAAGGCTGGCAAGAAAGATGAAGACTTGCAAGTCATCTCCAAGCAGTGAATAAAGGCTGGCAAGAAAGATGAAGGCTTACAAGACATCTCCAAGCAGTAAATAAAGGCTTGCAAGAAAGATGAAGACTTGCAAGACATCTCCAAGCAGTAAATAAAGACTGGCAAGAAAGATGAAGACTTGCAAGACATCTCCAAGCAGTAAATAAAGGCTTGCAAGAAAGATGAAGACTTGCAAGACATCTCCAAGCTGTAAATAAAGGCTTCTAAGGAAGACGAAGACTTGCAAGACATCTCCAAGCAGTAAATAGAGACTTTAATAACCTGATAACTGTAACATTTTCTGTTTGTGTCGTAAAAATTCTATGATAACAATAGAATTTTGTAAACTGGGATTGAATAAAATATCTCGAATTTCTTTTGTTTTTTTTTTTATATTTACCTTCATTTTTTTACCAATTTATTTACATAGACGACGAATGAATATAAAATTTATTTCAGTTTGCTTCTTTTATTTTTGGCAGTGTAATCTTATTGCCCTGGTAATCCAAATTTTCATATGTGTATGCAACAATAAAAAATATGCCTAAATATTGTTTATATCTTGCAACACTCATACATCTAAAGTTAATCATAAATGACCCTTGAATTCATCAGACCTGCTATTTTCTACTGGGCAGGACTACCGGCTTGAAACTACATACAGCAGCTCTGAGTCAATACGGGATGTAGTCCTGAAGACCGGCCGGAAGCAATAGACGATAGAGAAGGGTGGCGAGAAAAGGTGTATGATGATGATGATGATATACAACCAACATTCACTAAAAAAAGGAAGCATCTCTTCTTTTCTTGAAAGTTAATTTTTCCTCTGATTTTAATTATGCTTTACTACAGATGTGTATATATTTGAAATATATATTTGTGCAGAGGTTTGTGTGCGTGTGTGTGTGCGTGCGTGTGTGTGTGTGTGTGTGCATTCATCAGCTCTGTGCAATCACTTGAAGCCATCAAAAGAACTTATGAAGAGTGATAGCTGATAGAGAGAGAATTTAGGGAATGTGTGTGGCCAACATATATATATATATATAAAAGATATTATTTAATCCAATAAATCTGGAGTTGGGAACAATTCCAAGCAGGACCAATAAAATATTCAAAAATAGAATATTAAATTAAGTAATCCTGGTCAAGAATTTAATGTAAATAAAATCAACAGAGCAAATTATTTTCTCTTAAAAAAAAAACAACAATCAGTCTCATTAATTTTTTTCCCATTTACAGCCAGAAAGAAAAAAAATGAAATCATTTCTCCGATGTTCTTTTACATAGCATAATAAGTTGATACTTACTGTTAAGTTAAAGGGTTACTTTTAGGAGAAATTAGTTTTTTTCTAGTATGGTATTGAAAAAAAAATTCTCCAATGGTATTGAAACCGGATCATTGGTCTAGTGGATAGCGTGTTCGCCAATGGTCCGGGAGACCTGGGTTCAATCACAGGTTGCCTCATACCAAAGACTTTATAATAAAAATTGTACTTGATACCTCCTTGCTTAACACTCGGCAATATAAGGTGCGTATCAAGGGTAAAGTGGAGCAATCCAAGGAAATGAGTTAGAAATGAGAAATTATTATTATCATTATCGTTATTATTTTGGTCTAGTGGGTTAGAGTGTTCGCCAATGGTCCGGAAGACTTGGGTTCAATCCAAGGTTGCGTCATACCAAATACTTTTAAAATGGTACTTGCTTAACACTCAGCATTATGAGGTACGTATCGAGAGTAAAGTGGAGCAATCCAGGAAAAGGAGTAGCGCCCTCCCCTACACCTCGATGTAGTAGCTATTGAAAAGGGAGCCTTCCGGTCGCCCTTGACTACAGTCGCCAGCTCTTACTATAGTATTGAATGAGAAAAAAATTATTTTAATCCATTTTTTTTTGTTTGATCTGAAGGAGTCCAGTTAATTTTTTTGAGCATTGATTTATATCAATGCTTTTTAAAAGGATGGAAATAAATTTATTATATAATGTGACTGATTGCTGTTTTTTCTGAAGAGAAAAAATATATATGTATATATTCTTTTTTCTCGTCTGTTCTCAGTCTAAGAAAGATTCACCAAGAAGCATGAAATATATATATATATATATATATATATATATATATATCATCATCATGTCGTGCTGGTAGGACGGATATCCCTGACCCTCTCTCGCCACTTTTCCCTATCGTTCATCTCCTCAGGCAGGTCTTCTGGACAACATCCCGTATCCTCACATAGTTGCTGAATGTATGTTCGTGTTGGTCGTCCTGCTTTTGCACGGCCATGTGTGGGGGTCCATAAGAGTACATCCCTTATGAGTTCGTCCCTGCAGGTGGCCGTACAGTTGGTGTCTTGTGGGGTGTTGCCGCCAGGACTTGTTCAAGATTGCTCGCTGCATTCTTGTGTAATTGCCATCTAACTTCTTCTCCAGCCGTTTTGTTAGAGTCCATGCTTTTAAAAGCATGTGCATAATCATCATCATCATCATCTAGTGCCATCAGCATGGATATCCCTGACCCTCTACCGCCACCCTTCTCTATCGTCCATTGCTTCTGGTAGGTCTTCAAGGCTACATCCTGTATCGGCACAGAGCTGTTGTATATAGGTTCTAGCTCGTCGTCCTGCCTTTTCTTGTCCATGTGAAGGGGTTCCGTAGGAGTACGTCACTTATGAGTTCATCCCTACTTTTCCAGTATTGTCCCGCATATCTGGTTCGTCTAACTTGGATAGTTTTCATGATGGTTGGTAAGTGCTGCTTTGTTAGGTGCTGCCTTCAGGACTTCAAATGCATTATAAAATATTTTTGAAATGATTAGAATATTTTAAAATCATAAACAAATGAGACCCTTTTCTTTGGTCACATCTCTTCAGTGAATTATATCAGTGACAATCAAGTTTATACTAGAGAAAGTAAACATGGGATTGTGACCATTGAAAAAGCCTGAAGGCAAAGAAGAAAACTGATTGGAAAAAGAAAAGAAAAGAAAAACTACTGTAAGCCAGTAGAGTTGGCATCAGTAATAATCTTTTCTTTGCAAGGTCCAATGGGATTGTAAAAAAGTAGTCGTGTATAAAAATTTTTTTGAATACACAATTCTGGTTTATGTTTCATTATAAGTCAGTCTTTTGAGTATTGACAACTGAAGTTCATTACTTGATATCTCGAGGAGGGTAAACATCAGGGGCCTATATTTAAAATCTCTGTGTTTGCGATCATGACTTTAAGGATGCAGGAAAAAGGGTAGAAAAAATTCTTTACTGAATTATAAAAACCACTAATTAAAAAAGATTGCTATATATTGACCCTCTAGGTTATTTAATGCCAAATTCATTCTCCAAGAAGAACACTAGTGGTACTATTTAACCCATAGCTGGGAGGACAAGGGGGTTCATAACTTTCCCAAGGGTATTTGCCCTAAAGTGAACGTAATAGCGCGACTGGAGTACGAACTCGCTTACTACGATTCCACAGTCCATCGCCTTAACCATTACACCACGAGGACACCCCCCAGGAAGTCTCTGTGGTGTTGCGGCTAACGAGCTGGACTGCAACAATGTAGTAAGTGAGTTCAAACTCCAGTCATGCTATTACATTCACTTTTGGATTAATGCTCTTGGGAAAGGCATGAACTTATCTCCCTCTTGCTAGTACCACAAGGATGGCACATTGGCATTAAATAACCCTCAGAGGTTGATATGCCATGAAAGAAAGAAACCAAACCAAAGACACCAAAATTAGACTATGTCTTTCTTCAGTTAGCATAATATAATGCATGCCAAATATCGAGGACAATAGTGAGCATATAGTTACAACGATATTAATACAACGCGACAGGCTTTCTCTTGTTCTCTTAGTGCGATACAGACAAAATCCAAAGGATATTAGAAAGTAGTTAGTTACAACAGAATTAATGTATAGACAAGTTTTCTCTTGCTCTCTTAGTGTGATACACATAAAATCCCCGGGATATTTGGTATGTAGACAGTTACAGTAGTATTAATGCATAGACAGGCTTTCTCTCTGCCCTCTTAGCATAATGCATGCCAAATATTGAGGATGGAGTTATGTGGGTAGTTATAACGGTGTTAATACACAAACAGGCTATCTTTTCTGTTACTTATAAGACCACCAAGATGACTGGCAATTAGACAGAGTACAGGAAATGTATGATTTATATCTTTTTCTAAGCTGACTATTGTTGTACTGTTTCTCATCTATCTCATTATTCACTGCTCTTGAATATGTTCTCCCTTCCCCCCTCTCTCTCCCCCACTCTCTCCCCCCTCTCTCTCTATATATATATATATTGATCAGAGAATAGTTTTCATTCAACAAATGGGTATACTACCTCACTAGTTGATTTTTGTCATAGTCTTTAATTGGAATTGGCCCAGCGGTTAGAGTGTTCGCCAATGGCCCAGGAGACCTAGGTTCAATCCCAGGTCGAGTCATACCAAAGACTTTAAAAATGGAACTTGATACCACCGTGCTTAACACTCAGCATTATAAGGTACGGTTCAAGGGTAAAGTGGAGCAATCCAGGGAATGGAGTAGCGCCCTCCCCTACACCTTGGTGTAGTAGCTATCGAAACGGGAGCCTTCGGGTCACCCTCGACTATGGTCGCTAACTTTACTTTTACTTTTAATTGGAATCATTTTGAGATGAGGCTTATTAATCTGAGAATTAATTTTTTATTTATTGCGGACTTTTTGTCCTCATCTTGGTAGTTTTTTTTTTGTGTGTGTGTTGTTTCTTCTTTCACTGCGTTTCGGCCAAATTTCACCTCTGGCCTTCTTCAGGTGATTCACCGTGACCTCGGATAGGAATGATGAGTCTTGTAACCGTATCCCCAGTAATTACTGCCTTCCATAGTTGTTGTCTATCACACCACGAAACAACACACACACACAAAAAAAAAAAACCTACCAAAATGAGAACAAAAAGTCCGCAATAAATAAAAAGAATAATTCTTAGTTGATTTTTGTTGCTCTTTTATCGCATATCAATTCTTTTTTAAAATTAGTTTTAAAAAATCTCTAAAAAAGATCTTTTTATTAAAAAATTTTCACCCAAAAATGACTTAAGATCAAAAATGATTGAGAACCATCAAAAATGAAAAACACAAAAACAATATTTCTGCGTTGTCACTTTTGTTCATGCCTTTTTATATATATATATATAATTGTTCATGCCTTTATATATATATGTATCATCATCATCATCATGTCGTGCCGCTAGCATGGATATACCTGACCCTCTCTCGCCCCTTTTCCCTATCGTTCATCGCTTCTGGCAGTTCTTCAGGGCTACATCCCGTATCCTCACATAGCTGATGCATGTATGTTCTGGCTGGTCGTCCTGCTTTTGCTCGGCCATATGTGGGGGTCCATAGGAGTACATCACTTATGAGCTCATCCCTGCTTCTCCAGCAGTGTCCTGCGTGTCTGGTTCGTCTAACTTGGATAGTTTTCGTGACGGGAGGCAGGTGGCCGTATAGTTGGTGCTTTGTGGGGTGTTGCCGCCAGGACTTATTCAATATTGCTCACAACATTCTTGTGTAATTGTCGTCTTGCTTCTTCTCCAGCCGTTTTGTTAGCGTCCAAGTGGTGCATCCATACAGCAGTATCGACACGACCGCTGCCTGGAAGAAACTGCGTTTCATTTTATCGGTCAAGTCTGATTTTCATATGATTGATAGCTTATCGATAGCTGTCCATGCCTTCGTTAGCTGCGTGTCGATGACTTTTTCGGTTGATGAGACACTGCTTCCTAGGTAGTTGAATTTGTCAACCAGTTAGATATATGTATATATATAAATATATAATCATGTTCAAATTGCCCAGACAGCACAGTTCCTTGATTCTCTCTTACCATCCATCCCTATCTTCCATCACTCCAGGTAGGTCTTCTAGGTTGCATCCTGTGTCCACATAGAACTGATGTAGATAAGTATTTGCTGGTCAGCCAACACTGGTATATCCAAGTATAGTTGTCTATTTCAGAATGTCATTTATGTGTTCATCTTTGTTTCTCCAACAGTGCTACCCCTGTCTAAAATAGTTTGTGAGATAGGAGGCAGGTGGCCGTACAGCGGCAGTTTTCAGGGGATTTGTTTCTTGGATTTGTTCAAGAGAGCATGCAGGATTCTTGTGTAGTTCCCATCAAGCTTTATCTCTCTGTGTTTTGTCAGTATCCATGGGGTGCATCCATATAGTAGTATGGATATAGCTACTGCTTGGAAGAAATCCCATTTTATTTTATTGGATAAATCAGATTTCCATTTGATTGATTGCTTGTCAATAGCATTCCATGTCTTCACTGGGCGTATGTTGACATCACTTTCAGTCAATGAGATGTTGCTGCCGAGGTATGTTCATATTTTAGTATAATTGAGTTTGAGAAAAAATAATGCCTAATAATTTTCATATTGATTTTAGAATAATATCCTGGTATCTATGCTAAAAAAAAGAAAATTAATCCTTCATGATACAGTTTGGAAGGACATATTTATTTTTGGGTGACAATATATATATAGTCATCCACAGACAGACCTGTTTCGTTCTATCAGAACTAATCAGTGTGGCTAGACATGCTAGCTTCCCGTAGCTGGGATCGAAACCTGGTTGATTCAAATGCCAATCCAAGACGCTACCCCTCAGCCACAAGGGAACCAGCAGCAGTGAAGTAAATTTTAAACAGTTATGAATCACAATTACTATTGTTTACATACATCCACTTAACGGCTACTGAGAGATCAATTCATATGTGAAGAGCCTTGCATATATATACATGTATATATACACACATATAATTATGATTAGAATTTAATGTTAAAAACTCTTTAGTCAATAAAATATTTACAAAGCTCTTTGCCCCAAAATACTGAGCCATGTTACAATATAGTTCAAGTATAGAAAAGGATAATAATGAAACAAAATAAAAACTCACAACTCACAGTTTCACATTATCAATCCTCTTGTGAACTAGTTTTCGACACGTTTGTATTGTTAAATTCAACTGCAGAAAAAATTCTAACAAATTCACATGTGTTGAATATTAACTCAGTTGAGGATTGAAAATGTACAATTCTGAGTCATGAGTTTTATCCTGTTTTATAATTATCTTATTTTATATTTTATATATATATATATATATATATATATATATATATATATATATGTGTGTGTGTGTGTGTGTGTGTGTGTGTATTCATTTTCTTCTTCCTTTATTTGCTTACAATATTATCACCTCAGTATTAAAATAAAAGTAACTCACAATGCTTTCATCTGATACAAGTATTTTTTTCTGTTGGAATAATTAAACTTATCTAGAATTAATTTTTTTAAAAATCTTATAATTTTTAAGGTAACTCTTATTTAAATTTAATTTGTGATCTATCTGAACATCTTAACCATTCTATACTATCAATAATCTAGTGAAATTATATTCAGGCTGTAAAGCCGACTTATTTTTACACTGGTTTGGTTTGCTTCCATGAAAACTGAATAGAATAAAATTAACTAAAAATGGCAAACATATTGGAGTAATAATTGTGTCAAAGTCGAATTTGTAATAATTTATGGCAATTTTGTCTCAGAATCATGTCACAGTAATTCTAATCAATTCTCAGAAAACAATGATACAAAAAAGGAAAACTGTTTGTTCTTTAAATCTTGCAAGATCACTTTTTATACAAGCATATTTTACATATGATGAAAATTAACAAAATGAATCTTTACTTTTGAAGTATGTTGCCACTCCATGGAATCGGCCATGTTGTTTATATGGGTCTAATAGCATATACAACTCTTGGATCAATTGGGATTATTGGGATTTAGTTGTAAACATCTGCACAGGTTAAACTTGGCAGATCCTGGAAATTGACTCATATTGTTTTGACTAATGAGAAAATTAAGAATCTTGCTCCAGTAAATAAAATAATCTGGGGAGAATCGCTGTGGTTTAGTGGTTTACATGCTGGACTGCAACATTATCGAAAACAAATTCAAATTTTAGTTGCACTATTAAATTTACTTTTTTGGTTAGTCAGCTGGGGCTGTAGAATACACCGATTGCTTCTCTGCAGAGGGTAAGACCCCCAACAACAAGTGTCCTGGATATGACACTAAACAATCTGATGGTGTGGTTCCAGCAATGCTGGAGCTTTGGGGAATGCGGAGTACCCCTTCATTGCCATCTCTCCCAGATCCACTCTGGCCCAGTATGGTAGCACCTGATAGGGCCCTATCTATGGGTTAAATAGAACTTACGGTATACTTATGCTAAACTGAACTGTTTGACTGAATAGCTTGAAATAGAAATGTTTTTGACAATTAAACCATACTTACATTTAAACTGTGTGCTTATGCTAAACAGAATTATTTGAAATAGTTCTGTTTTTTGACATTGTAACTGTATTTACACTAAACTGAATTGTTTAACATAGAACTCTTTTGGCATTTAACTGTGTATAAACAAAATCTGTACTTATACTAAACTGAATGAGCTGAATTAGAACTGCTTGACTAAACTGAATAGCTAGAAATGTTTTTGACAATTAAATTGTATTTACATTTAAACTGCGTGCTTATGCTTAACTGAATTATTTGAAATTGAACTGTTTCTGACATTGGAACTATATTTACACTTAACTAAATTGTTATATATAACTGCTTGAATAAACTGAATAGTTTGAGATAGAAATGTTTTTGACAAACTGTGTACTTATGCTAAACTGAATTGTTTTAAATAGAACTGATTATTTACATAAAAATGGATTTGGTGTTAAATATCCTACAAGGGTTGATATGCTATAAAACCCAACCAACCAACCAACCAACAACATTTATTTTTGAACTAATTATCTAGAAAAAAGTATGGACTCCTTTGTTACCCTGAGCTATGAGTGAAATAGTACCAAAAATGTTTTTTCTATAAAGATTGCTTTAGAATTAAATAACTCATGAAAGTTAATCTGCCATTAAGCAAAGAAATTTAAATCTAAATAATCTTTCAAAAATGAATATTTTCGTTAATATTTTGAAATCATTAGTTCTATTTTGATTTTTAACAGACTAAATATTCATGAAGTTAATTTTTCTGGTAAATTCCTTTTTTGAGATTTGTACCTTTTTTTTCACTCTTTTAGTTTTTTTTTCTATCAATCCTTTAGGTCTTTCTTTCTCTCATTCTTCCAAACACTCTTTTTCTCTTTCTCCTCTTTATGACTTTTTGGCTTTCATTTTCTTTTACATTAATACCTTCTCTCTCACTCTTTCATACACTCTTTTTCTCTTTCTCCTCTTTATGACTTTTTGGCTTTCATTTTCTTTTACATTAATACCTTCTCTCTCACTCTTTCATACACTCTTTTTCTCTTTCTCCTCTTTATGACTTTTTGGCTTTCATTTTCTTTTACATTAATACCTTCTCTCTCACTCTTTCATACACTCTTTTTCTCTTTCTCCTCTTTATGACTTTTTGGCTTTCATTTTCTTTTACATTAATACCTTCTCTCTCACTCTTTCATACACTCTTTTTCTCTTTCTCCTCTTTATGACTTTTTGGCTTTCATTTTCTTTTACATTAATACCTTCTCTCTCACTCTTTCATACACTCTTTTTCTCTTTCTCCTCTTTATGACTTTTTGGCTTTCATTTTCTTTTACATTAATACCTTCTCTCTCACTCTTTCATACACTCTTTTTCTCTTTCTCCTCTTTATGACTTTTTGGCTTTCATTTTCTTTTACATTAATACCTTCTCTCTCACTCTTTCATACACTCTTTTTCTCTTTCTCCTCTTTATGACTTTTTGGCTTTCATTTTCTTTTACATTAATACCTTCTCTCTCACTCTTTCATACACTCTTTTTCTCTTTCTCCTCTTTATGACTTTTTGGCTTTCATTTTCTTTTACATTAATACCTTCTCTCTCACTCTTTCATACACTCTTTTTCTCTTTCTCCTCTTTATGACTTTTTGGCTTTCATTTTCTTTTACATTAATACCTTCTCTCTCACTCTTCTTTCTCTCTGTTGTACCTTGACCTCACTTGCTTTTTATCTCTGTTGTAATTTATCTTTCTATCACTCTCTCTCTTTCTCTCTCTCTTTGTGTCCTTCTTTTGAGCATTTACGCAATTATTCTTGATTTCTCTTTCATCCTCACTGTATCTCTATCTCACTCATTTTTCCTCTCTCACTCTTTCTCTCTCTTTCTCTCTCTCTGTTTATCTTCACCTTTTCTACCTTCTCTCAATCACTTTTTTATTTTTCTCTTTTATTGTGCCAATATTTTTTTGTTTAGAAAAATGGTTTTTCCTAGTTTCCTAATTTTAAAACACAACAGGCACCCTCACCATCAAATATCTTGATTTTCTGAGCAGGTTGAATGCTCACACAACTCATAAAACATGATTTCTGCCTGAAAAAAAACCCAAAAATATTAAAATTTTTCAAGGCTGCTGCGCTTCTTTTGATTCATGACTCATATAATTCTTTGTTTTCCTCTCATCGCTGTCAGAAGATATCTTCAGCCAAATCACTTAGAATCTTTGAATGGCAAAGAAATTGGACAAAATTCTTAACTTACACATCAATTCAGGTTACAAGAATTATTGGCAGATCTGTGGAATCAAATTTGGAGCTTTTCTTTTTTTAAATGGTTTACGATCATAAATGAATTGAGGCATCTTAATCCAGTAAAATCAAAGGAACTTTTTCAGAAACTGTGACTCTTTGAGCAAAGGCTTCTCTTTTACTTTTATGGACCAAGCCAACTATGTACTATATATATATATATATATATATAAATATATATGGGGTTCAGCTGCCATAAAAAAATAAAAAGTTTTATTGTCCTATGTTTACATACACATATATATGCATATATTTATATATATATACATATATATAAACTTATATATATGAACCAGTTTCAGTTAATTAAAACACATCTATATATATATATATATATATATGGATGTATTTTTATTTACTGAAACAGGAGTATATATATATATATATATATATATAACAACATATATCAAGACAAAAGATCAATATAAAATAGTTATAAACTTTTATTTAAGTGCAAACACACAAACTCACACAGATATATATATATATATATATATATACATATATATATGTATATATATATATATATATATCTATATATCTATAAAGAAAGTTATATATTTGTACACTTACATATATACATGTTTCTTTCTTTTATCTTTCTCTTTTTGGTATATGTGTTTGTGCATGTGAATATGCATGTGTACATGTATGCAAGCGTGTGAAAGCATGTGATTATCTAACGGTAAAATGCAACAATTTTGGAGTTTTTGAAATTCAACCCGTAGGTGCTTGCATTTCCTAAAATTCCCCATCTCAATATACATTTAGGTGTGAAGACATTTACATTAAGAATTTAAAAAAAAAAGAACAATCTTCAAATCTATAAAAGTCTAGAAATATTTAACAAATCCTTCAGCTGAGAAGGGATGATTATTTATTTATAATTTGAAGTGTGATGCTATTTAAGTCTCTAAGAAATATTTGTTCATATGTGCGTGAACATTTTTGCTTTCTTTGGCTCCAGTCTTAATCAATTATGATCAAAAAAGAGCACCTGTTCTGAGTTTGTTAAACAGATCCCGAGAATGAGTTATTAATTCGGTAAAATTTGATGTTTTGTATCAACTATATGTTTATACTCTTAATATTAGTGATGCTCCTTATCTATTATTTTGACCCCATCACAAAGAGTGTTGTGAGATTCTTTGTCACTCCAACTCACTTCAAGTAACAAATCTAAATACAAATAATTTGCACCGTTTTATGGTTTCAGGCATTCAAATCATAAAGGTAGATACTAGGCAGAAGGTTGGATGGTGACACTTTATCTAGTTCCTGAGAATAAGAAAGTCTCAAAGCAAAATGGCAAATGATAGTAAGAGAGAACGGAGTTGTCTCTAGTTCCCTCCACAGGAAGAAAACAACTAACATTATAAAAAAAAACCTACTCAGATTGATTTTTTACTTTTAGTTGTTTTACATTCATATGAAACAAGTCCTATAAAAGGAAGATATGATGTGTCACGTGATGGCTCACGGAGACGAGGAGGTGGGAATGATACTCTCCCCCCGTTGAACTAAAATTATCTAGCAGTCAAAAAGTGACCGTTAGAAATGAAAATGGGTCACACAGATGTTCGCACCTAAGTGACCTTGGGTCGCCGGACATCGGAAGGGGAAAGAGAAAATGAAGCCAAATGATTGGCGGGGGGGGACCCCAAACGGAAGTGGGGTTCCCTTCCCCTCAACGGAAGTAAATACAAAAAAGGGGAGTTTTTGGGCAACGCTCGTGGCAGACGGACGATAGCCATTTCACTCCGGGCTAAAGACAAAAGACTGAGACATGAGAGACCTAAGTCTCTCAAGCCAGCATTAAAAACAGTACAAAGTCTATTAGCCCGTGAAAGAAGAGAAATTCTCCAGTGGAACCCCGTCAAAAAAATAAGATAAGTAACTTTGGGACATTTTTCCGTTACACCCAAATTTTGTTACCACTCTCTCTCTCAATTTGAAAAAGGGTAAAAGCCAAGAAAAGGGATTTATATTCATGGACTATCCTATTATATATCTTTGACATTTTGAACGTATATATATATATATAACCGTAGTAAAGAACCTATGTATTTTCATTTTACCATGTGGTCTATGTTATTATTCCATGCTTTCCTTTCAGCTTCTATTCGCCTTACATTATCTTGCTTAGGACTGTCCTATTAATTCCTAAAGTATCACACGGAAAACCGGAGTTACCAACTACTACTACAGCAACATTAATATTATTACAACTAAGACCTATAGGCCCGTATTCTTCTATTATCTAAGGGAAAGAAGTTTAGCGGCCTGGTGGGTGTGTGATAGTGTGAAATTTTGGACCCCTTTGCCAGCGGTGGCCAGTCTGGCCCTAAATTATTCCCTCACGTAATATGCCAGTTCTTATCTGCCTGAGAAAAGAACTCTGAACAGGACTTATTTCCGTAGGGGATCAAGTGCCAACCTGCCCCGTCTTCACACGTGAGAAAATAAAGTCCCATTTTGGGATTTTAGTCAATTTCCCCGTCACAGATGTAATTTATCTGTCAATGAAGGAAAGATATTCTTTTCTGTTTCTTTTCTGTTTATAGATTATTACCTTCTAATCAATTGGAGGAGTTCCCTGAGCTCCAAAATGGGTGACTTAATTCTTTGGCTTTATGGTTCTGAACAAAGCCTTTTGTAATCGATGACACTGGTTTACATTAAAAAATATTCTTCAAAAAATATATCAAGTGATATATG
The DNA here is from genome assembly GCA_963585895.1 of Sepioteuthis lessoniana. NCBI lineage: Eukaryota > Metazoa > Mollusca > Cephalopoda > Myopsida > Loliginidae > Sepioteuthis > Sepioteuthis lessoniana. Next base: position 83,162,632 of record OY757931.1, on the reverse strand, counting down.
ATCACCATTCTATGCTGAATTCAAAAATACCATTCATCGTCTTTGGTCAGGTCTGGTTTTTAAGATGTGCTTGAATACTTCACAACAAACTGTACACAGTAATAATATTTAATCAAAAGCCTGTGAACTCTTCTTGTCACAACTGATTGAGGGTGCCTGATGCTTTATGGGTAGTCAATTACAGTGTAACACCCTTGAGAGGTTGTAGCTAATCCCTTCAACTTAAATTGATTTTAAAGTACAAAGTCAAAAATCAATAGCAAGCTGAGAGGTGATTTAGTTTTTTCTCTTTTTAGCTTGACATTTATATTCCTGTAAGAATTGATTGCAAGTGTAAGAATAATCTTATCTTGGTGGTATTGCGGTTCTTCCAGTCAAGCAATAATCACTGACTTTGGGTGATCATGATAAACCATTCATTCCTCATGTTTGCAGTAAAACATGTGTGGAGAACTTGAGGGATTGGAGGAATGGTAAAAGGAAAAGTATGCCATTTGCCATTCCAATGGCCTGGAGGGAAGGAAATGATCATGTTGCGGACTGCTATCACTGCATGATAAATCTAAAAGGAATAAATCACAAGAACAAGCACCATGTCTAATACCCTGATGTTCCTTCTGCCATAAGACCAATCCCTCATGGCCTAAACCTTCCTGTTTCTGAGCCAGATGGTATCATGGAATATAACTCTGATTCCGAGTGAGGATTAAGAGTTTTTCATGTTCCAGGATAAGTCATCATTGGTTTATTGCAACAACATTGCTGGATTGATCAAATTAATCGGCTTAGAGTATGATGCTACAAAATGGAGACTTTTTATTGACTCATCTATCAAAGGTCTCAAAGCAGTTCTACATAATGGGATTCATTTTTCATCAATTCCTACTGGGCATTCAGTATAAATGAAAGAAACTCACAACGGCATGGATCATTTGCTGTCTGCTGTTAACTTCTAGGGTCACAAATGGTTGATCAGCGGAGATCTTTAGGTGGTTGGACTGATCCTAGGGCTCCAAAGTGGGTACACAAATTATCCTTGTTTTCTATGTCTCTGGGACAGCCAGGCTGACAACCAACATTACATCAGACAAGACTGGCTTTTAAGACACCCTCTCATACTGCTTCCACCCTTACATATCAAGTGAGAAGTAATGAAGAACTTTGTGAAGACAATGGATATAGAAGGTAATGGGTTTGCTTTCTTCCCTGTAAAGTTCTCATGGATAAGCATGGAGAAACTCAAGGCTGGTATATTTGACTGCCCTTAAATGAGAGAATTCATGAAGGACCAAATGTTTGATGAAGCACTGAGTGAAGTTGAACTGTCCACCTCGCAGTGACTGAAGTTAGTAGTTATAAACTTCCTGGAAAAAACTAGAGTGCAAAATATGAGAATGAAATTAAAGAGTTTCCACCAACTCAGAGCACAAATGTCAGTCAGACTGCGCACTTTCTGTGGCCACACTTGGACAATTTTTCAAAGAACTATGGAGATTTGAGAGAAGAATTGGGTGAGCGATTTCACCATGATATTTACAATATGAAAGAGCACTACCAAGTCCAGTGGGACGTAAACTTTTTCGCTGATTGCTGCCCAGCACAGGAGGAAATCCCTGAAAAGACCTTTCATCCTGGAATAGCTTCTTTTGTGCATTCTTCATTTTACTATGGCATAATGTGAGCTTTCTGCAAATGTATTAGCCCTATATTTTGTATTTTTTGTTTAATTCCACAAGAAAATCAAGAGAGTTATAATATTGTTCTATACATTTCAAATAAGAACTTCTGTTTTAAACATTTTAGGTGATTAGAAAAAATAGATATGATTTTTGGATTGAGCATAAAAATCTGCTTCCAAATCAGCTATTATATATTTGAGTATGAATAATGGGATACATCCTCCCTTTCCCAAAGAAGGTTGACCTCGGAATAGCCAAGGACAACTGAAGTATAACCCTTACGTCCATAGCGACCAAGATCTACAATGCTCTACAATGCAACCTCATAGAACCCAAAATTGAGAAAATACTTAGGAAGAACCAAAATGCCTTTCAAAGAAATTGATCTATGACAACATAACTTTTGACTATCTGTCAAATTCTAGAAGGTGTATGTGCAAAAACATTTGAGGCAACAATATTATTCATTGACTTCTCCAAGGCTTTCGACTCCTTACACAGAGGAAAGATGGAGCAAATATTTATTGCCTACAGACTCCTCAAAGAAAATGTTGCAGCCATAATGACGCTATATAAAAACATGAAAGTAAAAGTCCGCTCATCAGATGGAGACACAAACTACTTCGACATTGTAACAGGTGTGCTACAACGAGACACATTGGCCTCTGTTTATTATCAGCTTAGACTGTGTGCTTAGAATGTCAATAGATTTAATGAAAGAAAACGGTTTCAAACTGGCAGAGGAAAAGACCAGATGATACTCCACACAAACTATTACGGACACGGACTACGCTGATGACATAGCACTTATTGTAAATACACCCTCCCAAGCCGAATCCCTGCTACATAGTCTGGAACAAGCAGCAGTTGGCATAGGCCTCCATGTCAAAGCAGACATGACAGAATACATGTGTTTTAATTAAAGAGGTGACACCTCCAAATTAAAGGCTGTGCCTTTGAAACTAGTGGACAACTTACTTACTTCAGAAGCAGCATCTCTTCAACCAAGAATGACCAACACATGACTGGCAAAGGCATGGACAGCTATCGATAGGCTATTGATCATATGGAAGTCAGACCTGATCAATAGAATAAAATGCAGTTTTTTCCAAGCTGCGGTTGTGTCAATACTGCTATATTGATGCACCACATGGACAATAAGTAAATGCATGGAGAAAAAGCTTGACAGCAATTATACAAGAATGCTGTGAGCTGTATTGAACAAGTCCTGGAGGTAATACCTCACAAAACAGCTGTTGTATGGCCACCTATCACCCATCATGAAAACTATCCAAGTAAGATGAACCAGACATGCGGGACACTGCTGGAGGAGTAAGGACAAGCTCATAAGTGATGAACTCTTGTGGACCCCTTCACATGGATGAGCAAAGGTAGGATGACCAACTCGAACCTATATACAACAGGTCTGTGCCGATACAGGAGGTAACCTTGAAGACCTCCCAGGATCGATGGACAATAGAGATGGATGATGAGAGAGGATCAGGGATATCCATGCTTGCAGTGTGAGATAATGATGATGATTATATATTTGACCTTTGAAAACATTGCAGGCCACTGTATTGTTTATTAAAGTTCCTTCATCCTAATATTTAAAATTTTGATGACAATCTATTTGACAAAAATTTACCATTTCTTTGTATATGCCATGAATGAGTATTTACCCAACCACTTCCCCTTGAATAGGGTATGCCACAAGTTCAATTTTCTTGCAGAGTATAGATGGTTTAAATTCAGAGTTTACTTTCAGTGTTTCCCAAAGTGGGTTCCACAAAATCATTCTAAGGTTCTGATATTTTTGATAAAATTTAATTTGAAAATTTTTATAAAAAAAATAATATTCACTATTTTGAAAATAATATTTTTGAAAACATTAAGTGTTGCTTTCAGTTGAATGCATGTACTTTGGCAGGTGTGATGTTCTGTGAAGCAGCAGGTATTGTGGTGTACTGGCGGCAAGTTAGATATGATGTATTGCCTAAAGTCATATGTATAAGGGTTCCATAACAAAATAAGTTTGTGAACAACTGCTATAAGCAAATATTTTAAAACATTTAGAAAAGAAATTTTGGTAATACTCTGATAAAGTGCAGCAGAAAAATTTTATAAAATTTTATAAAATTTCTACTCAAAATTTATGTGAGAAAAAAAAAAACAGAAGGAAAGGAAGGATTCCTGCTTTCTTTATCATCCATTATCAAACGTGGCTTGGAGCAGAATCCAAGGCATGTGGAAAGAGACACCGCGACATGTACTAGATATACTGCAGTGGTAAGATATGTTAGAATTATATATATATATATATATATATATATATATATATATATATATATATTAAAAGATATATCATCTGGTTAAGCAATTTAGGCAGTGGTAACTCTAATAAAAATTCAAAAATTTAATTATTAGATATAAAAACTAAAAAATTTCCAATTCATTTTAAATTTGTAAGTAAATGTATCAAATCCAAGTGTGATTCAATAAATGGCCATGATTTTCATCTTAGACAAGCATGATTATCCTGTTAATTTTATATTAATAAATACACACACATACACATACACACACATATATTTTATAATCTATATTTCATATATATATATATTATATACATGTAACTAAAAATTAACAACTGTACCAATAACAACACCTTCAACAGTTGATAACTCTGAGGTCAGGGTTAGTATCATTACCACTAAATTACCAAGCACCAGCAGTGTCTTACAATGCCACTAGACTTTGTTGTTTTTTCCATTGCATTTTGGGAAAGTCAGATGATAATGCATTATCCTTATAAAATCCTTTGTCAAAAAGATATGAAAAGAAAAAGTCTTGCTAAATTAAAAAAAAAGTTTATCTCATACAATGAATGCAATGAATCTAAAAAAAAAGGAATTGTATAATAAGTCAGAGTGGAACTGGGAGTAATATCGATGAACATTTCAAATGGAAAAAACTATACTAACTTTATGAAATCTGTTTTTGAAAACTAATCTATAAAATGGTACTTGTGTGAGTAAAAAATTTTGCAATATTTTGGTATGTACTAGTTTGTGGTGTGTATATTATTATAGCCAAAGCACTTCAAATCATTATAGATTCACACTGTTGCTGGTAGTATCATGCTAGATGGTGCATTGACATGTTATGCATTACTTCCCTGTGTGTGAGATCAGGAAGCAATATAGATGAATGTACATCATAGTCAAATTCAGAAAATTATGCTTCATGAATATGAACAGAGCAATAATATTGTGGAAACAATAAAAAATATTTGTTGTCTGAAAGGGGATTGTGCAATTGATCACTGTAAAGTAACCAGATGGTTCAAGAAGTTTTGCCTCGAATACAAGAATCTTGAAAATCTGACAAGTTCAGATAGGCTTACAACGATGGATTCCAAGAATATACTCCTAGCCATAGCAGCAAATCCAGCCAGTTGAAATTTGGAGAGCATTAAGTGGTTTTGGCATCTCACAGCCCATTATAGTTCATCACCGTCCCAACATCTGTTGAATTGTGTCTCATGTAGCAAAAAAATTGCAAAACTTTTGACTCACTCTAGTATTTTACATGAAAATTGTTAAAGAATTATTTCATGGCAATGACAGTATCTAGTGGTGAGGCTCCAGTTCTAGAGATTTGGAGACTGTAGAATCGTCCCTTTACGCCCGGGTCTTCTCTGAGCCAGAGTGGTAGTATTTGTTTGGATCTTATCCGTGGCTCAAATAGATCGGTTTGAAAATTTTTATATTGAATAGAAATACTTGATATCATATAACTGTGTGTACAAGTCTTAAGAAACTACACAAAAAGTAAAATATTAGCATACAATGTACACAGTATTTTAACACCTGGACATAAAATAAAGTTATTTCACGATTTCCTAACACCAGGACATAATCCTAAATAATCCTAAATATGTTAATATCCTGCAAAAATTAATTAATCAGTTAAAGAATAGTTTATTTCAAAATATTTATCGACATTTAAAATGATGAAAACTGTTATTATTTTTGCACCAGCCTAATAAATTCTGTAAAGATTTCTCTTTAAAACTCGTGAGGTTTGGTAGAAAAATATTATTGCTTTGAGAAACATGAAATCTGATAAGATGAGAAGAAAAACTCTTCACATTTAAATATTTACAAATGTGTGTAAAGTTGTTGAAATTTTTTAAAAAGCAAAAAGTTGTTTTAAGAAAAAAAATTGTACAAAACAAAAATATTAAAAAAAGCCAGTTTTGTAAAAATCAAAATCTGTGATTCACATTCAGCTCAAAAGGAAGAGAATAAAAACAAATTTCTCATTGAATCTCCAGATGAAGGGAGTGACCAAATTTGTAATTAAATGCAATGACTTTCAATGGGAGAATCTTGTAACCGATCCATCTTCCATTGCTGTCTTTTAAGAAACCTTCCTGTTGGCATTCACTCTTGCTCTGACAAACTCATTAACACAGTTAATCTAGACTTCAATTGCAGGAAACTTCTCTATTTTCTCTCTCTCTCTTTCTTTCTCTCTCTCTCTCTCTCTCTCTCTCTTTCTCTCTCTCTCTCTCTCTCTCTTTCTCTCACTCCTTTTTTCTTCTAAATTTTTTCTTCTTTAAAACCAGAAAAACAAGCTTCTATTTTTTGATGATTTTGTAAAAAAAAAACTAAAAACAGCATCATGTTCAGATTAGAACGGATTCTAAAATAATCCCTGAGAAAGGAGAGATTGGTGATATCAAAATCTTCTTGACATTGATTGCATCTTAATCTGTAATTGTTATCCGTCAACCTGTTGACAAGAAATTTCGGGAAACTGAAAACGAATTAATTAGAATTAAATTACTCTTAATTTTTTAACATGCAACATAAACCTGTAAAAAACCAAACAAATTGAATACAATTTTAGATTAAAAAAAAAAACAGTTTTTGATTTACTAATGAATGTCAAAAATTATGAGATATAGATATTTTCGTTTTGCAGAGACAGAACTTCCCCAAGAAATGGGTCTCCCAAGTATGATACTAAACTGCATTTGATTGAGATTTTCTAGTTCTGGAGATTTGGCGAGTGTGGAGTACCCCTTGATTGCCGTTACTCCCAGGTCAACTCAAATCAGGAGTGGTGGTTGTACCACTTAAAGTTTAATCTATAGGCCAAATAGATCTATTCAAAAATTATTTATCTTCTAGAAGAATAATTAATGTTATAGAACTGTAAATTATTTGTATGAGGAAGAGTTACTTGGAGCTATGATTCTTTGCTGAGGATTATGACTAGTTACATGAAATTGTAATTGTGTTCAAACAAATTAATATTATTGGATAGAAATAATTACTTGAAACCATATAATTATTAGTATTAGATAGGAATACTTGAAACCATGTAACTATGGGCCAATTATTTGTATTCATTATGAATACTTAATGTCATAGAACTGTGTATAAGATTTTTTTAGAAAGAATTACACAAATGTAAATATAAATGTACAATGGACACAGTTTCTTAATTTTTAGGCGTAAAACAATCATCGAAGAGTTAAAATGTCTTTAAATCAATCAATCAATCATCTTATTAGCATAGAGAGTTCTAAAAATACTGAGACTAAAGCTGTGTTTACCAAGACAAATGAACAATGAATGAAACATTAATTTTCTTCAAAATAGTCTCCTTGACATTCAACATACTTATTCCATGGAGTTTTCCATTGGTTAAAGCACCCATAAAACTTCTCTTTTGATATGATTTGTACATTGGCCCAGCGGTTAGAGTGTTCGCCAATGGCCCGGGAGACCTGGGTTCAATCCCAGGTCGAGTCATACCAAAGACTTTAAAAATGGAACTTGATACCACCTTGCTTAACACTCAGCATTATAAGGTACGGTTCAAGGGTAAAGTGGAGCAATCCTGGGAATGGAGTAGCGCCCTCCCCTACACCTTGGTGTAGTAGCTATCGAAAAGGGAGCCTTCGGGTCAACCTCGACTATGGTCGCTAACTACTTACTTTACAACCCCAAATCTTACCAAAGAGTTGCTGTGGCATAATGGCTAAAGTGCTAGACTGCTGCCTCGGAGTGAGTTTTAACACCAGTCCTGCTATTATGTTCACTTAGGACTAATATCCTTTGACAAAGTATAAACTCTTTTATCCACTCTGCTATGGATTAAATTGCAGCACTACTGATCTTCTACAAGGATGGATTTATCATTAAACAAACTATGAATGTTGATATGCCATTAAATTAAACAAACTGAAACTGAATTAAATCTTAACACCAAGATGGATTTTCAGTTTAGGAAACAAAAAAAATTGCAAGGGTTAATATGGAGGGTGGTGTATTTTGTATTTCACCCAAAACTACAGGACAAGTTGTGTAGAGTATGGTGAATCTGACATTGTCCCATGGAGAACATGTTTAGTCATTGCATTGCATACTATTACAGAGATGGCATAAGACTTTCAAGTAATACAGTTTGTTATCTGTTTGATCTTGAGAAGCCTATTCTTGATGAATCACAGATATCTCTATGAAAGAGACAGTGTATATCACTTTAGAATTCCCTGAATTTGGTGAGATTTCTTTTATCTTGGTCATGATAGAGTCTTTCACACAGATCACAGCAATTTAGTTTTAGAATCACAGCCATATACCCATAATTTATTATCATGATTTTTATGATGGTGGATATTATTTTGATTTTTGTTGGATTTATATCAGGAGACCTCAATCTGTGGCTCTTGAAGTCCATCCGTGCAGCCCTACACCCAACTTTCAAAATTTTTTGCTTAAACTTGTATAATTGTGTTAATATCATTTTTCAGTGGAAAATTGCTCTTCATTGGAAACAGATATTCATAAAGAATATTAATTATGGAAAATCAAAATTCTTTGGAAATCATAGAAATATTTTCAAATTGGAAACTTCTTTGAAAGAAAAAAGGCTTTTTAAAGCTGATCTTATTCCTTTAACTATAAAAAAAGAATCAGACAGTTCATTTTAATTACAATAAATACACAAAGTATTTTTTTTGTTCACCTGTCATCGAATAACTTAAAGATGTCAGACGCTATAGTTAACAATCAATGCTGTTAAGATTGGTTATAGATAATATTTAGTAATATCCATTTCAATTGTAAATTACTGGTCCATTGACCTAGCAGTTAGAGTATTCGACAGAGGCCTGGGAGACCGGGGGTCAATCCCAGGTCGACTCATACCAAAGACTCAAAAAAATGGTTCTTGATGCCTCCTTGCTTAACATTCAGCATTATAAGGTATGGATCAAGGGTAAAGTAGAGCAATCCAGGAAAAGGAGTAGCACCCTTCCCTGCACCTCAGTGTAGTAGCTATTAAAAAGGGAGCCTTCGGGTTGCCCTCAACTACAGTCATTCCATGTTCCATTGGAAATAATAAAAATCCTGGTGACATTGTTATAGAACTTGTTATAAAAAAATTATTAGTGGTGGACTTATTTATAAGTGATACTGTATTTTCTATCATTTTTACTTTTTAAAAATCCACTCTGGGTTTTCATTCTATCATTCAGTGAGAAATAATATTGGTAAGAAATTATAAGGAAAAGATAAACTCTGAGAGAAATTTGAACGCACATCTCTTTTTGCCTGATTAAAAACACCTGCTACTCAACTAGTGCTTCTAAGAGATATGGTAGGGAATTATGTTATATAATTAAAGAATGATTTTTTATATAAATCATTTTTTGTTAATTATATTTTATCATTCAGTTTGGTTGGGCTTTGAACTATTCAGCTCTTAGTTCAGGTACACAAACACTGGGTACAGTTTTACGCTCACGGGCAAAGGATATGACAATCACAATTGTCATTATAAACCCCAGATAGGAAATTGGGGCTGGAGTGTAAATGACGTCATGCCTGGAAGTGATGGTCCCGAGAATTTGAAGACTTTGAAAAAGAGTCAGTTGGGAGTTGACTGTGAACGATGTAGGCAGACAGTTGGGTTGTCTACCACAATGGCAGACAGTTGAAGTTGGGTTCCGACCATAATGGTGAGAAGTTGGGGTCCGACCAGGCTGTTGGGATTTTGAGGCTGGACCATGGAAGATGATAGCTGAGTTCCTGCTATTGGGGCATAGAGTTGGATTTTGGCCATTTAAAGATGTAGTTTGCATAGTATGATTATGAAAGACTTTTTAAGAATTGTGTCTCTCTCCTTGTGTCAATGAACTGAATTCAGAAATTAAAAAAAACGTTCTTATCTGAACAACTGAGTCACTTGTGTATTTGTATGGTGTGGTTTGCATATGTATATGCGTAGTATACTACAATTAGATCAAGAAACAATATAAAGGATGTGTTACAGATTTGATTTTAGTTTTTATAAACCAGGGATTCATGCCTTTCCTGGGGCATTAACAAAATAAAACAAAAATAAAATTTAATTTCCATTCATCCTCAAATGAACTGAACACTAAATTGCAAAACATTGCTAATTCACCTTTGCTAAATACAATTTATGTGAGAAAATAATCAGTAAATTATAAATGCAAGTGCTCCTTTAATTTTTGAATTATTTTTTAAAGCAAAGGATGGATTAATGGGAACTGGAGGGATCACAAATATTAGGTTGTAGATTTGTGATTTTGATGGTGTGGTTGGTTTGTTCAATGGCATATCAACATGAGTCATTTAATGCTAAAGCTATCCATGTAGCAAAACAGTTGTGGTATTATTAAACTCAAAGCTGTGAGTGTGATTCTGAACTACAAATCCCCATGTTCTATGTTCAAAGTTCTTTTCTGTTTGCTTAGTAACTAATGCACATGGCTAAGCCTAGATTCCACCATAAATGGAAAAGTCAGTCAAATGGGTCCAGCAGGTGCACGAGCCTTGGGATGCTTTGCTACAGTTTTTTCATCCATCCAGTAATAGACAATTTATAAATACAAACTTGTATATTTCTTCCTGTGGATCTCTGCACTTTTATTCAGCAGGCTCAGACTCTATTCCCACCCAGAGGTCTCTAGAGAACACTTTTAGAATTCCTGTCTACATTGACCATTTCTTTTGGCAATAGATTATCTCCTTAAGATATATGTAATAATTATCAGCAGAATATCAAAAGGACAAATTTTGAAAATTCCATGGATTTATTAGAGGATATTCATGCAAAATATTGAATGATTTTAACACGATTTTAAAGAAATAATTTTATCATATTTACCCAACCCCTCCGCTCGGGCAGGATATGACATAAGGTCAATTTTTTTAGCAGAGTTTAACAGGTTTGAATTCAGAGTTTTCCCTCTCCTAGACTAGTTGCCTCACCAAGGATGAAGAGCCTAGTCTGCCCTACTATTTACCCATAGCTGGAGGGAGAATAATTGGATTCATACCTTTCCCAAGGGTATTAGTGCTATGTGAAATGCAATCAGTCCAGAACTTGAACTCGTGTCACCGTGTCCAATTCCTATGACAATAACCATTACACCACAGGCACCTAAATAATTTTATAACAAATAGGATATGATTACAAAATGACAAAGGAGTGGAAAATAATAATAATATTATTATTTACTTGCAGGATCTAAGGAAATTCCATTGAATAAAATAAATCAAAAATACCTATTGTAGCCAGAAAGGATGATTTACAATCATATGTATAAACCTCTTGTTGCCTTGACAACTAACCCTGCCGAGAATATACAATAATAATCTATCAAATACTTAAAACACATATCCTTTGATAGTATTTCATTTTTCTCAAACTACAAGATCAATAAATAATTGCATATTATTTTTGTGGATAATTGTATGGCTGGAACTGAAGAATCTTTAGAACTCTTTTTCTTTTCAACCTTCCTCAGCATATTGTTAGAACTTAAAATTTCTGAGATCATTGAATTCTCTAAACTCATCAGAACTTCAGCAAACCATTATTATTATTTGTTTACTATACAATTTAAGGATGATAAAATAAAGTTAGCAAAAGGCAATTTCAATGGAGTTGAACACTGTGTTGCAATCTGAAGAAATAACATCTGTAAAGAAGAATATCCCAATTGATAGAGGGAAAGCGGGGGAGTATATCCCACTTGGCTATGGGGAGGAAATTCAGAAGAATATCTCTCTTGGCAGAGATTGGTAGTGGAAGAATATCCTAATTGGCTGTGGGGAAAGAATATAGAAGAGTGTAATGTCCAAACAAATGATCAACTAAGCAGAATTACTGTATAGATACTCAGTGAGTTTTCACACCAACTGGTGTGTTACAATGGAAATTAAGTGATGGGAAATCTTCTTAATGGTCCAGCACTTTCTTCTGCATTCTATTATAATTTTACTTTTTGCTAGGTTTTCACACCAGCACAAGCTAATGATTATTCACAGGAGTCTGAGTGACAGCAAATCTTCTCAAGTCTTCAGAACTCTTTTTAGTATTCTGGTTGATCTTAACAATACCGTAGTCTCTGATTTATAGATATTCCTGTCCCTTATCAAAGCCTTTAGGGATTGTTCCGAGCTCACCACTTACAACTGGTATTTCCATCATCTTCATGTTCAACTTATTATTTTACTCCTTTGTGAGTTTTTCTTACCAGCATCAGCTTAGGGTCTTTCTCTGGATTTTGAATGACAGCAAGTCTCCTCAAGTCTCCAGGAGCCGATCTTAACAGTAATGTCTTTTGGGTGGTCTCCACTCCAGTTCTTATATCCAATTATTGTTTACTCATTGAGTTTTTCACATCAGTTTTAGCTGATGGTCTTTCACTGGAGCCTAAGTGACAGCAAGTCTCCTTAAGTCCCCAGGACTCTTCTCAGTATTTTGGCCAATCTCAATAATGTCGTAGTTTGGATGGTCTCCACTCATCCTGTTATTTCCAAGTCCACCATTCCCTTGATTAATCCTTTGGTGACTGCTCCAAGAGAATCAATTACAATTGGTATAAATGCCACTTTCATATTCCACGGTTATTTTCAATTCCCTAGCAAGGTCAAGGTACTTATCCTTCTTTTCACTCTCTTTCAATTTTACCCTTTGGTCAGCTGGGACAGCAATGTCCGCAATTTTACAAGTTCTCTTTTTTGCTGATTATTATAAGGTCTGGTCGTCTGGCCTGGATTAAGTGATTCGTTTGTATGTTAAAATTCCATTGGAATTTATTATCATTTTTACTATTACTATTAATATTGATCTTCTTTGAAAGTTTTTCACACTAGCATTAGCTGGAGTATTATTATTATCATTATTATTTCTAAGCTTTGGGATAAAAACAGTAAAGAAGTAGACGCAAGTTTAAACAATCTTTCTGATATTGACAATACTTTACCAGAAAACAGAGATCGCCAACTATTTTTCCTGAGAACCACAAAGCTTAAATCAGGTGGGCATAAGACTTCAATCTTAAAAGAACAGAAAAAAAAAACAGCTAAATTTACCAGGTAACAATCCTAATTAATTAATGAGACATCTGATAATGTTTGCAATTGCAAAATGTTTGTTAAATGAAGAAGTAGACAGGAGAATATCAGATAAGTGTTAATTTGACAATTGCAAATCTAGCATACTCCTAGAATGACTCATTTTGGAGAATACCTTTTCACTGCAGTATGTAGTGCCAAACATGCTCGGTACTTGCTGGGCGTGGGGGGATGAGATAGGGAATCATCAAGATGAAAGCATGTGGTTCTTATTGAAATCAAGGATTTAGTAAGCAAAAAACTTGGACCTCTGAACCCTGAAGATCAATGAGTTCCACCTGCAGGTGCAGTGGTAAATCTTCACTGTCAACATCAAAAGGAGAAAGGGGCTATGGGTTGGAGACTCCTTTTATAGAACTCGGAACAATACAAGAAGGCCGTGGAATGCATTTACCAAAAAGATGAGGATACTGATTTGAATAATTCATGAAATAACGACTATATTGAAATAATAAAAAAAAATCTGACAGCCAAAGCAATAAGAATGGCGATCATGGCACTCTAATATTCGGATGATACAGATGCTTTTATGAGGTCAGAAACATAGGCTATCTTGGAATGTCATAAGAATTAAACAATCACTTTTTTTAATATCCCTACTAATTTCTATGATGATGTAGTCAATCATTTATACTTCTAAACATGTGTTACATCCACAGATTCAAAGGTATAAAAATTTAAGGATAGAAAAAAATGCATAACTATTAATGTAGAAGTAAGTTGTCCGACTATTAAATTTAGTTTAAATTTTGTTTCTACAAATTTGAAAAAATCAATGGCGATAATACAAGAGTGATTTTTTCTTGAGTTTCTTTTTCAAAGGTTTGGGCTGCATATTATTTATAAATGCATGTTATACAAAATCAAGTTTTATAAAGTTATGATATCTTCAAGTTTAGACTGCTGTCTAGATTGCCAATTCTTAAGAGTTTTTCATCATCAGTTACTAGCAAAACACTTTACATACTCAACAGACACCAGATGGCATTTTCTTATTTTTAAAATCAGAAATTGATCTCAAAGATGAAATTTGAGTACATGGAGCACATTAGAAATATAATTGTAAAGCTTCAAACCAAAATGCTGAAATGAATTGATGAATAATGAAATGAATTCAATAAATAAAACAACAAATAATAGGAGGTTGAGTTGAACTGACGTTGTCTTTTTATGTGTTAGTTTTGGCAATAAGCAATTATTTGCAAAATATGTTTTGGTTTGAGCATTAATTTTTGTATGTGCACAGTGTATATATAATGTTTTTTGGTATTTTGAATTTTTTAGCTTACTTTGTCAGTCCTCGTTTCCTTTGAGGATAAAATTTGGTTACCGTCATGAAATTCAGGACTGATATTTTGGGTTTTGGTATTAAGACTCACAAGATTTTGGCAGCAACATAGGGTAAAGTTAATTTGGGAAATCATGACACATTTCGATCTTATTGTATTTTTTTGTGTGTGTGTTTGGGATTGTCAAAGACACCAAGTTTCTTGTGATGAAAATTAATGTTTTATGCACTACCTCGACTGAAAGAATCTGTTTCTCTCATCTCCTAGTCAGTTGCACACATGCTCTCAAAGTTCCGTGGCTTAGCAGCAGGTTGCGTCTTCTGCTAGGAGCAGCCTCTACTAAACATACCCATCGAAAACCTGACAGACCCTTAAACTTGTAATTGCTGAAAATGTCTCTATAATATACTTCGTACGCCTTGTCTAGGAAACGCTACTATTTCTACTGGTAGAGGAAAACGTGAACAGTCGATAATCAAAAAAATTAAATTATCTTTTTTTTTCCGTCCATAATTCTCTTACAACTTTGAGAAACAAAAGAAGACAACAAGTGAATGAGATAAGAAAAAGAAAAAAGGAACCAGTTTAGAAACCTTAGAATTTCCCAACAAAACCTACAATTAACCAACCTCGATAATAAACCCTTTTAAAGCCTCATAACAGTTACCGTATATTGATAGCTTAGACCCGACTATTAGCAAAGTGAGAGCTTTACTTATTTGTTTCTTATTTTGGCGAAGATTCAGACGAATTTTTGCTGAGACGGTTATGTAATTGGAAGATAACCATTCAAAAGAAAAGGATGCTTCACTGTTCAAAGTTCTGTTTATATATTTCTTATTAATAAAAATATGATTTAGCAGTGTTTGAGAATTATTTGAGTTAGTGTAAGTCCATAGCTTTCCCTCACTTTTTTTTTTTTGATTTAGTATTTAGACATGCAAACCTGTTCTCGAGTGAAAAATCTGCTTGATGATATCTATTTCGGCTTGGCGAGTCGTGTAAGCAGAATTTATTATTTCCATCTTTGCTTATATGAACATTCATGTCATCACCGATGATCAGAATGTTGTGTTTGGAAATGTCACGGACAAGGGAAGATAACTTATGATAGAAGACGGGATAATGTCTGTTTCATTACTAGCATTGGTAGGACAGTAGCAAAAGATGATCGCTTTGCATAGGATGTCATAAAATATAGCGTTCATCATTCTCGGTAGCATACACTGTGTTATTTAGTGATTTTAAGGCACAAAGACTTAGAAATATTTGTAGATTTCCTATAGCGGTTTAATGTTTTTAATGGTTATTAGTTTCCATAACACTATAAATTAATTGACAATACAAATAAATAACGAAACTTCTGTGCTAACACAATAACGAAAGGCTTATTATAGTAGCAGAAGTAAACGAGTCAGAGTGAGAAAAGGTTCTTTTTGGTGTCGCCGGTTAGTATGTTGGTCCTTGGGTTTGTAGGAAGTGTATGTCACTCTAGCAAGTTGCTCGTATGACAGGCCGTAAGGCTGGTTCTTTTGTATGTGTAGCTAGTTGCAGCGTGTTATTCAGTGAAGGTTTTCCATGTGGAATGTCCGGAGGAGAGAACGCGAGAGAGGTCTGTCTTCGCTGCTAGCTGATTGCTCTCTGACTTGTCGTGACTTCCAAAAAGGGCCAGAAAAAATAGTTCTTGAGAGGAAGAAGGAATCAATGCGCTCTGCCCCTGATTGGTCAGTGTGTGGCCGAATCGCTTGGCGGGGTTATTGATTCACGAGAGGAAATAGATCTATGACTGCTACAGCGGCATTGACGGAGATTTTTCATGCATCCTTACTTAATAAAAGAAACCCCAAAAATGTTTATATGCAGAAATTGAAGAAAACTTTGAGAGAACTAACTAAAACATACCCCAAAGAACAAGTAGAACACATTTCAATCACTGATAAACCAACCAAAAAATTATCAATGGCCAACTAGACATTTAGCTCGGACAATTTACCCGTGAAGAATTTGATGCAACACTGAGTAAAGTAAAAGCAGGCTTAAACGAAATACATTCTGATGAATGAAAGACAAGGAAATTTGGCATGGTTTTTCGATTATGCCGCTCTATGTATAAATAAAACTCAACGGAAAAATAGACAAAAGGCTGTATCCTACCTTTCCAAAATAAAGGTGACCTCAGAATCATGATGAACTATAGAAGTATAACTCTTACTACTGTTGCTGCTTTGGTTTATAATCTTTGCTTTCAAATTATATACGCGACCTAAAGTTGAGAAAATGTCAGATAGATCAGAAGAGCTTTTAGAAAAATCGACCCACTACTTCACTATAGGTCGAATCATCTTCGGAGTACATGGACGAGTCTGTCTACATTTCACATAAACACGAAAGCAATAGTTCGTTCGCCGATTGGCAACATTGACTTCTTAGATATTGTCATTGGAGTCTTACAACGAGATACGTTAGCACCAGGTGTGTTTATTATCTGACTAGATTACGTTCTACGAAAGTCGATTGATCTAATAAAAGAAAACGGTTCTACATTAAAAAAAGACAAGAAACTATGACTGATGCAGACCATGCAGATGATCTAGCACTTGTCGTAAATACACCTGCTCAAGTAGAATCCCTACGGCATAGCCTGGAGCAAGCAGCTGGAGATATCAGCTTCTATGTAACCTCAAATAAAACAGTTCTTGAGTTTTAAAAAAGAAAAGACCATCACCACTTCAATTGGCCTGCCTCTGAAATTATGAGACCAGTTCATAAAATCTTATCAACTGAAAATGAAGTCAACATTGGTCTAGTGAAGATGTGGACTGCTATTGACAAATTATTAATGATATGGAAATCTCATATCTCTGATACAATAAACAAGACTTCTTCCAAACTGCAGTTGTATCAGTAGTACTGTATGGATGCACCACATTGATACTAACGCATCGAGAAAATGTTTGATGGGAAATTCACACGAATGCTATATGCTCTTTTAAACAACTCCTGGGTGCATCAACCCACAAAACACCAGCTATATGGCCTGTTATATTTCATTTAGACCGGCCCATTAGCCTAGTGGGTAGAACGTTCGCCACTGGTCCGGTAGACTTGGGTTCAATCCCAGGTTGAGTCAAACCAAAGACTCAAAAATAGTACTTGATGCGGCCTTGCTTTACACTCAGCGTTATAAGGCATGGACCAAGCGTAAAATGGAGCAATCGTGGAAAAGTAACGCCCTCCCCTACACATTGGTGTAGTAGCTATTTAAAAGGGAGCCTTCGGGTCGCCCTCGACTATGGTCGGCAGCTTTACTTACATTTCATCTCACAAACCGTTCAAATCAAACAAGAAGTACAGGACACTGCAGGAGAAGTAAGGATAAAGTGATCTATTTCTCTGGACTCCTACGTATGGACACTCCAGTTTTAGATGACCTGCAAGGACTCACAAACATCAGCTTTGTGTGAACACTGGATGCTGTTTAGAAGACCCTCTTTGAATTATGGACGATAGAGACGGATGGCGAGTGAGTCAGAGAACTCTGTGTTATATATATATATATATATATATGTGTGTGTGTGCGTGTGTGTAAAAGGTATGTAATTATTTATGGGTGATTCAGTAAATTAAACATTATACAGTGAAAATTTTAAAAATCAAAATTCAGCTTCTTCCGTATCAGGTTCTAAGATCATTGATCCACTCCTCCATGGTACAGGAATATAAATGTATTTAGATACCTTAACATAAACACATATATACATTCCTATGCATACATTGAAATATACAGACATACACACTACGAAGGTTAACAGTTTATATAGAACAATAATTTACAATTTTTATGTATGTTCAGGAAATATAGAAACTGAAGAAGTTTGACACTTTCATTTTGTCAAAAAGAAAGCAATTCAAATGTGATTTGCTCAGATTTTACCATAAAAGCCACATCAAATGACAGAACTCAATAAGATCAGAAGTATTAGTACTCTGCTTCCATTTCTACTATCAAGATTTAAGAAAACAATAGAACAGATGCATAGAAGATTGCTGCTTTTGTAGCTTATCTTCGATGACAGCTTCGTTAGAACAAATAACCAACTTGTCTCCTGTTCAAATCATATAACTGTAAAGTTTCATAGAAGACAGATATTGGAAAACTAGCCCATAAATGAACTCGTTAAGTTATGGAATTGAATATCTACTTTTAAGATTTCTTCCAAATCCTACCTAGCTGATTGTGGTAAAGAGACTTGGTTAGAATTTAAATATATTATTATTGAATTGAATATTTCCCTTAAAGATTTCTTCGAAATTCTAACCAGCTAAGTGCAGGAGAGACTTGATTAGAATCGATGTATATTGTTAAACTTATCTGATCTACACCTTTGTTCATTTTAATATGTTACTGCGTTGCCTATCGGGAGTGAAGCAAAGCAAGTGACAACTTTTTTTAATAAAAATATGTCTCTTTATTTACGAAAGAGTCGAAATGGCCGTATGTGAGAGATAGAGACATAGCGTCGAATTGCTATCACTAACACCACGTTGGGACAGAAATGTTCATAGCCTTGCTTCTTTCACAGGACCGGTTCTCAGCCCCTCCGGCTGACTTGTTTACTCGCTGACTGTTCTCCGATTGACTGATCGCTGATTGATCGTTGTCTCGAAAAACCTCGTCATATTTTTGACGCCCCCGCATTTTCCTTCCGGCGCAATTCACATGATTCATTTCCGCCATCCCTTGTTTACCTTAAGACACAGGTGCAACATATTGTTTTGAAATCCACAACTAACATGCTGTCAAAGGTCAGTATATAACAACCGTATGTTCTTTAGCATTCCTTGGTTGAATGTTTTATTTTGGGGAGTCAATTTATCCAATTTTCTTCTTTTTCGCGGTATCTATTTTTTCATCATCACCATCATTATCATCATGGCACGCTAGCAGCACAGATTCCCCTGACTCTCTATAGACGTCATGTCTATGGGTCATCAATCTCGGCAATTCCTCTAGATAGTATGCAGTATCGACAAGGACTGATGAATGCAAGTTTTTGCTGGTCAGCCAACACTGGTATGTACATGCATAGGAGTCCATTGGAGAACGTCCATTATACGTTTGTTCTTACTTCTCCAGTTGCGCCCGGCATTTTTTATTCATTCTACTTGAATTGTTTATTAGATGGAAAGGAAGTAGCCATATTTTAGCCTTTCTTAGGCAACCAGTCAAGGAGAAGGAGTACTGAATTCAAATAAGTTTACTCTGCTTAAAAATCGACCTTGTGTATCATCCCATCTATGGTGGAGGACTTTAAGGAAGGCACATTTTGCCTACCAGGTATTGAAGAAGAAAATCCTATTGACAAGCCGAGTTTAAATTCTGGATGGGGGTATTTTTGTTTCACTTTGCGCTAATTCCCTTGGGATAGATAGATCTCTTCTTTTCACAGCAGTAAATAGGAGATCTGGGTTTTTAGCCTCCCTCAAGCAGCCAATCTGGGAAAAAAACTGACTTCAAACCAGCTGTACTGCTCTTAAAAATTGACCTTGTGTCACATTCTGCTCGTGGTAGAGGGGCTGGGTAAATACATATAAAAAAGTGATCTATACAATATGATCTTGCTTTTTCACATTATGTGTGTGAACAATCAAGCACTGACAATGACCAATTTTTTGTCCTCAGTACGTGTATGTATGCTTGTGCATGTATGTGTGTGTGTATGTACGTGTGCATGGTCTTCCTTGCAAAATAGAACTAGCTGCAAACTTGTCTCCAGTCCACATTGTAATCGGCAACACTGCAGAAGTGCAAAAATTCCATTTATGAAAACTTTAAAGTGAATGGAAGAACTTAAGTTGTTATTTTCGACAAATCTGGACTGTCATTTGGAGTCATTTCTATAAAACTGGAAGTTGCCAGACAACCAATGCAGTCTACTATTAATAAGTTCAAGTCTGTTGGGACTGTTAGTACTTTGTCAAAACCTCAAAGGAAATAGAAAATCCGTGAAAATGAGAAAACTATAGCTGTTTGTGTCATAATTATTCATACACAGACTATCAATGTGTTTTTCTGGAAGTTTAAGATTTAATACTAAGTGTCTGTTAGTATGGCATGCTAGCAAAATTGCTTTTCCTTGCATGACAGACTTCATTTACTTCGTTCAACCAAACAAATTTTCTCCTGTTTATATCATATAGCTATAGGATTTCATCGAAAGTATATTTGAAAGATTTGCAATGTGAAAACCAAAAGAATACAGTGCAGAAAAATGTTATTACTTTAGATTATCAATTAAAACTATTTTAAGTTCATTCCAAATTCCGTGATACTCTGTGCAGTCCTGGAATTGGGATTTGGCTTGGGCAGGTGTATTTTCGACAAGCGCTACATCGTCTGCGTCTGTGATAGTCTCTATATGATATTGTTTGTTTCTTGCCTTTTTTTTTTATTGTAAAACCATTTTTGTCAGATCAATCGACGTTCAAAGGACGCTAATGTTTTTCCTTGCAAAACTCCAGTGATAATATCAAAGGAATAGGTGTCACCATCATGTGGACGAACAATTGCTTTCGTGTTTATGTTGAGTATCATTCAATTAAAGTTGGGAAAATAACTAGAATTAATTATTTCACTTGCTAGATTTATAGCATGTTGCAACTCAAACATTTATCTTAGTGCGTATATCGAGGAAACCAGCGTGGTTTGCCACTAGAGACTGTGGTTGTGAGAAAACCTGTCGTTATTGAGATCTGTTGAGTGAGAATCTTTGAATCCCAACTCAGGTTATGCCTTTGTAGTTCTTAATGATTCTAAGGTCACATTTCTTAAGGAGAAGGTAGGAGGATGCAGCCTTTTATCCACATTTCTTTTATGTCTTGTTTATGGACTGAGTTGTATAATTGAAGAAATACATAGTAAAATTTTCTTGTTTCCCATATCTTGGACGATATTTCGTCAAAGTCTGCAGCTTTTCTGTTTTTCCTGCTGCTTTTCTGTTTTTAAATTTTTTCAGCACTTACAAATTCTTCCTTTGTAAACTGACCAAGTTTGATGTTTAGTAGGCTATTAATAATTTTTGATAGGTTTATCAGTGACTTCAGGAGGATTTCTGTGAAAATTCTTGAAATATTTTTCTACTTCTGTAGTCTTCTTGGCAGGTAGCATTTAGTTTTGCTCACGAAATACTTTTACTTCCGTTCACTTCATTTATTGCCTGCCATGATAATTGGGATTGTCAGTCTTTTGCAGAGTTTCTAATTTTATTGATTTGCCCTTGAAAGTATCTTTTTGATCTTTTTGTATGTGTTAGTTATTTTTCTCTGGGCTTCATTAACTTTTGACATTTTTGGCTTTCTTTTTTTTTCAGAAAGTATGCACTTTCAAGTAATCTCGTTTTTTATTTAAGTGCTATTGACTCCTACAGAACTCTACGTTTGGCTCTTGGTTTTATTGGAGTTCAATCAGCTGCTGCTTCTATATTGGCTGTAACAAAGTTTCATATTCTTCATTTGGAGTATATCTTTCAGATGTCTCCTGAAAAGTATTAAACTTGTTTCTTACAGTTACCATATATTGCTTTCTTATATTACTATTGGTGAATGAGCAACAGTCATGTCTTGAATCTTTAACTATTTTTTTCTTATTTCTCCACAGACTCAGATCTTTGTTGTGATCAGAAGACATTTCTTCAAAAGAGCAATATGCTTCACAGTTCAAAATGCTATTTATCCACTTCTTTTTACAGAAGAAATTATAATATCCCATGAAAATTATGCATACAATATAAAATATATAATTGTATACAAATTATTCTTTATAGAATAGTATATAGAAAAATTGTAATAGAAAATGATTTGTTATAGAGTAGTTACTTATGTCTTGAAACAAAATAATTGTTTGCAAAAAGAAAAAAGATTAACTTCATCACGGAATAATCTATTAAGGATTAACATTCCATAATACCAACCAACCAACCAACCAACCAAATTTTTGCATCTAATTATCTTGGTAAAAAGAATGACATTAAAAATATATGAAAGAATCCCCAAGAATCCCTGAAAAAAACTGTTTATAAAAAAATTAAACTAAAAGATTGTTGTATAAAGAAAAAGCGATTGCTGCCTGCTCGGCACATTAAGATTTAATTAATCTTTGCAAATGATGACTTTGACAAAGACTAAAGCATTTGAGAAAGAATGTTACAGACAGATGAAATTAAGTTTAAATTGTTTGGCTACAATGACCACAAGTATTTTGAAAACCCGGTAGAGGCTTTTTGGCATTGAATAGGATTTTCCCCCAATAAAAGGCAAATTTCACGCTGTGGAGGTTGTCTTACTTTTACTGGTACTGGTTTATATTTACCAAGTTGAAATAATCATAATAATCCGGGCACAAAACTTGATGCCTTCAGCAAAACACTTGAAATTGGATCTGTCAGCAAGACAAGTCTAAGAACAATTTCAAATTAATATCAAGTTAACTGGACAGAAAGAAAATTAAATTTCTAGATTGATCTTCACAGAACCATGACCTGATTCCTATAGAAAATATTAGGAAGGATTGTAAAAGCATACTGCCAACTAGTAAAGCTGAAAATCTAATAGTAAAAATAGTAAAAGATAATTCCTTGAATTTTGTTAAAGACAAAACAAAACCTGGAGGTGAATTACAAGAATTGATTAATGGCTGTTCAGGCTGCAGAATATCATGAAATTCAAAGCTGACGTATAAATATTTCAAAGATTTACTTCAATTAAGAGAGATGACTTGTGTAGTGCAATGGTTAGTAAGCAACATTAACATTGGAAAATGAGAAAATAAATGAAATCACAATTTCAAAATAATATCAAGTTGGTTGGACGAAACAAAACAAAAGAATGAAAGTCAGAGCCAATGATTGTCATAACAATGTTAACTGATCCTCAAGTAAAACGATTGTCAGAGCCAAGTTATCATATCTTCATGTAATATGATTGTAAGAGGAAATACGTGGTGCCTTCAACAAGTTTCCAGACTTTTATTGTACAGGCATATAAGATTGTCATAGACTCTTGAAAATTCAATATGTTATTGCTATACATCTTATGAGATGACTGACCAATTTTTATGATTTCAGGTTCAAATGAACAGCTACAGAAAGATTTGGAATACACCCTACTAAAGCCTGATTGTCACAGTTGGTGAATTTCAAAAATACAATGTGGATGTTAGGAAGAATGATACGCTATAAAATTCTGTTTTAAACTTGGAAAAAATGCCATGCGAGGAAAGCTGGATCTACTGCTATGACCCACAGACCAAGAGACAGAGTTCCCAGTGGAAGCATGCTGGCTCTCCCAGACCCAAGAAGGCCAGACAGAGCAAATCTATCCACAAACTTTTGATGATCCCTTTTTTTCACAGCACTGGCATGATCTACATGCAGAGTGTTCCCACTTGAAAGTCTACAAGGAATACTTTGTTGAGGTTTTAAGGGAGTTCAGGAAGAGATTCCGTCAAAAGAGGACAGCACTCTTCAAATCGGCTCAGTGGCATTTCCACAATACACCAGTCCACAACTCCATCCTTGTCACAGACTATTTGACCAAGATGGGCATCAAGACAGTTCGTCACCGTCCCTCTAGTCCAGACCTTGCTCCCTGTGACTTTTGGTTATTCCCTAAGCTTAGATGCTATCGTTATGAGACAATTGAGGAGAGGAAAAAGGCTGTGACGATGGAAGAGGCTGTGACATGCTCACATAAGAGGACTTCCATGGTGCCTTCCGGAAGTTGTTGGAATGGTACAACAAGTGCATTGCAGCTGGAGGAGATTACTTTGAAGGGGACTAGAGTTTCATGTGTGTACTATCAATAAAAGTGCCCATATGAAAAAAGTCTGGAAACTCATTTAATGATCCTCATAATTGCCAGAGCAATGATAATTGATCTTTATCAAAAATGATTGTCCTAGCCAATGATTGTCAGAGCAATAACTCATCAGAGCAATAATAATTGATCTTCATCAAAAATTATTGACAGAGCAAATGATTGACAGAGCAAGGTTAATTGATCCACATATAAAATGATTGTCTGAACAAATGATTTTCCGAGCAAGTGCTTGTCTGAGCAAATGTTTGTTAAAGTAAAGTTAATAGGTCATCAAGCAAAATGATTGTTTGAGCTATTCTAATTGATCCTCATATCAAAATGATTGTCAGAGCAAATGATTGTCAGGGCAATGTTAATTGATTCTCATATATAAGGATTTTTGGAGAAATGATTATCAAAGAAATGTGTATAGATCAACATAAAAAATGATTGATCCTCATGGAAAAGGATTTTAAGAACAAATGATTATGAAAGCAATGTTAATTGATCTTCATATATGAATATAAGAGGAAATGATTGTCAAGTAATGTTTATTGATCAACATGGAAAATGATAGTCTGAGCAATTTTACTTGATCCTCAGGTAAAATGATTGTCCGAGCAATTTTACTTGATCCTCATTTGAAATGGTTGTCAGAGCAATTTTACTTGATCCTCATGTAAAATGATTGTCCGAGCAATTTTACTTGATCCTCAATTAAAATGATTGTCCAAGCAATTTTACTTGATCCTCATTTGAAATGATTGTCAGAGCAATTTTACTTGATCCTCATGTAAAATGATTGTCCGAGCAATTTTACTTGATCCTCAATTAAAATGATTGTCCAAGCAATTTTACTTGATCCTCATTTGAAATGATTGTCCAAGCAATTTTACTTGATTCTCATGTAAAATGATTGTCTGAGCAATTTTACATGATCTTCATTTGAAATGATTGTCCGAGCAGTTTTACTTGATCCTCATTTGAAATGATTGTCCGAGCAGTTTTACTTGATCCTCATTTGAAATGATTGTCCAAGCAATTTCACTTGATCCTCATTTGAAATGACTGTCAGAGCAATTTTACTTGATCATCATTTGAAATGATTGTCCAAGCAATTTTACTTGATCCTCATTTGAAATGATTGTCCAAGCAATTTTACTTGATCCTCATTTGAAATGATTGTCCAAGCAATTTTACTTGATCCTCATTTGAAATGATTGTCCAAGCAATTTTATTTGATCCTCATTTGAAATGATTGTCCAAGCAATTTTACTTGATCCTCATTTGAAATGATTGTCCAAGCAATTTTACTTGATCCTTATTTGAAATGACTGTCAGAGCAATTTTACTTAATCCTCATTTGAAATGATTGTCAAAGCAAGTGATTTTCAGAGAAATTTTAATTGATCTCCATGTAAAATGAGGAAATGACAGTCAAAACAATGTTAATTGATCTTCATAGAAAATATAAGAGAAACATTTTAAACACTAAAAACTGATATTAAAAGTAGAAAATCCCAGATTTAATGAAAAAAGCAAAAAAAATGACTTGAATTTTGTTTAGTGCTTTACATAGTATAATGTTATTTATGATAGAAAATAAATTTGGCAACCAAAGTTCAAATCCTAGACAAGGCTGTTTGTTGTTATTCCCTTTGTTCTAAGTTCATAGGGAAAGGCATGAATCCATATCTTCTTCCTCCGACTATGGGTAAATAGTAGGAAAGACTGGGTTCTTTTGCGCCAGTTAAGCAACCAGTTTTGGAGAAATAAAATTGAATTAAAATCAGCTTAAAAAATGACCTAGTGTCATATCTTATTTGTGTGGTATGAAGAGATTGGGTAAATACGCACACACACTAATAATATTCCTTTACAAGTTCATTAGTGTGTGTGTGTGTGTTCATATCATTATTTATATTCTATGTTGTACTTTTCTGATGATGGCCCAGTCGGCTGGGACTGCAGAATACATTGCATCTCTGCAGAGGGATAAGGCAACCCCCAATGAATGTCCTGATATGACACTAAGTAATCTGATGGCGAGGCTCCAGTAATAATGGAGCTTTGGGGAATGTGGAGTACACATATATTGCCATTGCTCCCCGGTCTACACTGCTACTGTGGTAGCACCTGATAGGGCCATATCTATGGGTCAAATAGAACTAAACAGTGTTCTTATGCTCAACTGAATTGTTTTAAATAGAACTGATTTTGACATTTAAACTGTGTATTTATGCTAAACTGAATTGTTTGAAATAGAACTATTTCTATGCATAAAATGGATTTGGCATTAAATAACTTTCAATGATTGATATGCTATAAAACCAAACTAAACCAATCTTCTGATAATGTCATGAATAAACTTTTAGATTTTAACAAATTTAATATCACTTATAAATAAGCTTTTGAATATACTCGTATTACAGTTAGAGACACCTTTTGAAAAGAATATAGAAAAACACCTACAAAAACAACATAAAAAATAGGCTTAACAGGTTTAAAATTAATTTGAATTGCTTAATTAATTTTTGCTTTAGTAGAGTGTAAACACAGATAGATTGTCTGATCAACAATTTGCAAGTAGGGATTAGGGTTCGGGATTGGTATTTATTAAGACACTAAAATTTCTTTTTAGAATTAAGGCCAACAGATGAATAAATACAAAGTCTATTATGGAAAATCAACTGTCAGCATTGAAGGTGGGGCTTCAGAACAGCAAAAACTTGTAAAAAAGTAAAACAATTTGATTTAATGACATAAAGGAAGAACATTCGAAAGTAGATGCTTTTGGGGCTGCTTTAAAGGAGGCAATAAGTCATCAAAAATAGACAAGCCAAAAGGACGGACAAGATTTGAACTAAAGGCCAAATATCCCTTTCTCTTTCTTTCTATTTTTCTATCTATCTATCAATTTCTTTCCTGCTCTCTCCTCATAACTAAAATAAATAGCAGTACCAAATATTCCTAACATTCTTTGTGTTTGTGTCATTTAGATCAATGTGTCCAGAAAATTACCTTTTATCCTGGAAGGAG
Organism: Sepioteuthis lessoniana; assembly: GCA_963585895.1. Lineage (NCBI taxonomy): Eukaryota > Metazoa > Mollusca > Cephalopoda > Myopsida > Loliginidae > Sepioteuthis > Sepioteuthis lessoniana. The sequence continues at coordinate 83,135,296 of OY757931.1, read as the reverse complement.
ATGGGAAACGAAAGAGAATTCCACCACTGGTTGCAGAAAGGACACTTGAAGAACCAAACTGTGCTTTGTGTGTTTCACTATCCGCTCTATACAAAACACATTTCCCTGATTACAACATTCATTTGTCCCCTGACTTACAACAGTACAGAAATAGTATGGTGACTATGCAACTTTTGTTGGATTAGTTTCGTTTGGTTTTATCGGATACAACAATTTTAGGTTATTTAATCTCAAATCCTCTTAATACATAAAAATTAAATGTACATAATTTCTAAAAACATTTTGTTGATAAGATTTTTAAGCAAACCTGAATTAATTCTTTTGCACACAGTTAAATGGTTCCAAGTATTGCTATATATCACTAACAATTCAATTAAACATCACTCATTTATTTACACACAGTTAAATGATCAAATAGTTCTATTTCTAACAATTTAATTTAATTTAATTTAATCATTTGTTTGCACTCAGTTTAAATGCAAAACAGTTCTATTTAACCCATAGATAGGACCCTTTCAGGTGCTACCACTCCAGGTCAGAGTTGACTTGGGAGCAATGACAATGAAGAGGTACTCTGCATTCCCCAAAGCCCAAGTATTACCGGAGCTGCACCATCAAATTGCTTAATGTCATATACAGGACACTCATGGGGAAGAGGGTTCCTACCCCTGTGCAGAGATGATGTGTTGTATAAGTGTCACCCATGTTACAAAAGCCAGTTTATCAACACATGACACAGAGAACGGTATCTATATATGTACTCATTTTTGTATGCATATGGAGATATGTAATTGATGCCCTTGGAAAAAATGAATCTGTCTTATCCCAGCTATGAATAAATAGTAGGTTAGACTGCACTCTTTTGCTTTAGTAAAGCAACCACTCAAGAAAAGATAAAACTATGCTTTAAAAACCTGTGAGGTGCTGTTTTCTATGGAACAGTGATGCACCTTTGTCTACTTTCAGCTCATCTAAAAAGCTAGTTCAACGAAAGCCTTCACCACAATCAACAAATATCAAGTGGAATTCCATGCAAAGATTCAGTGTTCATCACTGAATTGATGGATCAAAATTATTGTGGTAATAATTATCATTATTATTTTATCCTTTCTGAACTTTTCAGACCTGCTCTAATTGGAGTGTGACAGGAAGTTTCCAAGTATTCTAGCTGATCATTAAAGAGCCGTGGTCTGGATGGTCTTGATTCTTCCTCTGAACCTCCAATTCTTCCAGTCTCTTCAAATCTCAATGACTTTTCTAAATATTCCAGCTGATGTTAACAGTGATGTGGTCTGGATAGTCTTGATTTTATCTTTGGTTTCCAGTTCTTCCAATCTCTTTTCCAAGTCTCTAGGGACGGTTTCAGGCACCCTAAGTACAACTAATATCACTGCCACCCTCATGTTCCAATGCTTTTTTAGCCCTTTGGTAAGATCTAAGTACTTTCATTTTTTTAAATCTACTTTTTGTGGTATGTTGGAACAGCAAAATCTACTTTATGATAAGTTTTTTTTTCCTGTTGATTAAAACTTGATGAATTTTCTGGCCAGGATTAGGTGATCTGTTTGCATCTCAAAATCTTTGGTGGAATTCCCATGGCATATTGACTAACATATGAAACTGGGACATTGTTGTAAGTGAGATTGAACCCCAGTCATGCTATTATGTTCAATTTTAGACTAATACACTTAGGAAAGCTATGAACTCTTTTATCCCCTCGGCTATGGGTTAAATTGTACCCCTACTGTTCTTTTACAAGGATGGCATTAGTACTAGATAACCTACAAAGGTTGAATGCCATCAAAAAAGAAAAAAAGAAAAGAAACCAAACCATCAAAATCTCATAGAGTTTTATGGGTTTCATTTTCTTGGACAGATTCTGGTTTGTGCATATACCATTTATTAGTATAGTCAAATATCAAACTCTTGCACAATTCTTTGAGGATCACCTTTCCTACCCAGTCATGTCTACTTTTGAATTTTTACTTGTGACTGTTTACTGCATTCATTATGTGATTAACAGTTTAATCTATATCACTAAATCACCTACACTTGATATTCGGTTGCATATTATCAATTTTTGCTTTTATATATTATTATCATTATTATTATTATTATAGTAGATACTTATTCCAGTACATGGGCACATTAACAGACAGACAGACAGACAGGACGGACAGGTGGGCTGATAAGTCAAGACACACAGACAAGCAAGATAAATAGCAAATAAATTCATATACACGAAGACATACAAAAACACATGTTGCAGAGGACTCACCTCTAGAAATAAGTGAAAGCAGTTACGTAGTTGAACGGAAACGTGTGGGTGTTATGAAATAATATATGTAGATACCCACATGAGATACAGAGAATGTAAACCTCAGTTTTGGAGTCTAGGAGAGAGCAGCCAGTCACGGAAGTGGCAGCGAGTGACTGGGCACCCTGCTGGGGCAGCAGCCCCAGGCGGACTTCCAGTTGATTACCCCAACCGAGAAACAGAAGCAGTGCTAAGTGGGGCTTTAAAGATAACCGAGCATGTAATGATCAAGAGAACAAGAAGTTATGGGTCAGTATAGCAGTCTTTATTCGTCTCCCTCTATCTGTCTGTCTCTTATCACAGAAGCTTTGACTCCAAGAATAAAGAAAGTTATATTTTAATAACTGAGTGTTGCCGTTTCCTTTTCATTCCTTATGGCTATTCTTCTTTCATCATGAGTATATAACACTCACAACAAACACAAAGAAATGGGAATGAATAGTTTCTTCGTTTTTGTTTTAATGGCATATTAACCTTCATGGGTTATTTAATGCCAAATACATCCTTGAATAAAAGCAGTTGTAGTACTATTGAACTCATATTTGGGGGTGATAAGGCAGTTCATTACTTTCACAAGATTATTAGTCTATAAATGAATGTAATAGCATGACTGGAGTTTGAACTCACGACGTTATACTTCAGCATGTTAGCCACAACATAAAAATGTTTCCCCTGCTTTTACATATGATTACTTAGAGACTAACAAATATATATACTTATCTTCATAAACACACAAAATATATATATATATATATATATATATACACACAGAAATGGACATATGAACATACACAACTGCATATGTAAACAAATGTATGTACACATATGTACTTATATGTACCCATACACATACTAATTGGCACAGACACAAACACTAAAAAAGACTCACACACACACACATTCAAACAAACATATATACAAATGTACATACAAACATACAGATGTACTCACAAATGCAACCAAAGAAAAGTGAGTAGAAATATTGATATACAATGGACGTAAATCTCAAGGAGTAAGTTATTTGGTTGAAAGCTTCATGTGTTTCTCTGGCCAAAGAATCTCTCACTTGATCGGTCAACTGGTCAAATGATGTGATAACAAATGTCCAAGCTGGCTGAAGCCAAAGTTTATGGACTTGCATACGTCTTTGCCAAAACCCCAACAGGCAATAAAATCCTTGTAGATTAATGGAATTCTTACACACATAAACAAACATACACGCTAAGGTAATTATCTATTCATACATACATATATATATATATATATATATATATATATATATATATATATACACTTATACCAGAATATTTATATAGTCCTATTTACATCAACCTACTTACACCAACACACTTAAGTATATATATACATGTGTGTGTGTGTGTGTGTGTGTGTGTGTGTGTGTGTGTGTGTGTGTGTGTGTGTCTATAAATTTATACAAGTATATAAAATCTAATTATGCATATGTACATATATATAGTAATATGTTTGTATAAATGAAAATTGCTCTCAAATGTAACCTCATATATATATATATATATATATATATATATACCCATGCTAATGTGTGTGTGTGTGTGTGCATATATATATATATATATATATATGTATGTATGTATGTATGTATTTATAATCATAAATGCTTGAACCTGTCAAAAGGAATGAGTCAGCCAGAGAGAGATGAATAAAAATGATGGAAAGGTCAGTAAAATAATTGCTAATTTGTTAAGTCAGGTGATATTTTCTCAAAATCCCATTGGTTATTGATAAGCCTTATTATTATTTGATTACACACCCAATGACATATCCCAAATATCTTGCCATTTCTTATAGTTGAAATGGCCAATGATAAAAGTAAAAAGAACATTGTAATCTTCACCCGTACAAACATTTCAAGGTTTGACTTCTTTGTGTTATATGGCAGCAAGTTATTTACTGAGTAAAAGGAATCGAAATATCACTCGGAATATTGTTGCATCAATTTTCTGCATGAAGAACGTCAACCATCTTTGAAAATCAGCATTTTAACTCTTCTTTACCATGGTGACAGGATGTGATATCGGGAGAGTCAATTAGTTTTACAATATGTTCATCCTTGTCAAGTCATTTCATGCCAAAGTCAATTTCTTAGCAAATAATTATATGGTTTCAAGTAACTACTGCAACCACAATTACTTCTACAAGAACTATTACTACAACTGATAATAATGATAATAATAACAATAATAGTCAAGTAACTATTCTTAATACAAATAATTTATACAAAGTTATATGTTTTTAAGTAACTAATAATAATAATGATCATTTGAAAACATTTGTAGTTTAAAGTAATGATTAAGTAACTACAAATGATTTGCACAAATTTATAGGGTTTCAAGTATTCTTATCTCATAATAAAAATGTATACACAATTATATCATCATCATCATCAAGACAGGATAACTGCATAGATTCTCTTGACTCATTTATGCCATCCATTACTATCAGTCAATTCTCTTGGCAAGTCCTCTAGATGCCATCCAGTGTCTGCACAGAGCTGATAAATGTAAATTTTTGCTGGTTAGCCAATGCTGGTATGTCTATGCGTAGAAGTTTGTTTATGAGCTTATTCTTACTTCTTCAACTGTGCCTAGCATGTCTTCATCATCTTACAGTGATGGTTTGTGAAATGGGAGGTAAGTGGCTGTACACCCACTATTTTTTATACTGCTGTTTCCAGGATTTGTTAAAAACAGCATGCAGCATCCTTACGTAGCTTCGACCAGGATTTTTTACCTGGTGTTTTGTTAAACTTCAATTGGTGCAGCCATACTGTAGTACTGACAAAGCTACAGCTTGGAAGAATTTCCATTTTATTTAACAGAGATCAGATTTCCGAAAAGTGACGGTTATACCAAATGTAATTGGTGCACTCAGTACAGTCACCAAATGATTGGTACAGGGATTGGAGGACTTAGAAAGCATTATTAAGATCAGCCAGAATACTGAGAAGAGTCCTGGAGACATGAGGAGACTTGCTGTCGCTCAAACTCCAGTAAAAGACCATCTGCTAATGCTGATGTGAAAAACTTTCAAGAATAAAAATAATGATAAGAAAATCCTTTGTAAATAATTAGAACTTTAAGTAAGTATTCTTGATACTAATAATTTACATAGAGTTATATAGTTTCAGGTATTCCAATTTGATACAAATAGTCTGCACACAATTATATGATTTAACGTATTTCAAACAATTATATGGCTTTAAGTAAACAATTAGAAATTTAAGTTACTATTCTTAATACAAAATTTGCAGAAAGTCTATGCTAAAGTCACTTGATCATCAGTTCATGTTGTAAATAGGATTGTTTATATTTAAAAGGAATTTTAAAACTCATAATTTGTTGGTCTTAATGTTCTAAATGAAAGTATATCAAGTTGATCACCATAGCCAAATGATAGAAAAAACAAACTAGACTGGATAAATGGGGACTTAAAGATTTAGTCTAAAGTGAGTAGAAGAACTATGAAATTGCCAAACTGGAGAGAGAGGGATGAATGAAAGAAAGCCCTGAATTAATAAGGTGGCCGTCAGACTAACATATTTCTTAAGGAGTAAACTAAGAGCAAATAGGGAATGCTTGCAAGAGAATTAAAAAAAGACAAAAAGAAAAATTATATTGCTTAATTATGCACAGGACACTTTTAAAGACTAGAAAATAAGACAGACAGACAGACAGGTGAGGTAGACAGACAAATCAGATGGACAGGAAAGTCAGATAAGAGAGACAGACAAACGCAGGATAGACAGACAGACAGGATATATAGATTGACAGAGAGATAGGACAGGCATGCAGGTAAGTATCGACACACAAACAGAAAAACCAGACCAACAAACAGATATGAGAGAACAGACAGAGCCGGACAAACTTAAAAATCAAAACCAATACTATTAGAGAATAGAGGAAGGCAATAATGGAAATAAAAATAAATAAATTTATCCCATAGACATGGCAAGGTAAGTTTTTTCTTATTCTCAAGGTTTGTTTTAGAAAGAACAGCAAAACCAAATTAATTAGTCAAGCATGAGCCAAATGGAAATACTTCTAAGCTGTAGCCATGTCAGTACTATTGTATGGTTGCACGAGTGGAACTTTAATGAAATTCTTTGAAACTACACCAGGATACTTTATGCTGTTTTTAACAAATCTTGGAAGCAGTAGCGTCCAAAACAGTAGGTGTACGGCCACTTACCTCCTATCACGTGAACCACTCAAGTAAGGCACTATTGGGGAAGTTAGAAAAGTTCATAAACAATGTTCTCCAATGGACTCTAACATATGGACAAACCAACAAAACCAGCAAAACTTACACTTATCTCCTCTGTGTGGACACTGGATGCCATCTAGAGGACTTGTCAAGCCCAATTAATGATATTGATGGATGGCAAGAGAGAGTCATAGGAACCATGCCATTGACATGCCTTCATGATGATGATGATGATGATGACATTTGTAACTCTATGCTAAAACTTAATTGCCAGACTTTTGAATTTGAAAGCTTTTCCCCATGTTGTTGATTATCCAACCACAATAATTTTTCCTTTTTATTTAATAATCCCTCAACTGCACAATTGAAAATTAACCTTTGAGCCTCATTTTAAAATTGTACTTTCTATCCCCAAAATATTAAAAACAAAGACAAAAATGCAATTTTTTTTTCAAATATTAAATTATCAATTAGATTTTGTGCTGTCAAGTAATTTATAAGTGATATATAAGCAAACATGAAACCAAACATAAATCAATAACTTCTTTCCACAGATTTTAATTTGTAGTCTAGACATGAGAGCTGCACAATTAAAAATTAATATTGTTTAGTGTGCAATGAAAAAGAGTTCCATGAGATAAGGGCAATCACTGAGATCTTTAGTTTGCATAACTTATTAAAATCAATTTTTCTGAGTGAGCTTTCATTATCATTAAATGATCATGAAAATAGAAAACAAAGAATCTACATTTGCTCTACATCTGATATTGAAATCTATTTATAAATATAGAATTATTGATATCTTATATATATATATATATATATATATAATATTGGTATTAGTGATGATTTTTATCATGAAGGGTTTTTGTACTATTGTCTTCATCTTTATTGTTATTTCCACAATGTTTCAGCCGATATGTCCTCTGGCCTCCTTCAGGTGTTTATCGAACTCGGAAACCTTCACGGAACTTCAAACTACGTCCTTTATTGAAACCACGGAGATCTCCTGTACTGATTCCATTAGCCATAACTGGGTACAAGTGTTAAGTATTCCTGTATTATTACTCGCCTGCACTCAGGATTGAACCTGCAACCTCCAGATGTTTGTCTCCTTAGGCGCTTAGGGAACCAACGCCTATAACTATTACACCATGTGTCCTGCTGTGAAGGTTCCCGAGTTCGACAAACACCTGAAGAAGGCCGGAGGACATATCAGCCGAAACGTTGTGGAAATAACAATAAAGATGAAGACAATAGTCCGAAAACCCTTAATGATAAAAATATGATATTGAGTTTATCTATATATATATATATATATATATATATATCCAATAAAATAGGATAGACACTTTGTGTCTTCCTATATCATTACTTGATCCATTCAAGTTTTTGTATAAGACATTTGACTTCTGGACAGAATGAAGTCAAGAAGGAACCATTTTTTCCCAATAATGTGTAAAAGAGAAAATGCTGTCAATATATAGATAGATACAATATGATATACATGGGATAATATCAGTCAAACTTTTGAATTTTTCTTACTGCTGTATTACATTGTGAAATCATTTTTTAAATTGCTTTTTTATACTTATAGTTACCGCTATAATGAAAGATTTATAAAGTGAAATGTGAAGAGTTGGATATAACAAAAATATCAAAAAGCAGCGACAAAACGGATATCCAAACTAAAATAGAGAAAGATATTTAATCCTGGATTTAAAAACTTCAAAGTTATGGCCAGGAGAAAAAAATTGAGGAAGTTTTATCAAATGGGAAAGAAGCTGTTGGAATAGAACATGAATCTACTTATCTATCAACCTATCTATCTATCTATAAATATATATATATTAGATTTGTACATTTGATGCCATGGAAGTTTGTCTACAACCTTTGGTTTCATGAAGTTTTACAAACAACAATTGTCTGCCAGATATTGAGGACTCTCCAAATTATATTGCTCTTGGTTTACCACAAACCCACAAAGTGAATTAGTGACAACCAACACTGTCACAATATATATATATATATATATATATATATATATATATATATATTCAAATAAACATGTTTTTTTCTATGTATTTTCAAAAAATCGTAAAAAGTGCTCAATACTAGCCTTTAGAGCAGGATAAAACCCAAAATAAAAGAGTGACTTATCTTTTTTTTGCTGGCCTGTTATTACCAGTTTCATGCAATCTTTTTAAGGGAAAAAATGCTCACATTAGATGATTGCAATATATATATATATATATATATATATATATATAGTTGATTAAATTGGACTGCCAATCAATTTGTGTCAGCCTATGATCAATTCAAGTTAAGTTCAAGTTCAAGTCATTTGACTTTTGGATGGAATAAATTTTCGAAGGCACCACATATTTCCCAAGTACTTTTGGTCCCCAACTGGAGCCATTTTCTTGTAAGTGAATAATCAAATGACAAACACAATGAGTCATCTATATTTATATAAAAGTAAAAGGAAGAACAAGTAGGAGGTAAATTTATGGAAGGTGATAATTTTTCCTTGAAGAGTAAGGACTGGAGGAGAATTGGCAGGAATTGTGTGAATAGTATTTTAGAATGTGGCTGTTGTATTTGAAGTTTATCTAGTTTGAGAAAAGTTTCCTAATATTTACATAGAGAGCATCAAGAATTTGGAATCTTTGTTTATTTTTTCTTTGTGCAATATGGAGGTATTTTTTAATCAAACATGTTTATACAAGAACTTAAACCAAACAGAAAGAAAAAGATATATAAGAATACACTTTATTGTATTCAAGTAATGTATATATGATTTGGAATTTCTTCTGGTACGTAAGGAATTACCAACTGATATCAGTTCTATCATCATATATCTTGCGTTTGTAGGCCTAAATAGAATTTTAAGAGTTGCCTTTTGTGCTGTTATTGTTTTACATAGTTATTTGTTTACCTAACCTTTTCTTATGAAGAATATATCTACCAGTCATTAAAACTATAATACACTCACTTAATTTCATTTTCACCTTTATGATTTTGCCATTATAAATATATATCTATGATATATATATATATAATATATATCTATGATATATGTAGGTTATGTTATGTCTCTACAATATCCCTTAATATCAAATGAAATTTCCCTTCACCCTAACCTTTACACTTTGCTTTAAGCAAATACTTCAAAAAATGTCTTTTTTTTAATTAATGACCGTTATTTGTTTTGTTTTTTGCTTTAGAAGTTTTGCTTTGTTTTGTTTTTTCTTGGGGAAGTATTGAACTCTCAGAAATCAAACACAAATTATTCAACTCTTTTGCAATCTGAGACTTAATTTTTATTTATTGCGGACTTATTTTCCTCATCTTGGTAGTTTTTGTGTTGTTTCTTCTTTCACTACGTTTTGGCCAAATTTCACCTTTGGCCTTCTTCGGGGCCCGTGGCACAGTGGATAGAGGCGTTGAGTCTCTGTGGTTCCAGATGAGCATTGTCAAAAGATAACGGTTTCAAATCCTACCCAAGCCGGCCAGAGGTTTACTTGGTCAAAAACGTGGTGCGATAGACAACAACTATGGAAGGCAGTAATTACTGGGGATACGCTTACAAGACTCAGCATTCCTATCCAAGGTCGTGGTAAATCACCTGAAGAAGGCCAAAGGTGAAATTTGGCTGAAACGTAGTGAAAGAAGAAACAACACAAAAACTACCAAGATGAGGAAAATAAGTCCACAATAAATAAAAATTAAGTCTCAGATTAAGAAACCTCATCTCAAAATGATTCCAATTAAAGACAAGTCTTTTACAATCATATGATTTTTTAATCCTTGTAGAGTGGACAAATTATTTTCCGAAAATTTGCAGAATTACAGGTATTTTCAAACAAGTCAATTAATCCAATATAAGAAGCAAACAAAATATGATAATCTAGAAATTGTGCCATAATACAACAACATGAAAACACTCCCTTTTATTTATGATATTTTGCAAAATAATCTTTACGTAATTCTACAACATACTGAGGCTTCTAAATAATGTTTCTACACATTAACATTGAATTGGTCAGTGAGCTAGTTGGAAAATGCCTTACATTGAGCTAACATGGGAAAATAAGAGCAAAAATATCACTTTGCAGGTGTATCAATCACAATAAAAATGTAAAAAGGGTCAAGAAGAAGTACATTTTTTATTCCAAAATTTAGCAAATCAAAAATTAGATTTTTGTTATCTATTAATTTCATTGTTAGTGATATATCAACAAGCATAAATCAATAAGTTCTTTTCATAAAAATGTTTTGGTTTAGACATGAAGGCTGTCATTATGTTCCTTGACAGCCATTTTCCTGTTTTCCTACCAAACACTTTTTTGTTTCTGTACTAATAAATAATTTCTAAACTAGAAGGCTGTCAAATGTTAATATGAGAAAATTATAAACAAAAACTGTATGCATGTCATCCTGTGTAGTTGTTTGGAATATGAAAAAGAAATCATCGGGTCATTTGTAGAATATTTATGAAAAATCAAGAGAGAACACCATTATATCATAAAATTAGTCATCTTAGAGTGTTAATGATAGTCAAGGTGTTTCAGTATGACAGACATTATTTGGAGACACCTAGTCAACCTGCTGCATCTCATTTGAATGAAGAGCTGACATAATATTCAAGTTTATCATATATCCTATTCACAGACAATCTTTAAGGGGTTTTGCAATGTTTTCAATTTAAATACTAGACAAAGTTTTAAGATCCTAATAATTTAGTTGCCCATAAAATATCTGTTCAGGATAAAACCTCTTAAATTTCAAATGAAATATTTCTCATGTCTTGTGGATTTTCAGATTTTTATCAATATAATTCTAAAATATCCTTATGTTTTTGTGTGCAAAATATGTTCTATTTATATAAAATGATTATGAAAGCGTGGAACTGACTCACAATTGATATGTTTGCAGTCTCCTGTTTGATTCCCACTGACCAGATCATTTTGTTAGGGTTTTGGTCACCTATCATCAAATTTGTAACTTCTTGTTTGTTGCTTTTCTCAGTTGTTACTAACTTTAATCTTTTCTTCTCAGCTCTTCTCTTACTCTTCTCAAGATTGTGACTATTTTTGCTTGATGACATCGTCATTCAATTGCATAACTTTAATTGAAATTCAGTTGACAAAAGAAATATCAGTTGTCAAATAAAACTAAAATTATTTTTAAACAAATAAAATTATGTCATTACTTTTGGTACCTTGAATATTCTCATTTCCTAGCATTTTATAGCTAAGACACTTAAACTATTTCAATCTAACCTAACAGGTAATACCATTCCGGGTCAGAGTGGACATGGGAGTAATGGTAATGAAGAAGTACTCCACTCTCTCCAAAGCTCCAGTACTGGAGCCTCACCATCAGATGCAGTTTAGTGTCATATCTGGGACTGTTTGATTTGATCCACAGATGGAGTCCTAACAGATACAATGACTCTGGGACAGAGTGGACTTGGAAGTAATGGCTATGAAGGGGTGCTCCACATTCCTCAGATCTCTACAAATGGAACCTCACAACCTGATGCTGTTTAGTGTCCTACCCAGGCCACCCCTTTTGACAGTGCATATTCTTGGCCTAACCAATACAGTTATCTTTCTTTTTATGTTTAGACATTTAATTATATTAATGAATGATGTCCCTTTAATATCAATCAGTTCTTATGGTTTGTATCTAAAAAGTACAAAATGGACAATACCCTGCAAATGAGAAAAGTTGTTGTTTGTCTTCTGTTGTCTTTTCTGTTTTTCATTAAAAAGTTTTTGGAATGGAAACTTTCTGAAGAGAAATCTATAGCACACAAAGTTTGCAAGGCTATTTTCATATTGAGATATCCTTCTCCCAGGTAAGTTAACATCTAGAAAGCCATTAAAGAAGTTTTACAGTAATGTGACCAGACATAAATCAAAATAAAGGAAGTGAGAACTCACTTGCAATTTGCATTGATAGATGCAATCAGATTTTCCACCTTCAAAATAGAAGATCATCCTCCGGCATAACAGAAAGACTCATTGGCATCCATAAGTTACACGGTGAATTGTATAAAAGGCAGGACAAGAAAACAATCAGTGAGCAGGCTTTGTAGAAATGTTCTATGTTGAGGAGAGGCAAAATAATTGTTCTCATTTCGACCCAAATTGACACTTGCATCGATTGGTCGTTTTTCTCAGTGAGAATGAAGCTCGAATACATGTGTCCAGACAGTTTGGATCGAGTTAATGAAAGTCAAGATGCTTCAAGCTTACCGAAGTTGAGTTGTTGGTAAAAGGAGGATCAAATTGCATATCAAACTGAGTCGCCCTAAGCGAAGAACACATGCTCATTCAGAAGGAGACAAGGATAAGTGATTGAGGTTCAGTCAAGTGAGAAATAGGCTTTTCTATTGGCATCTAGTGTCTTGGCAAAGAACAAGTAAAGAAGTCCTACTTTGGCAGATGTATTAGGTGAAACAAACTGTTGTCACGGTTTCATCTTAATCTGTCCTTATTGTCTTTAAATAACATATTCGACTGCATTAAGGGGAAATGATCAACAACAGCTGAACATGTCTAGAGAGTAAGGTTCATGTAGGATTTGAAGATTTTCTAATTAATCTAAATCTATTACAATCATTATTTTCAATTCAAATCAATAAATAATGACTTGTCTAATGCCTCAGTGATCAATCACTTAACTGGTTTCAATTACACAGTTCAAATGTAAATATTGATGAGCTAATTAAAAAACAATATTACACATTCATTGATCAATATTCTAGTCTATTGTTTTAAATAGGGTTCCTTCACTTATTGGAAATCAAAGCTACACAATGTTTCTGATGTTACAGTTACATACTTGAAAAATCTTTCATATATAATCTATTAGTATACAAGCATCACCAGCTTATTAGCCTAGAGGGTAGAGTGTTCGCCAATGGTCCGGGAGACCAGGTTCAATCCCAGGTCACGTCATACCAAAGACTTTAAAAATGGTACTTGATACCTTCTTGTTTAACACTCAGCTATATAAGGTACGTATCAAAAGGTAAAATGGAGCAATCCAGGGAATGGAGTAGCGCCCTCCCCTACACCTCGGTGTAGTAGCTATTGAAAAGGGAGCCTTCTGGTCACCCTCGACTAAAGGGAGACAACTTTACTTACTTTTAGCATATAAGGATTGATAGATTTTTTAATTGCAAATTAACCTGAGTAAAAGGTTTTATTTTATGACAAGAGTTTAAAGAATTTCATACATTGTTAGTTTATATTTACATTTTTATGTAACTATAGTTTATTGAGCATGGGAATATAAAATCAAGTATTCCTATACAATACAAATAATTTGCACATAATGGATGGAAGGGAAATAGGGGACAATACTATAGCCTTAGAAAAATATCTTTACATAAAAAAAAAATGTTAGATGAAGCTCGGTCAAACATAATTATTCGAGTGAAATAAAAATTTTGCAATATTTTGTAGTATGTGCTTGTTTTCAGAATACATATATGACCAAATCAGTTGAAGCTGTGAAAGGTACCTATTGTAGTTGGTAGTATCATGGTAGTTGGTGTGCTAACACATTGTGTATGGCTTCACTCTGTGTTATATTTGAGATCCGAATAGATGAGCATGCAATGCAGTCTAATTCAGGAACTTACATTTATCGAGTTCAAACTGGGTCATAATGCTGCAGGTGCAATGAAAATGTTAATTGTGCTTAAGGCAACGGCATAGTTGATCACAGTTGGGTAACCAAATGATTCAAGAAAGTTTACTTGGGTTTCAAGAATCCTAATGATCCGGCAAGATTAAGTTTGTCTAATACTGTGGGTTCTGAGGCCATGCTCCAAGTCATAGAGGCAAATTTGTCAAGTTTAGCATCTCACACTGCAGTGTGGTTTGTCACATTCACAACCTTGGGAAAAACATCAAGATCCGCCGAATTGTGCCTGACATTTACAAAATGTTGCAAAACTATTGACTCATGCTAATATCAATTACGTTTCTAGTAATATCATTAATCTTTCTGATTCTTGGTGCTTTTTTTAAAAATTAAAACTCACTCAGAACTTCACTCCAATCATTTCTTGGAACAGTGAATGAATAATAATAAAAAGCAATAAAAATCAGGGGCTTTGCCAAAAAAATCAACCCTAGATATACTCTTAACAATACAAGTCTGTAAAACAATTAGAACAAGTAAAGTGCTAAACAATGGAGACAGGGTATTATTAGTTTAGTTAAGCTGAATTTTATTGCATATCAACCATTGTAGGTTATTTAATGCCAAATCCTCTTTATACATATATATTAAGTATATTTGATTTGTAAACACATTTTGGAGAAAACATTTTAAAATGAGCCTGAGCTCATTTTTTGGCACATAGTTAAATGGTTTCAAGTATTTCTATTTAACATGAATAACCTATTTATTATTAATCATTTGTTTGTGTACATTTAAATGGATATACATATATGATTTGTAAGTGAATAGTTTGTTGGTAATTTCATTTTTAAATGAGTTACAACTAATTTATTTGCTCACTAGTATTGCTACTGTTCCTACACAGTTAAATGGTTTCAAGTATTTCTATCTAACACTTATAGTTCTATTCAATATTAATCATTTGTTTGCAGACAGTAAAGCAGTTACCAGTATTGCTATTTGACATTAATTATTCTATTCAACATTACTAATATATTTGCACACAGTTAAATGATTCTAAGTATTGCTATGTATCATTAACAATTTAACTAAACACCAGTCATTTGTTTATACCCAGTTAAATGATCAAACTTACATTTCTAATCATTCAATTTAGCATAAATCATTTGTTTGCACTCAGTTAAAAATGTGAAACAGTTCTATTTGACCCAAAGATAGGACCCTAACAAGTGCTACCACTCCAGGTCAGAGTGGACCTAGGAGCAATGAGAATGAAAGGGTACTCCACATTCCCCAAAGCTCCAGCATTACTGGAGCCTTGCCATCAGATTGTTTACTGTCATATACAGAACACGAGTCACCGAGGGACATTACTCCTTTGCAGAGATGCAGTTGGTGTATTCTGCAGCTCCAGACAACTTGGCTCAGGAGTACTATATGGTTTTATAGATATTATTTAGATTTCTCTGATACCATGATAGTAGGGCAGCAGACTGGAGTCTTTAGCCTTGATATAGCAACTAGTCTAGAAGAAGGAAAACTCTGAATTCAAACCAGCTGTACTCTACTAATTTTTTAAATTTCTTTTTAACATATTCATATTTGGGTTAGTGATTCTATCTACTATGAGTAAATATGATTTTGTTAACTGTGACAAGTCACTATTTTTAAAAGTGATATTTGGATGCCTTCGATAGCATGGAAACTCTTGTAGCAGAGTTGCTAAAGCAGCTGGTATGTAGAACTAGACTTCCCCAAAGATGAACAGGATATGAGTTTAAATCTTTGCAGAAACTTATTCTTTATTTTAATTTTCCAATACTTGCTGTTCCTCAGTTGTACAAGTGAAAACACATCTGAGATGCAAGCAGAATTAGAAATTGTAAAGAATATTACTAATTAAAATTGTTAATAAAAAAATGTTTTATGCCATAGTTAATTACATTTTTCTTTTTATTTCAAATAACTCTTTTTGTTTCAGATAATTTCAATGAATAGGAGGAACCCTGGTGAGTAACTTTGTACAAATGAACAACAATTTTTTTTTTATTGTGATAACATTTTTATAAAACAGAAATCAAAAATGAGATATGCAGATGTCAATAAAACGAATCACTTTAATTGCTATCATAATTGTCATTCTTTTGTTTTTTCTTTCAATTTATTGTATTTTAGTTTTATACATGTTTTGATGATTTTATCTATAAACGTTAAATATGTTCTGTTAACTTCAACAAATACATATAGATTTTTTTTATCATAAATGTTTACTTTTTATTTTGTTGTTGTCATTTAATAAACTTAACAAAGTTTAGCACAAGGCCAGAAGTATGCAGTACTTATTGAAAATTGAACCATAATACCATAAAATGTGTCCTTCCTATTATTTTCAAATTGACAGCTCTTTTACTTCTGTCTTGTAAGTCAGCAACAAAGACATTTTGAATGGCAATGTTTTAGAAATTTGACATCCTCATCTTTTTGGGATTTTTAGTTTTCCTTATAAATTCATTCAGCTGTTAGATTAATACCTACACAATGTGTTGATATTATCATAAAAAACAAAGACTGTATAAGAATATTCAAACATAAAATAAACAAAAAGTATTTTTAGCAGGTATTTACTCTCATGTAATTAAAATTTGTACAAATAAAACTGTTTAATATTTCCACCATATTTATTTTATATCCATCTGCAAATATTCTTTTTTCAAGGTATACATTCTAATATTTGTAAGAGTATCATCGATAAAAAAAGCAATTCAAGACATCACAATTACATTTTTGATGGTTGGCATCATGACTTGCGAAGACTAATGAAAAATATCAATCTAATTTCTCAAATCTTCTTTTCTCTTATACTATTAGATTTCAATTCAAGACTTACTCATAAATCAATCTATCTATCTATCTATCCATCTATCGATAGATAGATAGGTAAACAATTTGGTGGAGTATTTATATAGTCATTATAATGATTACTTTTTTACATTCTGTGAAATATCTTATCATAATATGCATACACACATAAGATATTTTGTTTTGATTTGGTTTCTTTGTTTAATGGCATGTCATCTTTTGTGGGTTATTTAAAGCCCAAGCCAAGAAGAACGTTGGAGGTACTATTTAACGGATAGATTGAAGCAATAGGGGATTTCATATTTTTTCCAAAGGTATTAGACCAAATGTCACAATCTAACATGTTAGCTACTAGACCGCGGGGACTCTCCAACCAAGAGATCTCTCATCAACATACATGTATACATAGAAACATTATCAATGCATATGTATATGTACATGAGATCACCCCAGTCAGATTTCATATGTCTCAACCCTCACACACATTCAATTAATCAGCAGTCAAATATATACACTGCTCATATGTGCTTTCACTCTCGTGTGAACATACATACACATTCTTACCAAGAACTTTTGAAGTTTTGATCTCTTCTAACCGCAACACATCAAAGCACTAAAGATATAAATACAATTGTTTATATAAATTTAAATGTTTAACTAATTCAACTTGATTTTCTTTCTTCATATTGTTTTATAAATTTCTGTTGTATTTCTTTTTATTTCGAGTAGACTGCCCCCACACCCTTAACTTGAGAGTGGTAGGAAATATTATTATATTTATATTTTTCTAAAATAATTGTTTGAAAAATCATTTTTGAGTAATCAAAAATCAATACTGATCCATGTCTGGGTTCCCTTCAAAATTGTATCACCAAAACAATTGTCTTCTCATGTCAAATAATGTTGAACAAAGTCGAAATAAATATCTTTTACAATTCAAATTCAAACTCATTTTTGAATTCCTCTTTTGATTTATTTCTTTTATAAGTGAATGTTTTTGTTGATAATAATTGTGATTGTGTTGTTAACAAACTTTACCTTCTTGCAAACTTGTAACATTAGATTTATTGTAAATTAAATTCCCTATGGAAAAATTTAACTAAATTTTCCGCGATATCAGTAAAATATATGACTACAAAGGGAGATAATTACTTCATATCTTATATAAAGATATTTATTTATTGTTTGTTAGGTATATGCATTATTATTAATTCACCAAATTTTTAAATATATTTATACATATATATATAGTCATCCACAGACAGACTGTTTCATTGTATCACAACTCTTCAGTGTGGCTAGACATGCTAGATTCCCAAAGCTGGGATCGAAACCCTGCTGACTCACATGCCAGTCAAAGATTCTACCACTCAGCCATGAGGAAACTAGTCCAGAGAAATATATATATATATATATATATATATATATACATATTTCTGTGCGTATATTCTGTGACCAAATCAGTTGAAGCCATGGAAGGTACCCACTGTTGTTGGAAGTATTATGATGAGTGTTTTGCTTCTTTCCAGGCAAAATTTCATAGCTGCACAGATGAATGTTCAATCTAGCCTAATTCAGAAACTTAGGTTTTATGGCTTCAAACTGAGCTATAACACCATAGAAGCAACAGGAATCATTAGTTATGCAAAAGGTGAAGGAGCAGTGGATCACAGGAAGCAGAAGGATCAAAATCAAGATCAGGTCAGCCTAAAATAATGAATGTTGAAGCTGAGATCCAAGTCATAGAGATAAGTTTAGCAAGTAACACTCAGGGAGTATTCAGTAGGGTTGGTCTTTCAGTCAAGGGTGGTTTGTAACCTTTATGACCTTGGCAAAAATACCCAAAGCTGCCGAGCTGGGTAACCAAAATATTGAAAAACTTTTGAGTCAACCTAGAATAGATGTTTATATAAATGCACACACACACACACACACACACATGCACACACACACACACACACACACACACACATATATATATTGGTCCCACAACCTGGTTTTATTATTGTATAAGAAATTCTCTTGTTGCTGATATATTGCAAAAAGTTATGAATTTGTGTGTACGTTTTTAGAAAATGTGCAAAAAAGAGAAAAATGACATAAATGTTGTCTTTTTTAAAAACTTACCTCAGGTGAAAGTACATAATAATTTGCTTAGTTTATCTTAGTTGCTACAGAAGCTACGAAGTAAGTAATACCCAGTAAGAAATGAACTCATTAGTAATGGTCTGCTGGTCTAGCTTACTATTACAACACAGAAGTCGTCACCCTAAGCAAAATATTGTATATATATATATATATATATATATAGGTGTGTGTGTGTGTGTGTGTGTGTGTGTTTAAATTCAACAGACACTTCTTTACGTATGCTTATCTGTTTTTGATCTGTTTGAGTCTTCATCTGAGTCATTTGACTTTTGGATGAAATGAATTTAAGAAGGTGCCATATTTTTCCCAAATACTTCTGGCCCCAACTGGAGCCATCTTCAGTGGAGCAAATAACAAAATGATGAATCATATACAGTTTAATAAAGAAAGGAGAAAATACAGTGTGCCTTCTTAAATCCATTCAATCCTCAAAGGTCAAATGACTCATTTTCAGCAGAACAAAGATCGAATAAAAGGATCTGTCCTATTTAAGTAAACATACTTAAAAAATAAAATGCAGCCTACATACTCATGTGTGTATGAATATATACAAGAGTTGACAGAAAAGTTCACCGGCTGACCAAGATACTCTCATGGAATGTGACCAAATAAAGTTGATTTTTCAATATAGTCCTCCTCGTGGTTCATACACTTCTGCCATCAATATTGAAGTGCATGGATCCCATTGGTCAAAAAGTCATCAACAACAGGTATGATTTCATCATATGAACCCACCCTAGTATATATATATATATATATATATATATATATTAGAATAAAAAATAAAAGTAAGATGGAGATTAAACTAGAAACCTCTTCAGTAATAGCATCATTAAAAGTAGAAGAGTGTCAGTTGCCTCACAGGTGTAAAATGTAGTTATTTGATATTCTCAAAGAAATTTAAATAAAAAGAAACAAAATCAATTCAGGTAAATTAAATAAAAAAAAACTCTCCTCATTATCAATACTCCATTATCCCTACCCTATACACAGAGACACATGAAAAAGAAATCAATTCACCTGGGAAATATGATAGAACAGGTGATTCCAAGAGGAACTGTTAAGACAATCTGGAGCCATAAAATCTTCTGTTTTTGCTTTCTGTCTTTTTCTTTTCTTTTGCTCCCAGGTCTAAAAAAATGAGGACAAATGCAAGAAAAATATTAGAAAAAAAAATGTTCTGTGAAAAGCCATTTACTGGAAAAATAAAAGACATAGGAGTGGGAATATACGAACAAATTTTTGTCTATTTAAAAAAGAAAGAAAAATAAAAAAAAGACTGCAATCAAAATAATAAGAATTATTATTTTGAATTCATGGAGTTTTCCTATCGGAAACTTTCACTAGAATGATGTTGTCATCAGAATAGTTTTGATTTTTTCATGGATTTTTAATTTTTTCCACCGTTTTGCAATGTTCTTCAGGAGTGTTCAAAGTACTCCGGTGCGATAGAGATGACTGCTTCTTTCATATTCTGCATACTCAATTTTTTGGACACAAAATTTCAGCCACTGCCAAAAGACATTCTTTGAAAAATTCACCATCAGAATAATTTTTTGCCACTTTTTTAGGAACAACATAGCTAACATGTACAATTTCTTTTTAGAAAAGACCGATTGTCGATCTGTTGATGGTTTCAATTGCTTACTTTCTAATATCTTCTTTAAATCTATTGTTTCCCAAATGTTTGAATTGTAATGCACTCCATAATATCATATATATATTTTTCTAACTTTTCAATCTCAATTGAATTCTTTTCTCCTCTGGATTAGTAATATGTATCATGTGATAAATTTTCTTTTGTTTATCATGACTGGATTTTGTCACCTGCTTTGGATTGGGTGATCCATCTGAGTATGAAGCTCCTAGACAATTTTATACCCATATTCTCAACAACAGACTCTGTTTTTATCATCCAAATTGAAATTCTTGTGAGCCATTGTATGAATCCTCAGAGTGAGAAATGAAGAAAGAATAAAAAGAGAGAAAAATTAGAAAGAAAAGAAGAGCAGTTAAGGAGAGGGAAATATAGAAATGAAAAGAGGGAGTGAGGTATAAAGAAAAGAAAAGGAAAGATAGAAAGGTATAAAGGAGAGAAAAGAAAGAAATGGAAAAAGAAAGGAAAAGAAAGATAGAGTAAAGAAGAGCGGATGCAAGAAAGAGAGAGAGATGGAGATAGAAAAGTAAGATAAAAGGGAGGGAAAGTGAGAGAAAAAATTAAGCAAGAAATATATATGTAAAGGGAAAAGACAGATTGCAAAGAAAGATTGAAGGAGAAAAATTGGGAGAAGGAAAGAGATATGTAGAATGGAGAAAGATGGGGAAAGAGAAAAATTTGAAAAAGTAAAAAAAAGTAGAAAGAGACGTAGAAAAGAAGAGAAAAAGAGGCTGAAAGAAAGAGAAAAAAGAAAAAGATAAAAAGGAAAGATAAAAGAAGGTAATAGAAAGAGAACAAAAAAGAAAGAGAGAGGAACAGAAAGAAAAAGAAAGCGAGAAAAAATGAAAAAGAAAAAGAGAATGTGAGGAATATAAGGAGATTTACTGATTGAAAATCCATCAAAGTCACTGAGAAGGTGAATCCTGATACAGTCGATGCCAAAGATAGTCTACTCTACCACCCAGTCAGCATTTCAAATCTATTTTTGCCAAGAGTTTTTTTTTCTCTTGATCAGTCATTTTTTTTTTGTTCTGTTTTGTTTATCAATGCTTCGCTAATTATCATCTTTTGTTCTTTTAACAGCTTTTCCAGTAAAAGAAAAGTCGCAGAATTAGTCATTTTTTCAGTTTATTCCATTATCAGTTTTGAAAATTGATTTTGCTTGTGTGAATAACGTTCCTTGTCAAAAAAGACGCTATCTTTAAACTGCCTTTATTTGGAGTTTAAAAAGCTTTATTAAATTATCGGAGATGAGTGGTTTTCTCATAACTCAGCTGTATCCATTACCTGCTTGCTTCTTTTTTTGTTGTTCAACAGACATGGCATTTGCAATTCAAGTTTCTTCATTTAAATCTCCTCTCTGCTCCAATTAAGCATGAATATTCTGATATTTTTGACACTTTACAATTATCAGAAACATTTCTTCCTTTCTATACTTTTTCTACTTTACAATGAATGCCGTCACACTTGAAAAGGTTTAAGAATATCTTTTCAGGGCCTAATTTTGTGAAATAAAGATAATCAGTCCTTAGCTTTTTTTTAGGAAGTTTTTCAATGATATTTATTTTTAAAAATGGGTAATATATATATATATATATACATATATATATATATATATATATATATATATATATAGAAGTAAATATGGATCTGAATCAGAGTGTATGAAGAAAGTAGAAAAACAGAATAATCCAAATTATTTTATTTGCTCCTGTTATCTCGACAAGCATCTACCGCTGTGTGAACAATTCTCATGATATCAAAGTCCTATTGAAGGTTATTAAAACCGAAACGTTTAACGTTGGCTTTACATCAAAATAAATTCATCTAATTTGGATTATTCCGTTTTTCTACTTTCTTCATACATATATATATTGTCATCCACAGACAGGCTGTTTTGTTGCATCACAACTCTTCAGTATGGCTAGACATGCAAGATGCATCTACGCTGGGATTGAAACCCAGTTGACTTTACATCAGTTGGAGATCTTACTCCAGAGCCATCATCATTCTCTGTGTTAGTCTAGGAATTTTTTATATATATCTTTTTACATATACATTACTGACTACCCAGAGTACTCAATTTATGAAAAGAGCTATTGCATTTCAGCTTATGTAGCTGTTGGCAAATTCCTCACAAGCGCATTATACATCTAAGGAATTGATTTGATGATTGCATAGGTGAGAAACTGAGAGTCACCTAGCAGTCTTGACTCTATGTCTACACACTCATAACTTACATAAATATATATATTTATGTGAGACTCTGTGTGTGTGTGTGTGTGTGTGTGTGTGTGAGTGTGTGAATATAGTTTTCCTTAATCTTGATAATGACCTTAAAAGTATGGATGAAATTGTTGAGCAGAAAATATTTAGACACTATTCACATCTATTGCATCAAGACATGCATTCTTCTTGTTACAGAATTAATTTTTTAAAAATTTCTTGTCAATTGCATTTAATCAAACTTGTTTGATCATAAGTCCATATAGATATACGATTTAGAATAGTGTAGACATAGAATAACAGATGCTTTGTGACTGTCAGTTTCATGCGTATGCAATCATCAGGCCATTATATACTATTATGAGAGGCATGATGGGAATGGTGATCTAGTTTATGAAGCATTTCTGGGAAGAGTGGTCTAGTTTATACTGCCTGGTAATTTACTTGCTTATTTTTGTGATTTGTTAAGTTATTTACTCTATTTTATCAAATTTATTTTATGATAGACTAATTTACAATTTCCTATTGTTTTATTTTTTCACATAAGCATTAGCTGGTGGTCGTTCAGTGGATTTGGAGGGATAGCAAGTTTTCTCAGGTCTCTGGGACACTTACGAGCATTCTAGTTGATCTGCTGTCATCTGAATGGTCTAGACTCTTCCTCAGATTTCTAGTTCCTCTTGTTTTTTTTTTTCCAAGACTCTGGGGTATGTTCCAAGTGCACCAACCACAACTGATATCACCATCACCTTCATGATCCACAATTTAGTTTTAGTTCTCTGGCAAGATCTGAGTATTTCCCTTTTCCTTTTATTCACCTTCACTCTGTGCTCTGCTGGAACATCAAAATCCACAAGATGGCAAAATCTTTTTTTCTCATTACTTGAAACTAGATCTGGTCTTCCATCAAGGATATTATCAGTTTTTAAAGTAAAAACCTCTTGGCTTGATGATTGCATAGGCAAGAAAATGACAATCATCTGGCACCACTGATTCTTTGTCTACACAATGATGAATTAGATAAATATGCTATATATATATATATATATATATATCTTTATGATTAGAAAAACTACAATGATTTCCTTTCAACAGTTTACCTGGATGAAAATTCTTAAAATACCTGAAGAGATTCTTCACAATAATTGTGAAACCAAAACTGATGAAAATCAAAATTAAATTTACAGATAGGAGGAGTTTGTAGTATAATGGCGACTACTGTAGAAAATGGACATGGTGACATGAGTTTAAAACCTGGACGAAGCTGTTTGCAATTCTCATATTGCTAATCCCCTTGGGAAAGGTATGAATCCTACGATTCTCCTTCCATCAATGGGTAAATAGTTGGGCAGACTGAGCTCTTCAACCTTAGTATGGCAACTGGTCTAGAAGGAAAACTCTGAATTCAAACCTTGTAAAGTCCTCAAAAAAAAATTGACATTATGTCACATCATGCCCATGTGGAGAGGTTGGTAAAGGTATACGGTTGCTGTCTTTTTATATATTCATTTTATTTTGTTGGAAAAACCGTTTGTCTTTCACTTCACACTAATGATCTTGAGAAAAAGCACAAATATATATATCGTTGCTTTTCTCACCTATGAATAAATAGCACGCTAGATTGAGCACTTTAGTTTTGAAGAAGGAAGTCTCTAAACTTGAATTCAAATCAGCTTAACTCTGCTTATAAATTGACCTTGTGTCACATTCTGTTCATGGTGGAGGGGTTAGGTAAATGCATACACTGAACAAAACAACTCTTTTGAATAGAACAAGTTTTCATCTAGAACACAATTTCTCCTTAAAGTCACAACCAGTGGTTATGCGTATATATATCTGTGTGTGTAAGTGGAACATGTTTCAATTGCTATACATGCATGCCCATTCAAAAATTTATGCATATATATACAGATATACATTCATATACATTTATGCATATGTGAAAATTAGTTTGAATTTTGATATATAATAATTATCATAGATACGTATATTATAATTATCAAAAATAGTTTTTATGTGGATATATCATAATTATCATAGAGATATTATAATTATCAAAATTGTATAGATGGATATATCATAATTAGCATACGAGATATATCATAATTATCAAAAATAGTTTTTATGTGGATATATCATAATTAGCATACGAGATATATCATAATTATCAAAGATAGTTTTTATATGGATATATCATAATTATCATAGATATATCAAAATTGTTTATATGGATATATCATAATTATCACAGACATATCATAATTATCAAAATTAGTTTTTATATGGATATATCATAATTATCATAGATATATATGATAAGTAACTATATGTTAAAGATGACAATGAATCCATCTTACTATTATTTGGAAATGGATCATAAAACAGCAAAATAACAATGAACACAGTCACCTACACTTTCCTTTATTTATCATTGCTGTTCTGTAAAAGTCTGTTTTAGTGATCAGAAAGACCCGCAAGGAGAGTTGGATTCACACCTTTCTAAGTTGTATGTAAGTGAAGTAAGTATTCTTAACATGGATTCAAAGTCCATTTTCTACCTCATCACCCACCCACACTACACACACACACACACACACATGCATATATCTTTCATCTTAATCTTAATTTAAAGCTAGGATTAGCAAAGCTATTGACCTTGAGCAAGACTCTCCTGACCCTGTATGCTCTTTGAAATATATCTTTATGTCTCTATATAAGTAATAACTATATAGATGATAGAGCAAGTGTTTAAGTCTTCATTGTAAATTACTTTGAACTCTAATTAGTAACTTTGTAATTAGATGTGTAAGTTTGATTAATTAAAGTTTTAGAACAACTACATGAAGAAAATTACTAAGTACAGCAAATATCATCAAATATACACACAAATTATGTGCAAGTTTGAACATTCTTTCAATTACTAGTTACATATATCAACATCAATTCTAGGTAAATTCACCATGGTAAATTAATTGTGGTGACTTCATTGTGGCAAATATATTGTGTGGTAAATTTATTGTTGGTAAATTCATCGTCAGTAAATTCATCGTTGGTTTATTCATTGTGGGTAAATTTCTCATTGATAAATTCATCATTGGCTTATTCATTGTGTAGTAAATTTATCACAAATAAATTCATAACTGATTAATTGCTCTTGTAATATGGAATTTCCCTAAAGACATATTTACCAAACAAATTTATCTGGATGATTTTACCAGACATAATCTTTATCTATATCTCTAGATGGGTTTGGTTTGGTTTGGCTGTGTTTTATAGAATATCAACCCTTGTGGGTTATTTAATTCTAGATCCTGTTTATCTGTTAATACATTATATATGTTTTGTAAGTGAATAGTTTGTAGGTAACATTTTTAAATGAACAGGAGCTCATATGTTTGCACACAGTTAATTGGTTTCAAATGTTGTTCTCTTACATGAATAATTCTTTTTAATATTAATTTGTGTGCCCAGAGATTA
Source organism: Sepioteuthis lessoniana (assembly GCA_963585895.1). Classification (NCBI taxonomy): domain Eukaryota; kingdom Metazoa; phylum Mollusca; class Cephalopoda; order Myopsida; family Loliginidae; genus Sepioteuthis; species Sepioteuthis lessoniana. The sequence continues at coordinate 83,108,699 of OY757931.1, read as the reverse complement.
ATTATTTGCACACATTTAAATGGTTTCAAGCATTGCAATCCAACACAAATAGTTTTATTTGCACACGGTTAAATGGTTTCAAATGTTGTTATCTAACATTAATAATATGCGTGTGTGTGTGTGTGTGTGTGTGTGTGTGTGCATAAAGAGGAGTTATATATGTATATATATATATAAGTAAATAAGTAAAGTTGTCTCCCTTTAGTCGAGGGTGACCTGAAGGCTCCCTTTTCGATAGCTACTACACCAAGGTGTTGGGGAGGGCGCTACTCCTTTCCCTAGATTGCTCCACTTTACCTTTGATCCGTACCTTATAATGCTGAGTGCTAAGCAAGGAGGCATCAAGTACCATTTTTAAAGTCTTTGGTATGACTCGACCTGGGATTGAACGCAGGTCTCCTGGGCCATTGGTGAACACTCTAACCGCTAGGCCAATGTCTGGTATTATATATATATATATATATATATATATATATATATATATATATATATATATATATATATATATATATATATATATATATATATATATATATATATATATATATATATATATATATATATATATATATAAAGATCAGATAAACAGGAAGATTTCATTGTAGTTATTTATAACTGAATTGTTGCTTTGACCTTAGGAGAAAATTAGTGTAGAAAAGATTTTTAGAAAGTTTTTTAGAAACTAAGAGTTGATTTGCTATCAAAGAAGCAACGGAAAATGAAATGGTAATGTAGCATATCCGTTAGTTGACTGAAAAGAAAAATGTAGATATATGAGCGAACTCGATAATCTTTTAGAATACTTCGTTCTTCAGAATGACTATGTGCACACACACACACACACATGCACACACATGCATACATTGAAGCTGTTTTTAACTTTTAATTGTAATATGAATTTTTTAATTATTAAATACATATAGTTGTGGCCAAGGACTTTTACTGTATATTCCCTCATATAAGAATGCACACACACACACACACATACACACACACACAAATAAAAGAAAGAATGTGTTATTGTACAGTGCATAAAAGATATTGTCTTATGAAAATATAACAAACTTTACTCAGGAAGTCATTCAGGTATGCAACAATATATCTTTTAAGGCATGCATACATACATACATACATATTCATATGTGTGTGTGTGTGTTTATATGTATATATTTACTTAGACACTTATGCATACTAACATATTCCCATGTTCTAATTTGTGTTCTTGGAAGAGTGATGTGTATATTATGATCATGTTTTATTGCAATATAAATCAAGCCAAAACCTGAGAGGAAGAAATAAACAAACCAATTTCTATATCTGTAAACTCATATTGTTTTTCCACTTTTTTAGCTGCAATGACAAAAGTCGTGATTTTCGTTCTGTTTTTTTTGTCAAAGAATTATATGAAGACTCTCTGACTTTTTGTAAACTCTTTATTTATATAAAAATTTTGTCATGCTTGTCAGAAATTCTGAGACAAAATATTTTTAGTGGTCCATCACTTATTTTTTTTTTTTATCAGGTTACAGCCAATATGTTCTTTGGCCTTCCTAAACTTTCATTGAGATGTAAGAGATTATAATCAATATGAAACGCTGTGTATGATTATTACTGAATACCAAATGATGCGCTGTGTGTAAATATTATGGAATTTCTAACAAGTTTCTCTTTGTTGGTCAGCATTTTCTGTCTACTGAGAAATCTTGCCAAAAAGTATCTCATTATTTTGACAGCAAATTCAATTATTTTTGCCAAATTTTTCAATCAAATTGTTTCAATAAAAACTTGATGGGCAGAGAAGTTCAAAAGCTGAAATGTTTATATGATGAAATCATAACTGCTGTGGAGGACTTTTTGACCAATGGGTTCTAAACACTGCAACAATGATGGAAGAAGTGTGTGAACTACAGGGGAAACTATGTTGGAAAATAAATCTCATTTAGTCATATTTCATGTGATTATCTTGGTCAGCCTCTGAACTTTTCAGTAGAACCTCATTTATTTATTCAACCTCTTCTCAACAGGATATGGCATAATATCAACTTCTTAGTGGAGTACAGCTACTTTGAATTCCAAGTTTTCTTCTTGACTGCTGGCTGCATCAAGGCGAATGTGTCCAGTCTTTTCTATTATTAATCCAAAGCTGGGAAAGGAAAAGACAGATTCATGCCTTTCCCAAGAGCATTGGTGTGAAGTGAAATCCAAACAACCCTATCCAGTTATTGAACTAGTCCCTTGATGATAAGGAAAATGAATGAATTTAACTTTTGCGGATTTTATTATTTGTAAGTTTGCTGTTAATCATCATTAGGTCATGCTGAAAGTACGACTTACCATCATATCACCAAAGTTAAGCAACAATCAACCTGTTCATTTTTAGAATGGAATACCACTTAAAAACAGCAGTTAGTGTAAACAGCCTGACAAAAAAAGGTTAGTTGATGATGATTTGAATTTGGTGCATTTTTTACAGCTTAAAATAATCATTCTATGAATATATGTTATAAATGTATAAATTGATGAATTAATTGACAGTAAATTAATGAATATGACTTTTGCCTTTTTCTCTCACCATCTTTTAATTTATTCTTCATTGTTGGCACTGTGATGTAAAATCTATAAAAAAATTTGGTTATTTCTATTTATTAAATGTGACACCTGGCAAAAATTATGGAATTATCATTCAAAGAGGATTTTCACTTTTTCTCTTTTCCTATCTAGTAATTTTCTTATTCTATTAATGGAAAATTGACTTTGGTCAGGTTAAAGACATTTTTTGAGGCAATAATCCTATTTACTAACCCCTCTGCTCGGGCAGGATATGACACAAGGTCGATTTTTTAGTGGAGTTTAACAGGTTTGAATTCAGAGTTTTCTTTCTCCTAGACTAGTTGCCTCACCAAGGCTGAAGAATTAGTCTGTCCTACTATTTCCCCATAGCGGAAGGGAGAATAATTGGATTCCTACCTTTCCCAAGGGTATTAGTGCTATGTGAAATGCAATCATTCTCGTCCAGGATTTGAACTCGAGTCGCCGTGTCCATAACTATTACACCACGGGCACCTCCAATAATACATCTGGTGTCGGGGCATCGAGGATTAAATGATTTCTTCAAGAAAGGCATATAAAATCAATGATGTGGCTTGCAAACAGTCTGGATCTAAATCCAATCAAAAATCTATGGAAGAAATTTAAAAAACTGGTACCTAAAAAGACTTCATCTATCAAGAAAATCTATTAGGTGCCATTTGGGACATTGATAAAGAATATTGCTTTAAATTAGAAAAATCCATTCCTAAAAGAAATGAATCTGTCATAAAAACTTGAGAAGAGATAACTAAGTGGTTAATACTAAGTTTTTTTTTTATCAATGAATTCAATAGTTTTTTTTTTTGTTAAATATCCATTTTTCTATCTACAAAGTGGAGTCAAAAAATTTTCCAATATTTTTGTTACGTGAGGCACAAATCGGCAGAACTAGATGCTTTTGCTCAAGTTGTGAAGTTGACAAATCACACTGGATTGTGAGATGCCCAGCTCAACTGATACTCTCTAAGTGCTACTCATTGGACTTGTCTCTATCTATATTTCAAGGACTACCTGATCTTACCAGATTGTCGAGGTTCTTGTAACTTGAGTGAAATTTGAACCATCTGGTTACTGTACTGTGATCAAATGCCCCTTCACTCACCTTTCACACAACAAATATTTTTGGTTACTTCTGTAGCTCTGTTTTAACTCATAAAGCATAAGTTTGCAAATCAGACCTATTTGTATTTTCACCTGTGCAACTTTCAAATTAAACAAGGAGTGAAGCAATGCATATCAGCATTACCATCTATTATGATACTATCCACCATAGTGAGGACCAACCACAGCTTGAACTGGGTTAGTCATGTTATATATATGCTTTGGTCATGTGATATACATGCTTCAATCATGTGATATATATGCCACAAAATAGCATGTACCAAAATATTGCAAAACTTTTTACTCATTCATATATATATATATATATATATATATATATATATCTAAAACATTTGGAAGATTCATTTTTGTTCTCATGAAATTTAGGAGTTAGAATTATGCTGTCCTAAGGAAGCGGTAATAACATAGACCAAACCCACTTAAGGCGATCTGTGGTGCTAGGATTTAGCCAGAATCCTAGTGACAAAAAAATTGATTTCACCAAAGCCAGTAAAGAAGAAAAACCAAAAGAAATGACACATAAAAGCAGGTATCATATGCAATATCTATAAAACAAATTAAAAAAATAACCTGTTCATTTCTTAAATGTATATTCTAATATATATTTGAATTTATCAAATAAAGCAAGGCAGTATACACACACACACACACACACCTTTGAATAAAAACTACTTACATTTATCAAATATCACACATAACACTATATATATATATATAAGCATGCATATATACACAATTATATATATATATATATATATATATATATAATGTTGTGCTTAGATATATATATGTGTGTGTTTGTGTGTGTGTGTGTTTGCGACTCTCTCTCGTCATCAGATCACCATGGTAACAATTATTAATCTAAATAGATATTCTGTGATGTCTTTTATAAGATGGTCATGTTGGATGTCCACTTCTGTTAATATTGGTAAAAAGGATGAGCAGAATTTTACCAAAAAGAAGCCAATTAATAGTAGATATGTCTGTAGTCATGGTAGTGTTTGTTACCATGGTAATAAAATCAACAAAAAAATATGATTTATGCATAATACAAAAATTAAAAGATAGAGTTTTTCGATGATGTTTTATATATGTATACTAGCAAAAGTACCCAACCCATAAATGAATTAATATTTTATGAACACAAGTGAGTTAGATAGAAAGAGGAGTAGGCAAAGAATTAAAAATGTTTTCCAATTTATAGTTGAAAGAATTTGCCAATTCAAATAAAAATTATTCTTTCATTTTATGAATTGTTAATTTTTTTTATTCTTTCTTTGCTGAAGATGTAAAATAATATATTGCCATATGTAATCTTATAATGATGAAAAGTTTGAAACACTTTCATAATTTTTGTTTTTTGATCTCCAATAAATTTCAATTTTTTACAACTGGTAACAGATTAGGATTTTTTTTTTTATTTCAGATTTTTACTTATTTTCCAAAAACATAACAATAAAAGAATCTAAGATTTCACATATTGCAATATTCATTTTTTAGGAAATTATTTTCTTGTCGATTAAAATGTTTTTTAAAAAAATATAACCCTTAACTTTTGAATGGTTTGAAATATTTTAATATTAAGGGATAAAAAATGGATTCATTTAATTTCTTTTTTTTTATCCTATGAAAATGTAACAATAAAAAGAAGCTCAAAGCCTTCAGGCATTATTTGTCGACTTTACAAAGGCTTTTGATTTCATACACAGAGGGAGGATGGAGCAAATTCTACTCGCAAAAGAAACCGTCGCAGCCATAATGATTCTTTACAGAAACACCAAAGTGAAAGTGCGTTCCCCAGATGGAGACACAGACTACTTCGACATTGTAGCTGGGGTACAGCAAGAAGACACCCTGGCCCCATACCTCTTTATTCTCTGTCTAGACTATGTGCTTAGAACATCGATCGATAAAATCAAAGAAAACGGTTTCGAGCTAACAAAGAAAAGAAGCAGAAGGTACCCCACAAAAAAAATTACCAATGCAGACTGTGCCAATGACATAGCGATTCTGGCAAATGCACCTGACCAAGCCGAAACCCTACTACATAGTTTGGAAGAAACTGCCGCAGGCATTGGCCTCCATGTTAATGCACACAAAATGAAATATATGCGCTATAATCAAACAGGAGACATTTCCACATTAAATGGAAACTCTCTGAAACTGGTAGACAAATTCACCTACCTTGGAAGCAGTGTCTCATTGACTGAGACAGATATTGACACATGACTAACAAAGGCATGGACAGCTATCAATAGGCTATCGGTCATATGGAAATCAGACCTGACCAATAAAATGAAATACAGTTTCTTCCAAGCAGCGATCATGTCGATACTGCTATATGGATGCACTACATGGATGGTAACAAAATGGATGGAGAAAAAGCTTGACGGCAACTACACAAGAATGCTGCGAGCAAAATTGAATGGGTCCTGGAGGCAAAACCCAACAAAGCAGCAGGTATACGGCCTCCTACTGCCCATCACAAAAACTATCCAAATTAGACAAACCAGACATGCAGTACACTGCTGGAGAAGTAGGGACGAGCTCATAAGTGATGAACACCTGTGGACCCCTTCACTTGGCCGAGCGAAAGGAGGGCGACCAGGTAGAACCTACATACAGCAGCAGCAGCTATGTAAGGATATGGAGTGTAGCCCTGAGGACTTGCTGGAAGCGATGAACGATAGGGAGAGGTGGCGAAAAAGGGTCAGGGATATCCATACTGATGGCGCGACATGATGATGATGATGAAGAATTAAAAATGTGCCCTCATTTTTTGGTGGAAAAATCTGTGCATTAATCTAAATGAAAAGTATTCATTTTTTTCTATAAATAGTTTATGTCTTTTTAAGAAAAAATTTTTGAGTTACACTGATTAAAAATCAATATATTTTGTTCGAAGAAAAATGAAAAATGTTTATTTAAAAAATCAGTTTTTGAGTTATCAATAAACAATACTTTCATTTAATTTTTGTTATTTTTTAAACTCTCTAAAAATGAAATATTATAGGTTAATGTAAAAAAATAAAAATAAAAATAATAATGTCTCCTTACAATGAAAAGAAGCAAAGAAAAAAATATAAAATCTTTCATTTAAATTTTAAATTTTTAAATTGAAAATTAATTAAAGATTCAATTTTGATACTTTTGATTGCATCCTGTAGAGATTAATGTTGTCAACCAAGATTATCCATTATCTTTTGCTTCTCCTCTTTTCTCGATTTTTGTCTGTATCTTCTCAAACTCTCCCTTATCCTTGTATATCTAAATGTTATATAAACATGGATTAGTACTTGCAAAAAAAGGAATGAGTAATACATAAATATTTTCTACTGCATCCTTTCTTTTATCTTTATTTTGCCCAATAAAAAAACACTTTTATGATTTTCTTTTTCTACCAACCTTTAAACTTTTTTGCTCATTGCATCATACCTTTCTTTTCTCTCCATCTTTTGGCCTTGATTTTTAAATCTATGTCCATTTTTTCCATTTACCAAGTTTTCTTTTCATTTTTACAAGCTTCCATACCTTATTGCTTTTTCTTCCTAACCACTACCTCTTACTCGCCAGTATTTTTTTCATTCCTTCTTGTTTGATATTATTATGTAGGTTTCTCTGTCAGATATTACCCTTTGATCCGAGTGTAATGGTTGGGTGTACCATATACTTATACATACATACATACATTCATACATACATACATATATGCATGCATGCATGCATATATATATATATATACATATATGTTTTAATTTTTTTTAATTTTCCATTATTCTAACTCTGTGATCTACTGAGATAAAGTCCACTCATTGACAAAGTTGTTTTTTCTTGTTGATTGTAACAAAGTTTGGTTTTCAGGTTGGGGTTGACTGATTTGTTAATTATTATTTCACTACTTGTGAGTTTTTCACATCAGCTTTCACTGGAGAAGGAGTCACTGTAAGTCTCCTCAGGTCCTCAAGACTTTTCTTAAAATTCTAGCCAATCTTAACATTTACAATGTTCGAGTCTGCATAGTCTTAATTCTTTTTCTGATTTCCAACTTTGTTAATCCTTTTTCTGAGCCTTTGGAGACTATTATAAGCACATCAATTACAATCAGTCACACCATCACCTTCATGTTCCACTGCTTTTTTTAGCTCCCAAGCAAGATCCACATATTTGTTTATCTTTTAACTTCTTTTGTTTTCCGTCAGTGGTCAGCAAGAATGGCAAAATTGAAGATAAGTTTTTTTTTGTCTTATTACTTAATACTTGGTCTGGTCTTCTGGTTTGGGATGTGATGATCAATTTGTATCTCAAGAGAATTTTATGCATCTCATTCTCTTGGATAGATTCTGGTTTGTACATTTACCATTTGGTCAAATAGCCAAATTTTCATCTCTTACATAAATCTCAGTTGATCACCTTCCCCACCAAGTAACGCTTAGTTTTGTACACCTTTCATGCTAGTTTGCTATAATCACTTATTATGTGATCAATCATAATGTCCATATCTTCTTGTGTCCATTCTTATCACTATCAATTCAATTGGTTTTTTTTCCGTGTTTGTTTTCTAGTTTTTATTGCTTTTCTATTTGTTCTTATATTCCCTTTGCTGTTATGATTGCTATGATTTGTGATTTTTTACGCTTTTTAACGTATTCCATGAGTTCTTGTCCAAATAGCAATTAGTGCTCTTGGTACAGTCACCAAAGGATTGGTACAAGGACTGGAGGACTTGGAAATAATAGGATGGGCAGAGACTTTCCTTTGTTGAGATTGGCCCGAATACTGAGAAGAGTCCTGGAGACTTGAGGAGACTTGCTGTTACTCAAACTCCTAAATAAAACCATCAGTGAACGCTGATGTGAAAAACTCACATGAAGTAAAATAATAATAATAATAATAATTCTATGGGATTTTAAGATACTAATAGATCACATAATCCTGGCCAGAAGATTGGCCAGAATACTGAGATGAGTCCTGGAAACTTTAAGAGATTTGCTGTCACTGAGACTCCAGTGAAAGACCATCAGTTAATGCTGGTGTGAAAAACTTGCAAATAGTAAAATAATAATGATAATAGTAATAATAATAAAAGACTAACTGCTAACGCTGATGGGAAAAGCTCTCAAGAAGTAAAATAAACTAGATCACTCTCCTGATCATGCTCCACACAAGAGTATATGAAAGGATACTCATAATACAGTGGAGTATCTGACTTGGTGTGATGATTGCATGACAGAGAAATTGTCAGTCAACAAACCCCAATGATTTGTGTCTATACTTTGCTAAATTTAATATATATGTATAAATAGAGAGAGAGAGAGAGAGAGAGAGAGAGAGAGAGAGAGAGAGAGAAAGAAAGAGAGAGAGAGAGAGAGAGAAAGAAAGAGAGAGAGAGAGAGAGAGAAAGAAAGAGAGAGAGAGAGAGAGCATTGTCAATGAATAAGTTCACTCCTATAGATTTTTTAAAAAAAGTGAATTTTCTTGTAAACAAAAATAATAAGGACATTATGCAATCAAAATGGATATTAGGTATTCTACATCAGTGAAAGTCTTTAATTGAAAATGAAATTGCATGAGGCTAAAATGACCAATTTACCTTATTAATCACCCATAACTAGGTGGGAAAAGATAGATTCATGCTTTTCCTTAGGGCACTAGTAACATGAACCCTGACCCTAACACTTGTACAAGGTAAAATGTAAACCGTCTTATCCAGGTTTTCATCTTGCGTCCTCAATTCTATTTCCTCCACTGCTGTCTGTTTTTCCAAGCTCAATTCTCACATATATCAGAAAGATAGATTAATCAAATGTCTGCAAATACTGAACCGAAATAGGTTAGAAACTGGATGATGCTGCTTTGAAATAGGATGGAAAGATTTGGGGTGACATATAAACACCTAAATAAATAAAAACAAACCAAGCAGTTTGGGCTGATTTGAAACACACTACTCCCATGCTTAACATATACCACAAAATTAAAGAGCTCTTTTACCAACTGTCCTGACAACAGATATGTAATGGTCAGTTAAAGATAGGTTATTATTTTTCATCACTTCTTTTGTAGAATATCAAGTCTTTTAAAACTTTTGTGGCCTTGCCGGGTCAGAAATGAATAACACGAAGAGATGTAAGGTTTACAGCTTTATATATTCATGGAAATACAGACAGTAATGGTTACTGGTAACTGTCTAGACTCACTCAATTCGTTTATCGAGTTAGTCACTATTTTTAGTGTTGAAGAGGGTCTATGCAGTGATGTCATTGGGTATATCAGTATAACAAAAAATTATTAAGAATCTTTTTGGAAAATCTTTTTTCCACAAAAACATTTCTTTCAATGATAACCTAAGATTGAAACTAGTTGTGAACTATAAAAAAAAATTTAGGCACAAGAAATATTTCTTTTGTCTGTTCATCTTTTTATTTTATTTTATTTTATCTAATTTTTTGAAGAAAGATTTGAAACTGCCAAGATTTTCAAAAATCAACCTTAAGTTACCAGATCTAAAAAAATAATTTTCATTACTTATAAATAAAATAAAAGAAATCAGCTGATGAGAACTATAACTTAAGAACAAAAATACCTGTATTTTTATTCAGAGAATAAGATTTGGAGAAAAAATTTGACATGGTAGAAGAAAACTGATTGCAGTTTTGAAATCAGTAAGCCGAGTTTTGTTTGAATCAAGTGAAAAATTAAACTCAACTGAAAATATCTTCAAAATTATTACCCCAGTGTAATTCAAGAAATATTTAAATGAAGCATATATATATATATATATAGTAGATCTTGGTTGACTATTGAAAAAGAATAAGGCTTATTTCATTTATGAACACAACCCTGAGAAAATTGTGGTTGTAAAAGGATTGATGGCTTGAGAAAAGAAGGAATAAATATCAATGTTACACAGCAATTTATATCCGTTTGCTATCAACCCTGAAAAAGGATTTTATTACAAAAGAGTTGCCAGGTATTTCAACACAATTATCTCTCTCTCTCTCCGTGTGTGTGTGTGTGGTTGGTTGGTTGGATTTTTCCCTTATCTCGTATGATCTGTAATGAAAAGAGTTTATATGCCAAGTAAACTTTTTCCCATCTAAAATGTCAACACTGAAATATTTCAAAACATCAGAATGCTGCAGCAAAACAAATCTGTGACTTTTTTCTTTTTATTTCTGACACAATTCCAAATTTCCCCAAAACAAAATTTCTTGGCAATCTCTCAAACACCATAACCCCCTCTCACATACGCCATTTGCATTTCAGCAGCCAATTTCATATCTTGAATTCCATCAGCCAATCTGAAATGAAACTTTCGATAACATCGTTGCGTCAAGATTGACTTGTTCTCTTAACGACACCATTTTCTCAGGATATTTAAGAATGATTTTCCAATATTTTCTTGTCTTGGCATAAAATCTTCATATTCTTTGATCTTTTACAGTGATTTTTTTATTGTTTAAGATTAGGGATCCTTTTAAGAAAGAAGACTTCTGGATTGTAATAATACAGATTAATGAGATACCCCATTTAAAAAGAGATGGGTTAATTGGTGCCCTACAACTCTGTCCGTGTGACAGACAATGTCATAAGTTGTAATGACGAACAAGACTAGTTTATATAATCCTCTGAAGACAACAATATGAGCAAAAATGGTTGGATGACAATGATAAATGAAACAGGTTGCAAATTCAGTTTTCTTAGCCACTTCTTATACAAATTTGCCCCGACAAACAGCCCCCCATATATATATATATATATATATAAACTGATGATAATTACTGATATATATAAATTTTGATTCCAAGCATAGCTATATGAATTAGTTTAATATATTTCATATTTAATAAAATTATTACACTTTTCAACGGTTATTTTTCAATGGGTATATATATATATATATATAGTAAGTAAGTAAAGTTGGCGACTGTAGTTGAGGGTGACCCGAAGGCTCACTTTTCAATAGCTACTACACTGAGATGTAAAGAAGGGCACTACTCCTTTCCCTGGATTGCTCCACTTTACCCTTGATATGTACCTTATAATGCTGAGTGTTAAGCAAGGAGGTATCAAGTACCATTTTTTAAAGTCTTTGGTATGATTCGACCTGGAATTGAACACTGGTCTCCCGGACCTATATATATATATATATATAAATCTGCTGCATATATAAAGCATGTATATTTCTCCAATGTACAAATGAGAAACACTCTGAAAATAATAATTCTTATTCATTTCCCAGAGAATGCAATACATACATACTGCAATACATCCATTGGATAGGTCAGGTTTTCAGCTACAAAATTTTTTTATAGTTGCCTCTATTACTTATGTAGTCGTTTCAGAGATAAACAAGACCTTGCTTGGAATACTTTGAAAGAAATTGACATGATTTGCAAGAATGTGTTGGTCAAGTTGCTCTTCATTTTGTGGATGTTGAATGTTGCTGGTCATTCTCATTGCCTTCTCCTATGGTGATATATATATATATATATATATATATATGCATTCATGCAAATCATTCCATAAATAAGCAGACATTTAAAAAAAAAATACATTATCTGAATGTTAATCTGAATTCTTCAGAGTCAGTTTATAGCAAATATTATTCCAACTTCAAAAAAATATTTGTTTTGAGACAATTCAAAATGATGGCAAATCAAATGCAGTTCTCCCACCTTGAGTGAAGGATTGTTGCCACATTGGGAAGTGCAAACCATATCAAATTTATTGGAGAATGTACAATATATATGAAGTATATTTTAGTAAAATAAATGTTTGAATATGGGTTTTTCCATTGCAAAGCTGAGTCTAAGAAGACAGTCACTGGAAAAGAAACACACTGACTCTGGTAAAGAAAAAGTTCTTGGCACAGTAGTCAGTAAAGACTGTGACCTTAATGACATTGGTCTGGAACATGAAAAAAGCCATCACTAATGGGTTTTTGAAAAATGTCTGACTGTAAACAGTACTTCCTATTGCCAACTCTTTAAGCAAAGTTCATCTTAATAATTAAAGGACCCTTATATATATATATATATATATATATATATATAAGTAAAGTTGGTGGCCATAGTGAAAGGCGACCCAAAAGCTCCCTTTTCCATAGCACCTACACTGTGGTGTAGGGGAGGGCGCTACTCTTTTCCCTTGATTGCTCCACTTTACCCTTGATCCATACTTTATAATGCTGAGTGTTAAGTGAGGGGGCATTAAGTACCATTTTTTGAGTCTTTGGCATGACTCGAACTGGGATTGAACCCTGGCCTCCCTGACCATGGCTAACACTCTAACCATCATGCCAATAATAGAAATAAGTGGAAAAGTGGATAAATCAAACACTTACAATGGGTTTACGGGTAATATTTTATTCTTTATTCACAGAACTTATTCAGTTGTCTGAAGAAGTTCTTTAAATAAAGAACGAAACCAGTAAACCTGTTGAAAGTGTTTGATTTATCAACTTTTCCACTTATATTTATCATCTTACCAGATTCACCAAAATCTACCATTTCTTCATATATATACATATATATATTTCTTTAGTGAATGAAGTAATCATGTTGCCATTAGCATTTATTGCAAGGCTCTTCATATATATATGAATTGAGCTCTCGGTAGCCGTTAAGTGGATGTATGTAAACAATAGTAATTGTGATTTATAACCATTTAAAATTTACTTTGCTGCTATTAGTTCCTCGTGGTTGAGAGGTAGAGTCTCGGATTGGCATTTGAGTCAACCGGGTTTCGATCCCAGCTACGGGAAGCTAGTATGTCTAGCCACACTGATGAGTTCTGATAGAACGAAACAGATCTGTCTGTGGAAGACTATATATATATACATATATATATATATATATATATATATATATATATTGTGACATGGCATATAAATATTTATCCCAAGACGGGAGTTTATTTTTTGCACATGTGAAGTCGGGGCAGCCTGGCACTTGATCCCTCGCAGAATAAGTCCTAGTTAAGAGTCCTTTCTCGGGCATATGGGAACTGGCAGATAATGTGGGGGTTAATTTGGGGCTAGACTGACTGCCACTGGCAAGAGGTTTTCATTTTTCACGTACACACACCCACCAGACCACTTCGTCTTCCTACCCCAAGGATAATGGAAGATATGGGCCTCTAGGTTTAGATATAATGATATTATTTATCATAGTCGACAATTCCAATTTCCCGTGTAATATTTTTAAAGGCGAATAGGACATTTAGCGAGAATAAATTGAAGCGAATGTAGCTGAAAAGGAACATGCAAAAGACAACTTGATAGGCAGACAACACAATGAATAAATTTCGACACGAGGAGAGATATAAAATATAACAAGGTTTCTAATACACGCGGACACCCATATTTAACGTGTCAGCTATATTATCAGCGGATAATATCAAAATACAAATGTCTTTCTTCCTTATTCTTTTCTTTCTTCCTTCTTTAAATTGAGAGAGAGAGAGTATGTAATTGCAATACTTAGGAAGGGTGGAGGGAGAAAACAGTCATAAGGTTTACTTAGCTTTTCGACGGGTTCGTTCTGAGAGTATTTTCTCTTTTGCGGGCTAGCGGGATTTTATACAACTTAGCTTGAAGGCGTCTGTCATCTTCTTGTCCAAGATTCTTTCCTCTTTTCCCCAGCATTTCGGCGACAGTTTCAATACATCTTATCACGCCAACTGCTGTCCTGAAACCCAGCTCTGCTTCTTCGCCCGGAGTTTGGCATCAGATCCCACATCCTCTCACGGCGACCCCTCTTCTGAAAACTTTATTCTTTATCCCTATTTCCACTGATGGGTGCTACTTCCGCTTTAGGGTTCTGTCCAATCATTTAGCCTCTTCTTCCTTCACCCTGTTAGGTGATTCATTCAGACTACTGTCTCTATCCAGTATATCCCCTTCTTTATCCATCCGGACATCTGTTGGCTTTCATTCTGACCCAGATTTGTTACTTCGGCCTCGAGGAATTGACCTACATTCCTTATTCCTCTTTTAACAGTCAGTCTTTGGCGGCCAGTTATTTCAAACACGGAGAAGTAGAGGAAATTTCTTATTTCTCTCCTCTCAGTGGTAGACCACGTGACAATATATATAAAAGAAATGGATATGCTTATACAGATATTTTAAGTGTATGTATCAATATTTGCCATTTGCCAAATGCAATCTATTCTGGTATAATTGCAAATTTAGTGAAATCAGGGTTATGTAAATTGAGTTAATTTTCAAATCAAAACTTTGTGCCTGCCTTGAAAATCAGGACTCACAATCCTACTAATGATCTTGGAGGAGGCCATGTATGCTAGTATTTTATATCTATCTATGTATCTATCAATCAATCTATCTATCTATCTATGTTGACAAAGTGAACTGTAATGAAAAATATATATACAGGGTTATTGTGTACTATGTTTGATCACCCTGATCAGGGGGTTACAAGCCGACTTGGAGGCCTTAAAAATGCAAATCTATTTTATGAAAACATATATATATATATATATATATATATATATAAAAGGAATGGAGTTATTTATGGATAAGTACATATTCATTTTTTTATTTCAAAATCATTTCAAAGCTGAAGAATTTGGTAATAAATTACATGCAATAGTATCCATTTTGATTGTAAAACGTTCCCCTATAAATTGTAAATTCCATGTATTTTTGGTTTAAAATAAAAAAATTTTTTATAGACAACTCTTTAGAGGATACTTTTTATAGGCAATAAAGCACATACACACACATACACACACATACACACACACATATTTTTATCTATCTATTTTTTTATCTCTCTCAGTTAATTCATATATATATATATATATATATATATACCAACATTCATAACATACAAACATGTACATACATATTTACATAGAATTAAATCTGAATATGTTGACTGATAACCAACCTTTTATTTTTAGTTTGGTCATGTATATATATATATATATATATATAATGTGTGTGTGTGTGTGTGTGTGTGTGTGTGTGTATGAGCAGACTGGAATGAAAAAGGTAGATTATAAAAAAGGTAGATTATGTGAATAAACTCAAACTTAATACTTTGAAAATATGTTTGCACATGTATGTGTGCTATGCATGTTGATATATATATATATATATATATATATATATATATATATATATGTGTGTGTGTGTGTGTGTGTGTGTGTGTGTGTGCAGTCAAATATTTCTATTTTTCTAATCTAAACATTTTTGCTTATCTTATTGTGTATTTGTGTGCAAGTGTCCTCAAGCAGAGATATACCACTTGGTTCATGCAATTTTACAAAAGTCTCTTGCAATACGAGACAATATTGCAAGGAACTCTGCAGTTTTCACATTCAATTATCTTCCATTGTAAAACCTTATTACTTTTCTTTTTTAAATTTTTGTTTTGTAATGCATACATTTGTCTAGCATGTACATAAGATCTGTTACAAAAACTGCACATATGTGCACCAATCTACACACACACATACAAACACACACACACACACACACACACATATATATATATATATATATATATATATATATATATATATGTATATATATAACCAAAGTTCAATGAATTTGACCACAAAAAAAATATTTGCTGAAAGAATTAGTTTTAACCAACACACTTGTTTTCTGTGCTTAGGTGAACCATCATGGTGACCTGCAAATGTCCATATCAAATTCAAGTCGCATGTGTAGTTGAAACTAACTGAAATTTGGGATAACACTGCACAGGAAAACACATACACCCACACACACACAACCCCCCCCCCACACACACAAAAACACACACAACCACAAAGCTATATATGAGATTACATTCATGCTATGTGATTTATTAAATTGGTCATATATTGAAATATGGAAGTATATTTCAAAGATATAAACACATTTCCATCATGTACATGCTACATATATCCGTATAGATATATATAAATTCCTACTTTTGAATATTCATTTAAACTTATTTGTTTTTTAACTATAAATACATGTCTGATATATACAAATGTACATAGGTTTATATCTCATGATATATACATATACATAAAAATGTATCCATAATCATATTAGTATATAGATATGATTATATATATATATATATATATATATATATATATATATATATATATATATATATATTCACAAATGGCAACTTGTAATGTACAATATATATTTGGTTATGATATATGTTTGTATAAAATTATATATATATATATATATGCCTATTTTATAATAAGGCTATAATATATGATTTATCCTTATAAACCTACTTTAGTGTAAATGTATATTCAGTATATGTACAAACATATGTATGCATATATATATATATATATATATATATGAATACATATTTTCACATTTGTTATTTATATATATATACATATACTCACAGATACATCTACAATCATGTTAGTCTATCTATCTATCTATCTATCTATATATATATATATATATATATATATATATATATATATATACATGTATACATCCAAATATGCCTATATATAAAGTATGTATAAGGCATTTATCTGTATATATATATATATATATACATATGAATATATACATATATATATATATATATATATATATATATATATATATATATAACATGATCTATACAACATATTCATCAGTCTGTGTCTTTTTGTAAATGTGTGTCTATGTATGGGGAATTCACCCAAAGTTTAATTTCTTTTTTATTTTATGCTTTTTGATTTGATTAAATTTTTCATTGTTGTTCTGATTCATTCCTTCTTTTATAAATCCACTTCTCCAAAATTTTTCAATTTCAGTTTCCAATATTTCAAATTTTGCTTCAATTCAATAAAATCCTTTGCCCTTTCAGTAAATCCGCAACAGTCTCCTTGACTTTTGAACTTTGAACTCATTTTATTCTTTTTATTATGATTTGATTACAAGAGTCTTCATAAGCCATCAAGTTATTTTGGGTTCATCTGGCTACTTTATATCTACACTTGGCTTGATTAGTTTTTATTTCACACTGTAGTGTTTTAACAGATACTTAATAGCAAGAGTAGCCTCCCTTGTCTGTCCAAAAATTCTATTTGTAATCACACGGTGGCATTGTCAAAGCAATATATAAATGCAAGTGTGCAAATGTCTCCGTCACTTTTTCCTCTTGGCATTCTTTGACCAGATTCTCTTCGCATGGATATGAATATTTCTATCCCCAACAAACTTTATATCATACGGAATTCAACACCATAGAACAAAACAGTTTTAAAAAGTGTCATTATTCTGCACAAGGAAATGACTATCAACCACTATTCCTCTATATAACTTACTTATAAGCATCACAATTATCAAAATTGACTTTCTTCCTCTTTAATTTGTTTTGTTGCTTTTTTTAATTTATTTCTTTTACTTTTTACCCCAAACATTATCACTTACGTTTTTCATTTGATCTTTTCTTTTTTTTTCTTTGGGATTAATACTTAAATTTCTATAGCATTTCTATCTCATTGTTCTCATTAAAAATCAAATGATAATAAAGTCTCTTCAATATTTCTGCTCCCATTTCATGATTCTTATTCATTTTTAAACAATGTTATTGCCTTGAAGAATTAAAATTTTTCCTCTGATTTCCAATTCATCAAATCATTTTTTTTCTATTGTTTTCAAAACTATGCCAAGTACTTCCATAATAATGATTACAACTAGTAAAAATTGAAGTACAATCTATTTCGGACCAAGTAAATGCGGTACCAATGACAGTCAGTTAGAAAGTATATCATTCTGTCATAGACTAAATTAATACAGGTTACTCTGAGAATAGCAAAAAACAAAAAGAGTGATAGCTAGTGTTTATCTCTCTATCTATCTATATATATATATATATGCATGTGTGTGTGGGTGGGTGGGTGTGCTATTATCATCTTCTAAGTAAAAAACAAACTTCTAAATAAAGAAGCAGAACTTATATCAAAATGTAGGCACAAAATCAAATTCCAAATAAGCCACCTGAAAACGAATGATTTCAAAGACCAGTTAAACAAAATGGTAAAATACAAATAAATAAAACCAAATAGAATAAAAAATTTATATAATATATATATATATATATATAAAGACACCACTCAGTATCAAGTAATACCAATTTCCCTTAGATCTCTGAAGGGCCCGACTGGTCCAGCAGGATTGTTGGAAATTTCCTGTTGTGCCCTTTCTTTAATGGTCTAATTTCATTTGGTAGTTATGATCATTTCTTTGTATGATAAAATGTTTGTTTTTTAAGGATTAAAAGAATAATTGCTTTGCTTTATGCAATATTAATTATTTACAAAGTTTTGCTTTGTTGTGACACAAGGTCAGAAGTGGCACATGAGTAGATGTATGAGGTACCCAATGAGATTCACACTCACAATTAAATTTTTGCTTGTCTAGCTTATTAGACATTATACTGCTTGAATTGTTCATTCATGTGATAAGAAACATTATAAGAAATATTTTCTTAGGTAATTTGGACTTAATTTCAACTAGAAGTATTCCAACTTCCCCTGGTCAGAGCAACGACTTTTCACCTGTTGTAACATCGGTTGTTTCTCTATCCAGAAACATGTAAACACAAGCAAATTGGGAATATGTTGGATTGCAAAAATAAGTCCACCCTTTATATACATTCAACTATTTTCTTTTCAGTTATAGAAATATTGCTTTCTTTTTTTTGGGCGGGGGTGACAGTGTTTCAATGCTTAAGAGTTTTATGGTAAATTATGACAAATAATATAAATTTTTTGCACTATGTTCCATAAAATACTGATATATTTTATTTTGAAGAAAATTAACTTCTGTTAAAAAGAAGATAAATACCTGATTATTTATAGGCAATAGTCTTTCTCAATATTTATGTACTTATATTACCCCTGAAAAAGTCATGAAGCAACATAATTAATTGATGTTTACTTTGGGGTTTTTTAGCAGTAAATAATCTAATAACAGATAAGACACAAACCATTTTTTATTTAATATCCGAACTTACTGGTTTCATAAGATATTCCTTAAACAAACAAGATTAAATTATCTAAATTAATGGAGAAACTTTTATCTAGCTATGCCGAGGAAAATTTTATGTTGAGGAAAAAATGATTAATGTTATGCAATTAAAGAAAAAATGTCTTTTTATAATTTAATAATAGACATACTAATCTTTTCAACAGTGTATGACATAATGAATCAAAGGAAAATAATCTTCTCAACCGTGTATGACGTAATGAATCAAAGGAAAATAATCTTTTCAACCGTGTATGACGTAATGAATCAAAGGAAAATAATCTTTTCAACAGTGTATGACATAATGAATCAAAGGAAAATAATCTTTTCAACAGTGTATGGCAATATGAATCAAAGGAATATAATCATTTCAACAGTGTTTGATGTAATGAATCAAAGGAAAATAAACTTTTCAACAGTGTATGACAATATGAATAAAAGGAATATAATCTTTTCAACCGTGTATGACTTAATGAATCAAAGGAAAATAATCTTTTCAACAGTGTATGACGTAATGAATCAAAGGAATAAAATCTTTTCAACAGTGTATGATGTAGAGAATAAAAGGAAAATAATCTTTTCAACCGTGTATGACGTAATGAATCAAAGGAAAAAAATCTTTTCAACCGTGTATGACGTAATGAATTAAAGGAAAATAATCTTTTCAACAGTGTATGACATAATGAATGAAAGGAAAATAATCTTTTCAACAGTGTATGACATAATGAATCAAAGGAAAATAATCTTTTCAACAGTGTATGACAATATGAATAAAAGGAAAATAATCTTTTTAACAGTGTATGACATAATGAATCAAAGGAAAATAATCTTTTCAACAGTGTATGACATAATGAATCAAAGGAAAATAATCTTTTCAACAGTGTATGACAATATGAATCAAAGGAAAATAATCTTTTCAACAGTGTATGACAATATGAATCAAAGGAATGTAATCTTTTCAACAGTGTATGATGTAGAGAATAAAAGGAAAATAATCTTTTCAACCGTGTATGACGTAATGAATCAAAGGAAAATAATCTTTTCAACAGTGTATGACAATATGAATCAAAGGAAAATAATCTTTTCAACAGTGTATGACAATATGAATCAAAGGAATATAATCTTTTCAACCGTGTATGACATAATGAATCAAAGGAAAATAATCTTTTCAACAGTGTATGCCAATATGAATCAAAGGAATATAATCTTTTCAACAGTGTATGATGTAGAGAATAACAGGAAAATAATCTTTTCAACTGTGTATGACGTAATGAATCAAAGGAAAATAATCTTTTCAACCGTGTATAACGTAATGAATCAAAGGAAAATAATCTTTTCAACAGTGTATGACATAATGAATGAAAGGAAAATAATCTTTTCAACAGTGTATGACAATATGAATCAAAGGAAAATAATCTATTCAACAGTGTATGACAATATGAATCAAAGGAAAATAATCTTTTCAACAGTGTATGACAATATGAATCAAAGGAAAATAATCTTTTCAACAGTGTATGACAATATGAATCAAAGGAATATAATCTTTTCAACAGTGTATGATGTAGAGAATAAAAGGAAAATAATCTTTTCAACAGTGTATGATGTTGAGAATCAAAGGAAAATAATCTTTTCAACAGTGTATGACAATATGAATCAAAGGAAAATAATCTTTTCAACAGTGTATGACAATATGAATCAAAGGAATATAATCTTTTCAACAGTGTATGATGTAGAGAATAAAAGGAAAATAATCTTTTCAACCGTGTATGACGTAATGAATCAAAGGAAAATAATCTTTTCAACCGTGTATAACGTAATGAATCAAAGGAAAATAATCTTTTCAACAGTGTATGACATAATGAATCAAAGGAAAATAATCTTTTCAACAGTGTATGACAATATGAATCAAAGGAATGTAATCTTTTCAACAGTGTATGATGTAGAGAATAAAAGGAAAATAATCTTTTCAACCGTGTATGACGTAATGAATCAAAGGAAAATAATCTTTTCAACAGTGTATGACAATATGAATCAAAGGAATATAATCTTTTCAACAGTGTATGATGTAGAGAATAAAAGGAAAATAATCTTTTCAACCGTGTATGATGTTGAGAATCAAAGGAAAATAATCTTTTCAACAGTGTATGACATAATTAATCAAAGGAAAATAATCTTTTCAACAGTGTATGACAATAAGAATCAAAGGAAAATAATCTTTTCAACAGTGTTTGATGTAATGAATCAAAGGAAAATAATCTTTTCAACAGTGTATGACAATATGAATCAAAGGAATATAATCATTTCAACAGTGTTTGATGTAATGAATCAAAGGAAAATAATCTTTTCAACAGTGTATGACAATATGAATCAAAGGAATATAATCTTTTCAACAGTGTATGATGTAGAGAATAAAAGGAAAATAATCTTTTCAACCGTGTATGACGTAATGAATCAAAGGAAAATAATCTTTTCAACCGTGTATAACGTAATGAATCAAAGGAAAATAATCTTTTCAACAGTGTATGACATAATGAATCAAAGAAAAATAATCTTTTCAACAGTGTATGACAATATGAATCAAAGGAAAATAATCTTTTCAACAGTGTATGATGTAGAGAATAAAAGGAACATAATCTTTTCAACCGTGTATGACGTAATGAATCAAAGGAAAATAATCTTTTCAACCGTGTATAACGTAATGAATCAAAGGAAAATAATCTTTTCAACCATGTATAACGTAATGAATCAAAGGAAAATAATCTTTTCAACAGTGTATGACAATATGAATCAAAGGAATATAATCTTTTCAACAGTGTATGATGTAGAGAATAAAAGGAAAATAATCTTTTCAAGCGTGTATGACGTAATGAATCAAAGGAAAATAATCTTTTCAACCGTGTATAACGTAATGAATCAAAGGAAAATAATCTTTTCAACAGTGTATGCCAATATGAATCAAAGGAATATAATCTTTTCAACAGTGTATGATGTAGAGAATAAAAGGAAAATAATCTTTTCAACACGTGTATGACGTAATGAATCAAAGGAAAATAATCTTTTCAACCATGTATTACGTAATGAATCAAAGGAAAATAATCTTTTCAACCGTGTATAACGTAATGAATCAAAGGAAAATAATCTTTTCAACAGTGTATGACAATATGAATCAAAGGAATGTAATCTTTTCAACAGTGTATGATGTAGAGAATCAAAGGAAAATAATCTTTTCAACAGTGTATGATGTTGAGAATCAAAGTAAAATAATCTTTTCAACCGTGTATAACGTAATGAATCAAAGGAAAATAATCTTTTCAACAGTGTATGACATAATTAATCAAAGGAAAATAATCTTTTCAACAGTGTATGACAATAAGAATCAAAGGAAAATAATCTTTTCAACAGTGTATGACATAATTAATCAAAGGAATATAATCTTTTCAACAGTGTATGACATAATGAATCAAAGGAAAATAATCTTTTCAACAGTGTATGACAATATGAATCAAAGGAAAATAATCTTTTCAACAGTGTATGACAATAAGAATCAAAGGAAAATAATCTTTTCAACAGTGTTTGATGTAATGAATCAAAGGAAAATAATCTTTTCAACAGTGTATGACAATATGAATCAAAGGAAAATAATCTTTTCAACAGTGTATGACATAATGAATCAAAGGAATATAATCTTTTCAACAGTGTATGACATAATGAATCAAAGGAAAATAATCTTTTCAACAGTGTATGACAATATGAATCAAAGGAAAATAATCTTTTCAACAGTGTATGACATAATGAATCAAAGGAAAATAATCTTTTCAACAGTGTATGACATAATGAATCAAAGGAAAATAATCTTTTCAACAGTGTATGACAATATGAATCAAAGGAATATAATCTTTTCAACAGTGTATGACATAATGAATCAAAGGAATATAATCTTTTCAACAGTGTATGACATAATGAATCAAAGGAAAATAATCTTTTCAACAGTGTATGACAATAAGAATCAAAGGAAAATAATCTTTTCAACAGTGTTTGATGTAATGAATCAAAGGAAAATAATCTTTTCAACAGTGTATGACAATATGAATCAAAGGAAAATAATCTTTTCAACAGTGTATGACATAATGAATCAAAGGAAAATAATCTTTTCAACAGTGTATGACATAATGAATCAAAGGAAAATAATCTTTTCAACAGTGTATGACAATATGAATCAAAGGAAAATAATCTTTTCAACAGTGTATGACATAATGAATCAAAGGAAAATAATCTTTTCAACAATGTATGACATAATGTATCAAAGGAATATAATCATTTCAACAGTGTATGACAATATGAATCAAAGGAATATAATCATTTCAACAGTGTTTGATGTAATGAATCAAAGGAAAATAATCTTTTCAACAGTGTATGACAATATGAATCAAAGGAATAAAATCTTTTCAACAGTGTATGATGTAGAGAATAAAAGGAAAATAATCTTTTCAACCGTGTATGACGTAATGAATCAAAGGAAAAAAATCTTTTCAACCGTGTATGACATTATGAATCAAAGGAAAATAATCTTTTCAACAGTGTATGACATAATGAATCAAAGGAAAATAATCTTTTCAACAGTGTATGACATAATGAATCAAAGGAAAATAATCTTTTCAACCGTGTATGTTATAATGAATCAAAGGAATATAATCTTTTCAACCGTGTATGACGTAATGAATCAAAGGAAAAAAATCTTTTCAACCGTGTATGACGTAATGAATCAAAGGAAAATAATCTTTTTAACCGTGTATGACATAATGAATCAAAGGAAAATAATCTTTTCAACAGTGTATGATGTAGAGAATCAAAGGAAAATAATCTTTTCAACAGTGTATGACAATATGAATCAAAGGAATATAATCTTTTCAACAGTGTATGACATAATGAATCAAAGGAAAATAATCTTTTCAACAGTGTATGACGTAATGAATCAAAGGAAAATAATCTTTTCAACAGTGTATGACATAATGAATCAAAGGAAAATAATCTTTTCAACAGTGTATGACATAATGAATCAAAGGAAAATAATCTTTTGAGCCTGCTATTTACACTAGCTTGATGTGAATTCACATTCAGTTGGTAGAAAATTGTAAAAAACTCAATTATTCTCCACACTATCAAATAAGCAACTAGAAACATTTTCATGTTAATGAGTATTGAATAGATTTACTGAAATTTCTTAGGTTCATAATTTCCTTTTTCTTGTGTGAAAAAAAAATGTAATTCTTTTGCGAACAAGATTTTTGCTTTGTAAATTACTGAATTTTGACTGTTTTAGTGATATATACACACATTTCATTTGTTTAAAGCTTTTGATTTTATTTAATATCTTTGACTACATTTTACGATTATACTGGTCTTTTTATCCCTTTTTAGTGAACATTTTCGGACCCTTTTCAATCATCACTTTTGGACCCTTTTGAGTGGACATTCTTTGTCCCTTTTGGGTGCGCATTTTGTTTTTTTTGGTTGGAGATTTTCAAAATTGTTTGAGTCAACACTTTTGGAACTTTTTGAGTGGGCACTCTTTGATCTTTTGAATATGCACTCTCTGACCCATTTTGAGTGAGCACTTTTATAATGTTGATTGGTTGGTTGGTTTGTTGGTTTTATGGCATATCAACCTTTGTAGGTTATTTAATGCCAAATCCATTTTTATGTAAAAATCTGTTCTATTGAAAACAGTTAAGTTTAGGATAAGTACACAGTTTAATTGTCAAAAACATTTCCATTTCAAACTATTCAAGCAGTTATATGTAATAATTCAGTTAAGTGTAAATACAGTTTTTATGTCGAAAAACAGTTCTATTTGAAATAATTCAGTTAAGCGTAAGCACGCAGTTTAAGTGTAAGTATGGTTTAATTGTCAAAAACGTTTCTATTTCAAGCTATTCAGTTTACTCAATTCAGTTTAGCATAAGTATGCAGTTAGTTCTATTTAACCCATAGATAGGACCCTATCAGGTGCTACTACTCCGGGCCAGAGTGGACCTGGGAGCGATGACAATGAAGGGGTACTCCGCATTCCCCAAAGCTCCAGCACTGCTGGAACCTCACCATCAGATTGTTTAGTGTCATATCAAAGACACACGTTATGGGGGGGGGTCTTACCCCTCTGCAGAGGTGCAGTCAGTGTATTCTATAGCCCCAGCTGACTGGGCAACACTTTTATAAGTTTGGCAGTAGAAATTTTAGACCCAGACAGCCTAGTATTCTATACTATTCTTGCTAATTTCAAGAAATCAGTGATCTGCAATGTCTCATATCATCCCTTAAATTTCTAAAAGTCTTAATCCTTGTCTTTTAAGCAGATTCAAGTGCTCCTGCGATTACAAGCACGACAATTTCTTTTATGCTTCACAATATTGTAAGCAGATCATCAAGGTTTGTATGTTCATTTTCATCTTCCTTAATGCTCGCTGCACTTCCTCAGCTGGAAGAGTTACATCTTTGTATTGTCGGATTTTCAATTCCTTGTCAATAATAATTAGATATCATTTTCTGGCTGATTTCCACATAGAGATGACATTTGGCCCGTTTTGAAAATTTGTAATTCTAACTGTTTTTATTATCATAATCACCATTATTATTTTCTTTTTTCTTCTATTTCTTTCTACGATATATTTCCTCTTTATATATACAAACACACACACACACACATATGCACAAACATACACATACACACACACACACACACATATATATTTATATATATATATATATATATATATATATATATATATATATATGTGTGTGTGTGTGTGTGTGTGTGTGTGTGTGTGTATTAGGTTGAATCAAAAGTATTTTCATCTCAGAGATTATGGAGAACCTTTATATTTTGAAAACTTATGTGATACTATTCATGGTATATTTCAATCACCATTGCTCTTCTGAAAGGCTTTGAGCTTTTGGTGATCATATTTTAAAATTTACATTTTAGAGCTGTTCACATCTAGGCTTCACTTTTAGAATACTTTAATCAGATTTGGACTGTATTTTTTCCTGTTTGCTTTTAATAAGATTCAGCCTAAATGAGACCAAATCAACAATTGTTTACAATGATATTTTAATGAAACGAGGTAAATAAATCAAAAGAAGGATTAGAGATTCGGGAATGGCTGAAGATGGAAATATAAATGTTTGCGGGAAAATAAGATACTTAGCGACCTTTAACCTAGTAAGTGCAAGGTCGTATACAGTTGGAAAAGACACATGTGGGCATTTATTTCAAATAAATTTACATGAAGAACATTGTTTATCAAGAAAGCAGGGATGAATTTGAAAGACTTGGTGAACTAGGTATGTTTTTTACTCTCTTATTTTGATTGGTTTTGTGGCCCAGTGTCAAATAACGCATTCAAATAAGGTTTGACTTGATTTCTTTGTTTTATGGTATCTCAATCTTCATGGGCATTAATGTAGAGGGACTATTTAACTCATTGGTAGGAAAATAAGGAACTTTACACCTTTCTGAAGGATATTAGTCTAGAAGAGAACATAACAGGATGACTAGGGATTGAACTTATTACAGTCCAGCATATTAGCTACTGTGCCATGGAGATTCTCCTTCCACTTCTAAATTAACAGAATTGCAATGCTTGAATCCAAGTAATATAATATCCCATACAAAAGCAATACCTGAATAGAATTGAAAAAAAATAATAAAATATCATTAATTATATTTTTGTTTCTTTGTTAATCATCATTGGTTTCATCATAATTTATTCATGGGTAGCTTATGGGTGGTACTATATATATATATATATATATATATATATATATATATATATATATGTGTGTGTGTGTGTGTGTGTGTGTGTGTGTGTGTGCGCGTGTGTGTGTGTGTGTTCATATTAATGTATGTATATACAGGTGTTTATAATTATATATGTGTGTATTTTAAATATATATGAGGTGCATATGATAAGTTTTCAGACTTTTTTTCGTATGGGCATTTAAGATTGTTGTAGAATCTTGAAAATTCATTATGTTATTGCCATACATCTTATGAGATGACCAATTATTATGATTTCAGGTTCAAATGATTGTCACAGCTGGTGAATTTCAAAAATGCAATCTGACACTTTAGAAGAATGATATGCAATAAAATTCTGTTTTAAACTTGGAAAAAATGCTACAGAAACGTATGGAGTGCATCACACTGCTTTTGGACCATTTTGCATGAATCGAGCATCAGTATTTGAGTGGCATAAGAGATTCAAAGAAGGCAGGGAGTCTGTGAGGGATGATGAGAGGTGTGGGAGGAGTAAGGAAGTCAATACACCCCAGTTGATTGGCCAAACAGTTAGGGTTAGGGTTACTATGTTGAGGTTTTAAGGGAGTTCAGGAAGAGATTCCGTCAGAGAGGCCAGCACTCTTCAAATTGGGTCAGTGGCATTTCCACCAGGATAATACACTAGTCCACAACTCCATCCTTGTCACAGACTATTTGAGCAAGATAGGCATCAAGACAGTTCGTCACCCTCCCTATAGTCCAGACCTTTGCTCCCTGTGACTTTTGGTTATTCCCTAAGCTCAGAGGCTATCATTATAAGACAATTGAGGAGTTGAAGAGGCTATGATGAAGGTCATTGACATGCTCACATAAGAGGACTTCCATGGGGCTTCCATAAGTTGTTGTAACAGTACAACAAGTGCATTGCAGCTGGAGGAGATTACTTCAAAAGGGATTAGAGTTTCATGTGTGTTCTATCAATAAAATGCCCATACGAAAAAAGTCTGGAAACTTATCGTATTCACCTTGTATATACATACGTGTGTGTGTTTATATATATGTATGCATGTGTGTTGAAATTGTAGATACATGTGTGTGTGTGTGTGTGTGTGTGTGTGTGTGTGTGTGTGTGTGTGTGTAAAGTCAAAATCAAATTTGATGGCTAGTAAAAGAAAAATCTATTTAGGAAATCAGATTGATATGTTTTGACAGAGTTCTGATGTCATCAGAATACAAATTTATTCATCATTTGTTTTAATTATTTTTTACCTCCCCAAAAAAGAAAATCAGTTAATAGAGTGTTTACCAATGGCCTGGGAGACCAGGGTTCAGTCCTAGGTCGGGTCATACCAAAGACACAAAAAATGGTACTTGATGCCTCCTTGCTTAACACTCTGCATTATAAGGTACAGATTAAGAGTAAAGTAGAACAATCTAGGGAAAGGAGTAGTGCCCTCTCCTACACCTTGGTGTAGTAGCTATTGAAAAGGGAGCCTTTGGGTCGTCATTGATGATGGTCACCAACTTTATTTACTTTACATTCAAGAGAGAGAGAGACAATTTACATAAAGCTGAATGCTTAATTTCAAAATCTACCTCTATTGCAATAGAAAGCAACATTTTGGTGAATTATTTACTTTTAGCATTTTACATTCTTAGTGAATTTCAATTTAGTGAGAAATAGGGATGTGTGTGTGTGTGTGTGTGTGTGTGTGTGTGTGTGTGTGTGTGTGTGTGTGTGTGTGTTTAAGCTCTGTAAATTCAGAATGTCATAAAAACAAATTATTTTCAAAAATTTAGTTTTTATTTTTCTCACCAATACAAGCCTCGTGTACCTCTATATGCATTCTACTTCATTTGATGATCAGATAGGTGTGAAACTGAAGATCACCAAGCACTGTTGACTGTGTATGTTAATCTAATTTATATATCTCTCTCTCTCTCTCTCTTTTTCTCTCTCTCTTTCTCTCTCTATATATGTGTGTGTGTGTGTGTGTGTGCATGTATTTATGCACACACACACACACACACACACACACACACACACACACACACACACACACATATATATATATACACACACACACACACACACACACACACACACATGTGTATATTCATTTTTCTTTTACTATGGAAATCTCTCAACAAGGCAGATGTCGCTTTTTGAAATTATTTTGCAGAAGCTGTATTTGCAAATTGCCACAGTAAAAAGGTCTCTCCATTCTTGGGCCAGGTAATAACTTAAGTGAATTTGTGGTGGTGGTGGGTGACTGGTTGAGTTTCTGACCTCACTGGCTGATTGGCAGTAAGCCAGCAGAAAGGAAAAGAGGAGACTGAAAGTGGTCAAGAATTTCTTAGTGCCAAGATAACTGTTTGGCTGTAGGTCAGTGTTTGTTGAGGCTAGAGGGAGTAAGAGGTAAGAGTGTGAGTATTGCAGATGGTAATGGGAACTAATAAGGGGCAGTAGGAATAGGGTGGTGGAGTTATGAGGTAAAAGAAAGGGAACCAAAAACAGTGGGGTATAAGAAGGGTGTTTTTAAGCAAAGTGAAATCTGATCAGAAGTCATAGGGTGTTGAGGGTGCATACATGAAAGAGGTCTGGAGGTGAAAAAAGAAATAAAAAAGAAATAAAAAGCAGATTCAAATCTTTATACAAGAAAAGAGATTGAATAAGAAAAATAAGAACAAAGAAGATAAAAGAAAAATTGAAGATTAAGAAGAAATTCACCCAGTTTATTTTCCTGGCTTTGTAGACCGTTCCAGGTGTGCCAAATACAATTGGTACCACTGTCACCTTTATGTACCACAGCTTTTTCTGCTCTCCAGCTACACCCAAGTATTTGTCTATAATAATTATTATTATAACTAAAGATAACTACAATATGAAGTATAATAGCACAATATCAAAAACATAAAATCACACTCTGAAGAAAAGAGCTAAAATGATAAAATATCAATATCACAAAAGCCAATGAATCCTGGTCATGAACATCAATGCCTTCAACAATAAAACAGCGTTTCTATTCAAATACTAAAAAATAGACAAATGAATTCTCAACAAAGAAATATTCAATGTCAATAAATATAAATATGAGATATGATCCAACATGCATCAAGCCTGAAGCTTTGATTTTTATATTTATTCTAAAAGTTAAATTTTGAATGAAAATGCATGCACAGTTGAACAAAATAAAGTGCTTATATTTTATCATCAAGACTGCTATCTTGATATCTAAAAGAAATCTAGATGCAGGGCAAGCCTAAAGCTCATTGGACCAATTGCTCCTAATTGGGCCCCCAAACTCTTAAGGAGGTTCTATGCTAGACAGTAATCATCTCTTGGTTCATCAACTTCACAAAATACTTGCATGTCGCATATTTCACACACATGTGTATATATAAAAGGTAATCATGTATGAACATCGGAGAAATACTTTGTGAAGGTAAAGCTGAAATCTGATAAAAATTGAGGGATGCTGAGGTTGTAAGGAGAATACATAAAATGTGTTTGGGTAGAAAAAAAAGAAGGAAAAAAGAAAGAAAAACTGTGTTTCTATTTGAATACAAATGTACATATATATATATTTATACTTATATATATATGTAGCTCTTAAAGAAATTTTTTATATATATGTGTGTTCATGTGTTTGTTTATATGTGTGTGTGGGTATATGGGTGTGAGCATAAATTAACATAGAAAGGGAGACTTTGAGTGACTCATTAAGTGGAAAGGTGTGTAAGGGGATGATAAAGAGAGAAACAAAAGATTATGAAACGTGTGAGAGACAAAGAAAGAAAACAGAGAGTTGGAGAAAGAGAATTAGAGACTTAAAGAGTGAAAGTGAGAAAGAGGGCGAAAAAATTGACCCAAACTGGAGAGACAGAAAGTTACAGATAAATGGAGAGGTTCAGGTCAGCAGAAAGAAAAAAGGATTAGAATCAAAATAGGGAAAGAATGAAGGAGAGATGATGAGTGATGACAAGGGATAAGAGATTGAGTGAGAGTGGAAAAAGAAAATAGAAAAAGAGAGATAGTGAAAAATAAGGGAGACAAGAAGTTAAGAAGTACGGAAAGATAGAGACAGAGTGACAGAGACAGAGATAAAAAAAAGTGAGCAATGGAAAAACGAGGAGAGATGAGCGAAGAAAGAAAGGGAGAAAGGTGGAGAAGGGATGCTAGAGATGGATAAAAAGAGAGATTGAAAAAAGAGAATACCGCTATGAAATAAGGCAGAAGAGAGAGTGAGAGATGAAGTAGATGGAAATAGGAGAGATACCAAGAGATAATAAGGAAGTAGAGAAGGAAAGAGAGAAAGATGAGAAGGGAAAGAAAAAGAGAGTGGTATATAGAGAAGGTGTGAAAGAGTTAGAGAGGGATAAAAAGAGATATAGGAAAAAGAAAATGAGTTTGAGATAAGAGAGAAAAGAAGGTGAGTGAGAGATGAAGTAGAAGGTGATAAGAGAGATAGAAAAAGATGAGGAAGGAGAGAAAGAGGTGTTGAGAGAGAAAGAGAAGAAGGAGAGAAAGTGAACGAGAAAGAAGAGTTGTGTACTTTGATGCCTGAGGCACAAAGGATCTTCACACTTTGTTAGTGTTGCTTATCTCATAAATCAACAAAAGGCAAAGTTCAATTTTCACATCATAAAAAAACATTTTCTGTTCATTCACTTTGCTTACATTTTAATTGTATATCCTACCACTTCTTCCTGCCCCCCCCTTCAGCTGAGGGCAAAAAAAAGCATCTTTCACTTCTTAACCATTTTTGCTCTCAGTGCAAACCTGAATGCTTCCTAATAATCAATAATAATGCACCTCACTCAGAAGCAATTAATATAAATGGCTATTTTAGTTGGTTGATAAGTCAAGAAATTTCTGGGTGAACAAACACATCTATAAAGAAGAGAAAAGATGTGTCAGATTTTCTATATTTATAAAAGTGTAGAAATGTTGGTAGTTATGAAAAAAAATTTATTGTAGCTTAGGTTTAGGGCCACAATCAAACCTGCAATGCTTTCACCTCAAAGACTGTTTTAATAGTATTTTTTGTTTTGTTGTTAGGGAAAGAGAACAGCATTGCATGGTGGCTCTTCCTTGCTCCAGGAGGTACATCAAACAATTTAGCTTAAAATTGACCAGGAAGGTCTAATTCATCTAGAAATCAAATAAAACTGGCATCTGCAGAAGTACATCCTACCTCACAGAGGGAGCAGAAATGTTGGGTGAAAAATTAGAATTTTACATGCAGCCTCCTAAGATAATGGGCAAATTTTGATGAAACTAGATATGTAAACTCCTTTGACCTCAAAGTGTGTTTTGGGGGAGGACTTACTATGAACCAACATATTCATGAAGTTACTCATGATATTTTAGGATGTAACACAAGGTCATTTTTTTAAGCAGAGTAAAGCTGATTTGAATGCAGATTTTCCTTTCTTGCTAATGTTTTGACGCACCTATGTTTTATTCACACATGCTTAAAAAAAACCCAGCTGTGTAGCCAATAAAGTCCACATCAGATGATGAATAAATAGATAAAAACATTCTGAAACAGACAGATAGATAGATAGATAGATAGATAGATAGATAGATAGATATTAGGTCTTTCAAAAATGTATGTAGTGTTTGCAACAGATCAAAATGAAAAACTTTCTAGAAGAGGTGCAATAACTGAAAGATACATTCAGTGCATAAGTTTCATAAAATGTACAGTTGATTAAAAAAGGAAAATACACTTGATACATCTAAATATTCTCCATAATTTATGTGTAAGGTGGCAATATTTCTTGGAAGAGTTGGTCAATTAAAGGAATTTCTTTTTTATTTTATGTAAAATATGTACAAAAATATTTCTTGAGAAGATATTAATGACTCCAGAATGGAATAAAAAGTCATTCAAATAAAAGAAAGAGAAATCTAATCCAACAAATAATTGCCACTCAATTTAAACATTTTGCAAATTTATAAGCATTGCCTGAATTAACAGTTGCAAAAAATTGTTCTTAAGATTTTATGTAAGATATGACCCAGAATCATGTATTTCAAAGTCAAGTTAAATGACATTTTTTTTCAGGTGATATTTTCTTGAATCATTTATATTTATCTTAGCTCTAAATATTATTCAGTGAAATTATTATCTTTCATGTTATGTACTTCTTTGACCAACCAACCAACCTAACAATCATCTTTATTGCAATATTGAATCTTTTCCTCTAAATCTTTTTACTACTTCCCAACCTTTTGGTGTGTACCTCTTGTTCTCATTTAATAAACCAATTAGCTGACATTTTTGTAGATTCCTATCCTCTGCCCTCAATTTTTATTGGAAATCAGATTCTACTTCGACTCTCATTATGGGAAAACTTTTTGGAACAAATCTTACAAAATGCCAATTTTGATTCCAAGGTTAGCAATGTCAGTAAAATTTCTTGTCAACATATCTTCTGCTTATTTCTCTTCTTTTCTTCATATCTTTTTTAGTTTCTTTTTTCTTTTCATATACTTATTTTCCTTCCACTTCTCTTCTCTTCTCTTTTTCTTTTTCTTCTTTTCCTGTTATTTCTTTTCTCTCTTATTTCATTGGTTCCTTTTCTTTTTCTTTGTCTTCTTTTCCAGCTCCCTTTCTTTTTCTTTCTCTTTTTCCTTTTCCATTCTTTTAATTTCTTCTTTTCAATTTTCTTCTTCTTTTTCTTCTTCTTTATCCTCTTCTTCTTTTTCTTCTTCTTTTTTTTCTTCTGCTCCTATTCTTTTTCTTCTTCTTTTCCAGATCCTTTTATTTTTCTTTTCTTTGTTAATTTTCCATTCTTCTTCTTCTTCTTCTTCTTCTTCTTCTTCTTCTTCTTCTTCTTCTTCTTCTTTAATGGCAAGGAATGAATAACAGACCACAAAGATAGCAATTTGGTTGGCACTGTAAAAAGAAATGATATATTACTGGAAATGATTCTCACGGTGCAATTTATTTTGCAAACAACATAATTCCTGGCTTTTCTGATAATTTCATTGTCGTTTTGCACAATGAAGCTACAATAATCCTTTCATTCATTTGCAAATCCTGTTAAAAGCAGAGACGGATGATTGCAAGGAAAAAAATTTATAAACATCAAAACCTGACAAAAATATATTCAGAAAAAATCGCAAAAATCAACCAAAAAAGAAAATGCCTAAAAAAAAATGTTATTTACAATAAACAGCTTTTCTTTCATTTTGTGCTTTATTTCTTAGGACAGGATATGCGGAAAACAATTGCAAATTTTGTAGAACTTTTCAGACAATATGTTTTTTATTGGAGAATTTCTTCTTTGTTTAAAAGCTAAAGACAGACATGTCAGAATGAACAGGTGAAAGACGAGTCTCATGTGATAAAGATGCTTTCGTTTGGAGGTTAATTAGATAAATAATTCATTTTTCTTTGTATTTTAAATATTGAAATCTATCAAAAATCTTAAAAAGGAAGAATCAAAAGAATTAAAAAAAAAAAGAACCAAAAATTGGTTTGTTATTTGTTCCTATATTGAAAGTGATGAGGGAATCCCAGTGGTGTTGAGGCCAAACATGGTGGACAGCAGCATTGTAGTAAATGGGATAGAGT
This sequence comes from Sepioteuthis lessoniana, assembly GCA_963585895.1. Classification (NCBI taxonomy): domain Eukaryota; kingdom Metazoa; phylum Mollusca; class Cephalopoda; order Myopsida; family Loliginidae; genus Sepioteuthis; species Sepioteuthis lessoniana. The sequence continues at coordinate 83,073,610 of OY757931.1, read as the reverse complement.
TCCCATTAAAGTTGATATGCCATTAAACAAAGAAACTAAACCATCTATTGAAAGAGATCAGATATAGAAGTGATTACTTCTATGCTTAGTTAATTTGATTATTAAGAACCAAAGGGTTACTGAGTGCAGGAAGGTTTGTTGAGTGTGGAAAGAGTTATAGAGTGTGTGAAGCTTTATAATTGTAAATGAAGTTTGTGGCTTGGTTTTAGAGACTGTCAACCCATTGAAGTAATTTAATGCCAATGTCATTTTTTGGCAATTATTTATATGGCTTCAAGTAATTAATAACAAGAGTCCTTTGTAATCAATTATAGATAGAAATATTTATTCATCCAAACCCTCTACCATAGACAAGATGTGACACAAGTTCAATTTTTAAGTGGAGTACAGCTGGTTTGATTTTTTCTTCTCCTAGATTGGTTGCAAAACGGAAGCTAACGATCAATGTCTGTTCTACTATTTACCCATCACTTGGAGGAGAGCAAATGGATTCATATAAAATCCTGAGGCACCTTTTCTCTGACACTTTTAACAAATTAATAGTAAAAATACAGAAGGGTGTGATCTCAAAAGATAAGAGGAGGAAATAAAAAAGTTATGAGACGTTAGAATTATAAAATCTTTAATAATTCTAATTGGTTGGTGAGCTCTTCTCTGTCGACAAAAGGCTGGTTGCTGCATCGTAACTGTGACAGCATCAAAAACATTAACATGATTTTTTGACTGTGCCCTGTGCAGGACAGAAACACTTGTCAGAATAATTCTCACAACAAACATTAATGTTCATTAAATGACTGCCAATGGCAAACTTATGAGTCTGTGAATGCCCAGATGGACCTGCATGTATATGTTTTAATTGGCAGTTTCTTACTTACTGATTATTATTGTTTTTGAAAAGTATTGGTGGAAAAGTACCACAAGATATATATATATATATATATATATAAAACAATTTGATAAGACAAATAAGTATATTTTTTATAGTTATTTCTTTTAATTGATCTCAACTAGTTTTGAATTTTGGTCATTGTTGTGAAGAAATTTTTTTTTTTTTTAATTTTTGAAATAGATTTTTAAAAGAGTTGATATACCTCAAAATCTGGAGGATGTGCAGTCTTTCGTCTATCTCTGCTTAACAATAATGCCGTCAGGGCAAGGTGCTGCTGAGGTGGAACGCCGTATAGGAGCTGCAAGTTCCTCATTCGTGCATCTCAAGCGGTCACTATGGGGGTGACGAAAGATATCCACGGCTACAAAAGGGCACAACTATCAAGCCATTTTCCAAACAATCCTCCTCTATGGCTGTGAAACGTGGCCACTTAGAGCAATTGACCGATGAAAGCTTGAAGCATTCGACAACGATTGCCTTCATTACATTCTACAATGCTGCTGAATCGATCGTGTGCCTACAACTACTCTATGTCATCACCTGAACCTCCGTCCTCTTCCACTCACCTTGCTCCAGCGCCATCTCTGATGGTTCGGGTATGCAGCTCGACACCCAGAGGGAGAGCTTATCCATGATGTACTTCTCCCCACCACTTCCTAACTAGCGAAAACATGTCGGTGGGCAACTGAATACATGAGCCAGCACAATCAAGGATGACCTAGCAACACTATCAGGTCCCTAAGTAGTTGGTCTTCAGCCATGGAATTGCGATTGGCTCACCATTTTGTCTGACCTGGCTCAGGATTGGCGAATGTGGGCTGCGATGGTTCGAGATGCTGTACTTGCTCTGGAGGATGCCAGTTCAATCCGACCAGGGTGAAAACCGATACAAGACTAAGAAGAAGAAAAGAAGCAATGAAAAATGAATGCAGCATATCAATTTATTGAATATATATATATATATATAAATATGTATATATATATATATATTAGCAGTGATTATCCATACAGAAAACAGTAAAATTTTCACCATAATTTCATATTCTTAAATTAAAAAAACAAAGAAAAAATTCAGCTGTTTGTTTGACAAATCTATGAAGGAAAATCTGTCGTGATGTGTAATGATTGAAAAGTTTATATTACTTTTGGACAAGGTGATTTTGGACCAATTTTAGCATCACATTGGGATCTAAAAGCATAGAATTCTTTTCTTGTACTATCAATTTAATAAATACATCAGTAGATACTGACATTACAAAACGTAAATCTATACATTTGGATTTCAATGGAAAATCTAGGAAACATCTCTGCTTTGAAATCAAATAAAGATCAACGTGTCACAAAATCACATTTATTTATTTGTTCGATCTTTGATCAGAATTAAGTGATGTTCATGTATTGATAATATAATATACAAAAACTGATTAAAATCAATTTCAGAATCAAATAGAAAAGGTTACAATCACACAATTTATTCTTACAGGTATTGATTGTAGTATTAGTGCAGCTTTCACTAAAATTAAATGGAAAAAGTAAAAAGATAGTATCTACACCCCATTCCCCTCTACACATACAGATTTCTTTGAGAGGAGAGAATTTTCAAGATTGAAACCTTTTCAAAAATAAGATCTTGCAATTAGAGTTTGTCTTCAACAAGGCGGTGTCAGGTGTCAGTGGAAGAACAAACACAGCATTAATCGCATCTTTTACAGCCAGAAGGTTAAAAAAAAAAGATGAAAAGATCCTTTCATATAGATTTCAGTTAGTCAGTCAACCTGAGTCTGGATTCCCTAATTAGGACTTTATATCTTGCTTCTGGCTTCAATTTGATTTTATGCCTCTAACCTTCGATTCTATCAAACCTCAGCAATAAGTTCAGTGAAAACTGAAACCGTTTCATTTGCAGCTATTTTCAAATTACTGTATCGAGTCATTCGAAAAATGATCTGACAATTTTCCTAGAAGTGATCTGTAATTCCTTTTCAATAGAGTAATGCAAGAAATCCTGATAGCTGGTTAGAACTCTAGGTCTTCTATTTGTATGTTTGCGAGATGAAATTCCTTTAACCTATAATTATGATTTCTCTTAGCAAATCAGGGACAAGACAAAACAACAATGCAAATATTTCATCCCTAAAAAACAGGTGAATCAAATATGGCTTCTCACAAAGACATGATGCGGTTCTTTCTCTTATCAGCAGTTTTGTTATCTCTGGTTTCAATTACCAAGAGTCAATCGCAGAAATCAACAATTAATCAGTTTTATCTAATAAACACAAGAATGGTGATACTGCCAATTCAAAGAGGAACTGGAATGCACTTTATTTCTCAATACATGCTGAAGTTGCTAAGATAATTATCATATTTTTATAATTGCTATTATATGAGGTCACTATAATTGTTTTATCCCAGTCAACTGGAGTTGTTGAATATGCTGACTGCATCTCTGGAAAGGGGTATGACTCCCTGCCACTGGATAATACACTAAACCATCAGGAGCTTTGGGTAATATAGAGTACTCCTTCATTACTATTACTTCCAGGTACACTCTGATCCAGAGCAGTAATATCTGTGAGGGTCCCATCTATGGGTCTAATAGAAATACTTAATCAGTATCTATATTTGAAACCATTTAACTGTGTGCCAACAAATTATTGATGTTAAATTGAATTGTTAGTATTACATAGCAATACTTGGAACTATTTCACTGTGTGCAAATAAAACTATTAGCATTAGATAGCAAGTCTTAGAACTATTTCACTGTGTGCAAACAAATGAGTTCTGGCTCATTTAAAAAGGATTTTACCTACAAACTATTCATTTACAAATCACGTATATCTAATATGTATATATAAACAGGAATTAACCTCAAAGGGTTGATAATCCATAAAACACAACCAACCAACAATGTTTTAGTCCAGTCGGCTGAGGCGGTAGAATACACTGACTGCATCTCTGTAAAGAGGTAAGAAAAACAAGGCCATTTCAACACTGTGAACAGAAATGACTAGTGTTAAGTTGAATTCTTTGAAATAGGACTATTTTCTGATTTAGTCGTAAGTAAACAAATGATAGCCTAATTGAATTGTTAGTGATACATAGTAATACTTGGAACTATTTAACCATGTTTATATAAATGAGTAAATATTGAATAGAAATATTAGTGTTAAACAGCAATACTTGAAACCATTTGAAACCATTTGACACTGTGCAAATGAATGAATAGTGTTGAATCGAATGCTTAGAGTTAAATAGCGCAATACTTGTAACCACAAATGATCAATATTGAATAGAATTATACTTGTTAGATAGAAATACTTGAAATCATTTAACTGCGTGCAAGAAAATGAGCTAGGTCTCATTTTGAAAAGTTATCTACAAAATGTGTTTACAAATCACATGCTAAATATGTATGTATAAACAGGATCTAGCATCAAATAACCCACAAAGGTCATAAAACCAAACCAAACCAAACTAATGATATTTTATTTCAATTTAGCTTTAGTGTAAATGGGTAGATTTGTCTTTCCTTCTGTTATGTTCAGTGTTAGTATATCATAAATGAAGCATGGGAACTTGACTAAATATTTTTTCTACCACCAAGTAGATGTCTACATTATCCACACTTAAATTCTTTTTTTCCATTTTGTACCCTTTCCAAATACTACGAGGATCATTGAATAAGTTTCCAGACTTTTTTCGCATGGGCACTTTTATTGATAGTACACACATGAAACTCTAGTTCCCTTTGAAGTAATCTCCTCTGGCTGCAATGCACTTGTTGTACCATTCCAACAACTTCTGGAAGGCCCCATGGAAGTTCTCTTATGTGAGCATGTCAATGACCTTTGTTACAGCCTCTTTACTCTCCTCAATTGTCTCATAACGACAGCCTCTGAGCTTAGAGAATAACCAAAAGTCACAGGGAGCAAGGTCTGGACTATAGGGACGGTGAGGAACTGTCTTGATGCCCATCTTGATCAAATAGTCTGTGACAAGGATGGTGTTGTGGACTGGTGTATTGTCCTGGTGGAAATGCCACTGACCCGATTTGAAGAGTGATGGCCTTTTCCGATGGAATCTCTTCCTGAACTCCCTTAAAACCTCAACATAGTAACTCTAACACTAACCCTAACCCTTTGGCCAATCAAGTGTGGTGTATTGACTTCCTTACTCCTCCTACACCACTCATCATCCCTCACCGACTCCCTGCCTTCCTTGAATCTCTTTTGCCACTCAAAAACTGATGCTCGATTCATACAAGATGGTTGAAAAGCAGTCTGAAGCATTCCATACATTTCTGTGGCATCTTTTCCAAGTTTAAAACAGAATTTTATTGCATATCGTTCTTCTAAAGTATCCCCACGTCCAGATTGCATTTTTTAAATTCACCAGCTGTGATAATCAGGCTTTAGTAGGGTGTATTCCAATTCCTACTGTAGCTGTTCATTTGAACCTGAAATCATGAAAATTTGTCAGTCATCTCATACGACGTATAGCAATAACATACTGAATTTTCAAGAGTCTATGACAATTCTAAATGCCTGTACAAAAAAAGTCTGGAAACTTAGTGAAAGCACCATGTATTTGTTCAAAGAACAATTTTTGTATATTCCTACTCTTGTGTATCCTATCCTTTAAAACTACTTGTATGTAATATATATATATATATATATATATATATATATATAAATGCTTAAATGTTTTTGCATTTGTAAATAAGCTTATCTTGTTTTTCTTTCTGTTGAGTTCGGTGTTAGTATATTGTAGCAATTAGATGGACAAAATAAGCATAAAAGGTTGTGGCAAAGAAAACAGGACTTGACATTCCAACAAAACAGTGTATTATCAACAATAAAAATTACAAACGTAATACAAAAAGCAAAGTGTAAAATTAATGAAAAGCTAAAGTTGCTAAATGAACTTAATAAGTGAACTTAATAAGTGCAAAATAATCTGCCAGTGAACTTATTTTGTCCCATAGGTTGTTAAATGTCTCTTGTTTCTGTGCAGTTGACAATATGTGGTCATCGGCTCTTAAAAGTCGCTGGCATGTTAGCGTCTTACTTGGATGGTCTACAGCATATGAAAGAGGGAGATGTCTCTCTTGCATTTGTATTTGTACCCAAAAACAGAACCTAATGTCGCATGTCTTGTGGGCTCTGATTGGTTGCCAACAATGGTTCCTGACCAATCACATTAGCTCTTATCAGGTGATGTTTGAGGAGCAGTAAATGTAAGGTTTTGTATGTTATTTCTTATAATATAAGGAATAAACTATTGGTCCTTAGTGAATAAGGACTCAACTCAATATCATCTCAACCACCAAGAATTCAAATTATTCAAATACAAATTATATATAACAACTTGGAATAAGATAGAATCATCTTGAGTAAGTCCCACAAATTTGTATTTGTGATACATGTAATACTAAAATGTTTACATTCATTTGAGAAAAGTTGATGAGAATGATATAGACAATTTTCTGTCCATTTTGGAAAAAATAAATCTCAATGTCAATACAAGCAACTAAAATTGCTACTGAAAATTTCACACTAAGGGGTGTTCATCAAGTAATCAAAGATAATAAAAGTCACTCCAATCAGCTACGTTTAAATATTGCTGGAAGTGTATACTCACTCCTCCACTGAAGGTACATAAGTGTAATCACCAAATATACCCTCTTATGTATTAATCTGGGAATCAGTAGTATAGCAAAATTCTATTTTCGTGCCTGCAGACACACACACACACACACACACACACATATATATATAATGTTAATATAAAAATAAAATTTCCCAAATATAAAGATACCTTACTGTATTTTTATGTTTATAGTGCTCAACATCTGAGGAAGGACTATTCATATATTGTTAAATATGTGAGAAATGATGTGAATAAGAAAACCTTGACTTATAAAGATTTTATCCAAAGAATGTCGGCATATATTTTTCGTTGCTAAAAAGAAATGGGAGAACTTCTAATTTGGAAAGCTACACAAACTGAATTTTAGTATCTTGAATTTATCTTGCCTATTCAAATTGAAGATATCCGTTGATCCAACTAAGCAGATAACAAATTTTGTCAGTTTGGCCTCCATACTTGAAATCTTCAAATCTGGTCACAATTTAAACTATGCTGCCTGTGTAGTTATATGTATGTATTTACCCAGCTCCTACATTTCCTTCTCCTAGACTGGTTGCCTAATTAAGATTAAAGAACCCAATCTACTTTGTAATGGCTCATAGGTAATAAATATAAATATGTTTTTATCAAGCACGGAGTTGACAAACTCCTAATTTAAAAATCTTTTCGAGTTAACATGTTGGACAAGATCAAAGGCCACAGGAGCCTACTAACCCACACTACAGACAAAACCAACCAGCTAAGAACAACCCTTCTCAGTTGGAAGAAGAGGACACATATCTCTTTTAATCTACTGACTTCCTTTTAGATTTTTAAAAAAGAGACGCTCGTTATAAAGGGTCGAGCAGATGAGAGTTTTGATTGTAGCAGAGACACAAGTATTAGAAACACATGGTTGAAAGTTCTGATAAGCTTATTACATCTTTCTAACCTGTTGTAAATTGTACAATAATAATGATATATATGAAAGCATATGGTTGAAAGTTCTGATAAGCTTATTACATCTTTCTAACCTGTTGTAAATTGTACAATAATAATGATATATATGAAAACATATGGTTGAAAGTTCTGATAAGCTTATTACATCTTTCTAACCTGTTGTAAATTGTACAATAATAATGATATATATGAAAACATATGGTTGAAAGTTCTGATAAGCTTATTACATCTTTCTAACCTGTTGTAAATTGTACAATAATAATGATATATATGAAAACATATGGTTGAAAGTTCTGATAAGCTTATTACATCTTTCTAACCTGTTGTAAATTGTACAATAATAATGATATATATGAAAACATATGGTTGAAAGTTCTGATAAGCTTATTACATCTTTCTAACCTGTTGTAAATTGTACAATAATAATGATATATATGAAAACATATGGTTGAAAGTTCTGATAAGCTTATTACATCTTTCTAACCTGTTGTAAATTGTACAATAATAATGATATATATGAAAACATATGGTTGAAAGTTCTGATAAGCTTATTACATCTTTCTAACCTGTCGTAAGTTGTACAATAATAATGATATATATGAAAGACAATTTTGTGTTACTTCAACTTCTTGTTTGTTACTTTTGCTGTTGACTTTTGTTGACTTTTCATTTAAGGTGTTATTCGTCACAACCAGTGGTTGATAAGTCTAAAGTGGGTGCTTTTTATGATACTTGTTGGCAGACACAAGCAGCATGTGAAGTCCCAGGACTTGGCAAACAGACGTGCTACCTTGCTAGCAGCCCGAGTGGAAAAATGCCCTTTCAGTTAGACGTGAAGTGAGGTCAGATTTCTCCTTTTCATAGAGACGGTTCCTTTTCCAGGCATGCGTTACCCCCACTTCCTGTCAGGGGCTTCTGGGAATTTCTGCACTTTTCGATCTTATTTAATTGTATTTATTTTATTTTTCCTTTTTCTAGTCACTGCAAAAAGGAGAACAGATGGATTTGTGCTTTTCCTGAGGACATTTGCAGGAAGTGAAATGCAAACAGCCGTGTCTAGGATATAGACTCAGATTTCTGATTCCTATGATCATTACCATCATGCTAAGTGCTCCTCTGTGCATATATATATATATATATATATGTTAATTCACTCTACATTTATTTTGGGTGATACATTTTTATTTTCTGTCCATTCTCTTTTGATCAATTTTGTTTTTTTCCATTTCATGGATAAATTACAAGAAATTGTACAATAGATATTAAAACAGAGAAAGAAGAAAACAAAGGCAAAATTCTAATTTTTATCACATTTAAAGAAAAAGAAGATGTGATATCTATTTATTTAACAATCCACTCTCAAATATTTTCTATGATTTTCTACTTGTGCATGTTGTCTGTAATCTCAAGAATACCTTCCCCATGGTAATAGGCGTTGACACATCTATTTCTTCTGACATTATAATACGAAACAAATTTCTTCATATCCAATTGTATATGTTAGTTGTCCAAAGTGCTCCCTCCATCCTGATTTGAATTGTTAAAGTTAAAAAAAAAACCCAAAGAAATTCCTCCTGTTTTATTATGTTTTAATTTTCTATAATCAATCTTCAACCACAGTATATCTTTGAAACTAGTCGATGTAGATTTCACGAACAATATTGTTAAGAATGTTTTCTAAATGAATATATTTATACTTTTCAGATTTTGATGTTGATGTCACCGTTAATTTGAATGTTTTATGGTCTGAATCAGGCCATTAGCCTAATGAGTAGTGTGTTCGCCAACAGTTTGGGAGACTGGGGTTCAATCTCTTGGTTGAGTCATACCAAAGACTCAAAAAATGGTGCTTCATGCTGTCTTGCTTAACACACAATATTATAAGGTATGGATAAAGGGTAAAGAGTCAGACACAAATCTGTAAAGAGTCCGGGTGCAACTTGCAAGACACATTCAGGTTAATTGGCTGCACAATTACCATAATGAGTTAATTTGGCATCACTTGTGTGTGATGTGGAGTGTTGGCTCAGTGGTAGAGTTTCACCACTGCATTCTGTAGTTGCTGGTTCAATCTCCAGTGAAGGAGATCATGATATACACTGCTGATAAAACCTAATAAGGTTAAAACAGCAGTCCGGTGTTTCTGTATGTTGCGTGCAAGTGTCCCCCGGATTTTCTGTTCATGGTAATTCAATTTACAGCTGGCTATGTTAAAAAAATCTGGTCAGACAACATTTGTTAAACCATTTATCAAGTTTAAAAGCATTTTTTTAAAAATTTATATTAGAAATATGTGAGAAAAAAGTCAACTTGATGAATGATTTTCCTTTTTGAAAGACAATAAATGGCTGTTTACACAAATATTTGATCAAATCCTGTAAAAATCTTAGAATATAATTATTTTGCAACATGATTTTTGTTACCATTTCAGATTTTATTAAATTGAGGGTATCATAAAGAAAGGATAACATTTTATCACAAAACTGAATGAGAATATTTCAGTGCTGTCAAATTTGATAAAAAAAGAAAATGGTACATTTTAGATTCTGAAAGTTTTTGAAATGATTTTTTTCATCGACAAATGCCTGTTCCGAAATGCAATTTTAGACATCAAGTTGGTTAACCCATTCTCTGGATTTTAACAAGTTTTAATTAAATGATAAATTAGGAATTCATTTTCAAGTTTACAAATTCAGATTACAATTTAAAATCTTGCTGAGATGTTCACATTTCATTTAAGAATGTCAAAATGAAAACATTAATAAAGATGAGAGAGTTTGATGAATTTCTATTTGCGGTTTGGGGGGCCTAGAAAATTTGGCTTCACCTGAAAGAAAAAAAATAAATGTCAGGGTGATGGAATGATTGAATTGCTGGCCAAGTTCAAGATCTGGATCAGGTTATTCATGTTATTTTCTAATGATTTCTTGGGAAATACATGAATCAATCTTTTTAACCTAAAGGAGAAGCACTCTTTGTGTAACTGTTATCTTCATCAGAAATGGTCTTTGCTTCATCTGTTCAAATCCTAAAGAAACCTGTTTATATTTCACATAATGCTATCATACTTGGGAAAGATATCAATCTGATAATACTCTTTTATGCTTTGGGTAATTACAAAGGGCTGACTGGACTTTTTAACTTTGGTATGGCAACTAATATAGGAGAAGGAAAATTCTGAATTCAAACCTGTTGTTGAAGAGTAGGATAGGCTCTGCCTGGCTATTTGTGCCCAAGACATGCTACATGAAAAGCCCCCAACAGGATATAGGATCAGGAAAACTGAAGAGGGATGGACTCTACCAGGCTATTCCTGTTAAAGACATACTACCTGACTTGCACCCCCATGACCAAACCAGTGTATGGGACTAGTGAGGAATGAGAATAGTACGACAGACAACTCTTTGGTAAAGCAGCCATTCTAGGACAAAACTGAATTCAGCCAAACATATCATGAACCAGCCTTTTTTACAGGCTGTGGAGAAGACTTGAATTTAGTTATAGACTGAGAAAACACTAATGAGATAGAGGAAGAAGAAAAGGTCTTTTGTTCTTGTTTATTCTTAATCTTTTTTAACCGCATTTACACCAGACAAACTTGACCAACCAGAACATCATCTATAATACAATTTGTTCTATACTTAGCTCAAATATCGGTCATTTTTCTTCATTGTTTCAATATTAAATGGTTCGTTAGGCAGGTTCAAGGGACACGGCATAAAGTGAGTATTTTAATCATCTTAATTTATTCAGATAAGAGAGAATTTATCCCTTTTCAGTGGACATCAGAAATAGGAATATTGATTAAATAATATCAAAAAAGAAATGAATAAAGATCATATCTGAAAGACTCTGAAAAATAGGAAATTTGAGACAATCTGGAATCAAAGATTTGGTATATAAATCACAGGAAAACAATAAAGATGACAATCCTGGCCTGAATAAATTGATGAATCAATACAAAGACAAACACACACGGACACAAACACACACACTCACACATGCATACACATGTGTATATATATATATATATATATATATATATATGTATTCATAAGGCAAACATTTTAAAACACAGACATAACATGACATGTAACTGTTTCATATGTAATCTTATGTAATCTTCAGCTGATGTAAGCTTTTCGCTCTTAAATACATCTCTCTTTCTCTTTCTCTCTCTCTCTCTCTCTCTCTATATATATATATATATATATATATATATATATGGATGTGGATGTGATATAACAGATATCCTCAAAAGAAAATGGACTCAACAAGCCAAGTTTAGATCTTGGATAAGGCTGTTAATGTTTCTCTTCACACTAATCAACTTAGGAAAGGCATGAATATACCTTTTCTTCCACTTGTTACGGGTAAAATAGGAGAACAGATAGGAGTCTCCAGCCTTGATAAAGTAATCCATCAAGGAGGATGACAAACTCTTAATTCAAATACTCATGAATTTTATTTAGGAGAATTTTTGGCACATTAAGACAAAATTTGTCTTATCAGCCAATCCAAGAAAGTGCGTGGAATCCTCTTGGTGGGACTCCCATTTGTTAAAGTGCTGGACCATGTCATTGTTGTTAGTGAGTTCAAACTTCTGTCATACTATTATACGTCACATGTTTATGAATGAAATTCTTTAAAGATATATATATACATATATATATATATATATATATATGAATATTTAATACCAATGATCTTGACAGTCAATCTACCTAAAACACTAAACTGGCTTCCTCCCCAAATACATATACATATATATATGTGTGTGTGTGTGGGTGTTTTGTTATAACCTAAGTTTATATATTAGGTGTGTGCAAAATTTTCCAGTGCAATTTTTTCAAATTTTGAGACAACAAACAGTTGAAAAATGTTGCCGTAAATGGAATGTTTTATTTGGTGTTGTTTAGATGTTTGAGTTTAAATATTTAAGCATCTTAGAATGTGTAAATAGTTTACATATATATACACACACACACATAAATCCCCACTACACACAGTCACAGCAACCCATCCACACACTCACACCTTACACAAACACACACACACTCACACACATACACACACATATGTATATGTTTGTATATGGAGAAATAGTAGATTTGGTAAATCTGACAAAATGAGGAAAAAACCTGTGGAAAAGTGGTTAAACCGAAACACTGACAATGGATTAAAAAATGATATTCCATGTTCATTTCAAAAAGACTTCATTAGAATGACGAGTTTTTTGAAAAAACTTGTCATTGAATTATCATTGACTTATTTGGCAACATTCTGGATTTTAAGACCTTTTTCTGGCCTGTGATTTATTAAATAAAATGGAAAAAAGATGAGAAAGTTCTAAATTATTCTATTTCTGTTGATGAAGTATTTTTAAAAAATAAATTTTCAAATGCTAATAACACAACACTGATGAAAGTTTAAAAAAACATGGGCACCCGAGTTCAAATCATGGACAAAGCTGTTTGCATTTTACATAGTCCAAGTAACCTATGAAAAGGTGTAAATCCAACTATTCTTCTTCGAGTTATGGGTACATATTTACCGACCCCTTCGCTTGGGCAAGATATGACACAAGGTCAATTTTTATGCAGAGTTTAACAGGTTTGAATTCAGAGTTTTCCTTCTCCTAGACTAGCTGCCTCACCAAGGCTGAAGAACCTAGTCTGCCCTACTATTAACCCATTACTGGAGGGGAATAATAGGATTCATACCTTTCCCAAGGGTATTAGTGCCATGTGAAATGCAATCAGTGTCATCCAGGATTTGAACTTGTGTCGCTGTGTCCATTTCCTACGACGATAACAATTACCCCACGGGCACCTTCGAGTTATGGGTAAATAGTATTGCAGACTGGGTGCTTTAACCTTGCTATGGTAACCAGTCTGTAGCAGAAGGAATTTTCGTATTTTGGTTTGGCGTGTAATTTAATTCGATGCATAATTTCACCCAATCAGGATGACTTATCCTATTCATTCCGGATCTCCTTTCTAGGCAGCAGAAATTGGGGAAGCTGCCAAACACAGACCTTTTCGCAGAACAACTTGGTTCTGTACAGACATCCCATCTGCCTGCTCTTGCATAGCAGCAGCAGCAGCATGGACACAATGAGGGAACCTATCTAATTTATGGATTTCTCGCGTCTATTTTTCTTAGACTAAGGGATCCCAGTTGAATATGAATTAGATAAATTTAATACGCCACACACAGGAACAACTTTATTTCACCCCCAAAATTGGCTATGTCGATTGCGATGTCTAATTCCGCTCCGGCACCTAGCGACTACTTCACCTCTGGGCAACAGTTTTTGGAGACATTCATGCTTCTCCCCCAAACAACCAGAAACACAAACTCACGGTGACTCCAAAGTTTATTTCCTCCAACGGCAAACATGACTTTCGCTACATACTGCGAACATACCTCTCTCACATGTCCAACAATACACACTGCTATCTCAATTCTCTCATTACTCCATTTCATCTCTACTTCTTTCCTTTCCCACGAGGCTTGCAGCACAAACGCAAACTCTATATTCCATGCTTTCATTAAAAACTATCATAAAAACATTTCAACTTCGTACTTCTCTCTCCTCTTCCTTTATTTCTCACAACTTAGCGAGGAAATAACTCAACGTAAATACACACACGCATGTTACAACTTTTTCTCGCTAACAATAACAAATATTCTTTTCGCTAAAAGTCTGAGAGAAAAAACTCTGAATTTGAACCTGTTAAACTCGGATTAGAAATTACCTTGTGTCATATCCTGATCATGCAGATATGTTGTTTATATATATATATATATATAATTAAATACTTAAATTCAAACATCTTAATTACAAATGTCAATTTCACCTTTTAAAGAACATCAACATCCTGAGTTTGGAATAGAAAAGATTCCATTGTTTATCTCTTATATCTTTGTTGTTTAATTGGGCCCAGTCATATTGTTTGGTGGTCGCTGTTCGTTTGGCGTTTTTTCGTAGGCTTAACCGTATTTTCGCCGTGACTATTCGGTGATCAGTGGACACACCCTCAAAAGAGGAGTATGCCTCGCAATTCAGTGCACTATTTTTCCATTTCTTGTTTATAAGGATGTAGTCTATCTGAGCTTTAGTATTGTTTGCGTACGTGTATGTCCATAGTTTGCCCTCTCTTTTTTGGTAGTTTGTATTGAGACATGCTAATCTATTTTCTATCATGAAATCTGTTAGATGTTGCCCATTCCTATTTGACGTGTTGTGGAGGCTGTATTTGTTGTTTCCGTTTTTCCCGATTTGGGCATTCATGTCTCCGCCAATGACTAACATGTTGTGTTTCGGGATGCTACGCACTAATGTGGATAACTCATCGTAGAAGGTGACTAGTTCAGTTTCTTCACTAACATTGGTGGGGCTGTAGCATGAGATGATTGTTGCTCTGGGGTTTCCGTTAAATGTAGCTGCCATCATTCTAGGTTTTATTTTCTCAACGCTATTAAGCGTTTTTAATGCTCTAGGTCCTATAAGTAATCCTACCCCTCCTATTGCGGCGTTGACAGAGTTTTTCCATGCGGATACAGTGGCGAGCGACCAGCCATTGCCAGTTTCGTGATATTTGATATCTTCGGAGTGCGTGTATCTGTGTTCTTGTATGCATATTATGTCTATCTTATGTTCTTCGGCCGATGCGATTAGCTCTGGGAGTTGTCCTATTCTATTTAAGGTTCTTACGTTAAATGTGGCTATTTGTAGTGTTTGCTTGCATTTTAGTAGTTTTGATTGTTTGAGCTCTGTAGCTGATTTTTCGAACACTGTATGTAAGAATGAAAAAAATCAATAAATCTTCAAAAAAATAATAATTTCTTTGTGGACCAATTCCTTTTAGAAGATTTTTCTCTCTTTGGACCGACAATGAAAAATTTTTTTACACACACACACACACACACACACACATACACACATATATATATATATATATATACTCATGTAGGCCTATGAAATATATATATACATTGTTGTTTGCTTGGTTTGGTTTAGTTTGGTTTTATGGCATATCAACTATTGTAGGTTATTTAATGCCAAATCCACTTTTATGCATATAAACAGTTCTATTTCAAGCAATTCAGTTTAGCTACACAGTTTAGTTCTATTTGACCATTAGATAAGACCCGATCAGGTGCTACCACTGCAGGACAGAGTGGGTATAGGAGTGATGGCAATGAAGGGGTACTCTACATTCTCCAAAGCTCCAGTATCACTAGAACCTCACCATCCAGATAGTTTAGTGTAATATCCAGGACACTCATTGGGGGAGTCTTACCCCTCTGCAGAGATGCAGGTGGTGTATTCTGAAGTCCCACCTGACTGGATCAATTGTTGTTTATAATCATTTGTTCACTAATGTATAATATCTCTTTCTATATTGCATGTCTCAAGTTTATTGCAGTAGTTACATACTCAAACAAGATATTGCCCAGTTGGCTGGGGTTGTAGGATACACTGACCCACCCCCATAACGACTGTCCTGGATATGACACTAAACAATCTAATGGTGAGGTTCCAGCAATGCTGGAGCTTTGGGGAATGCGGAGCACCCCTTCATTGCCATTGCTCCCAGGTCCACTCTGGCCTAGAGAGGTAGCACCTGATAGGGCCCTATCTATGGGTTAAATAGAAATAACAGCATACTTATGTTAAATGAATTGAGTAAACGAACAGCTTGAAATAGAAACGTTTTTGACAATTAAACCGTACTTACACTTAAACTGCGTGCTTATGCTTAACTGAATTATTTCAAATAGAACTGTTTTTCGACATTAAAAGTGTATTTACACTTAACTGAATTATTACATATAACTGCTTGAATAGTTTGAAATGGAAATGTTTTTGACAATTAAACTGTGTACTTATGCTAAACTGAACTGTTTTCAATGGAATAGATTATTTACATAAAAATGGATTTGGCATTAAATAACCTACAAAGGTTGATATGCCATAAAACCAAACAAACCAAACCATCAAACAAGATATTTTAATGGTGTAATTAAGTTTTAATTGGCTTCTTATTAACAGTTCAATGTTTCCAGATGACCCAAGTAATTTCCTCCACAAAATATTTTCTTTCTTCTTTAATCTTCAAAGAACTGAAATGTTTACATAATTTTTTTTTTAATTCTACAACTAGGAAAATATATTCAGTGTTTCATCAAGTGGATGACACAGATGGCATAGGTTTACAATGTTCCCAGAAGATACATATTGCTTTTCTACTGACATGTACAGACAAATATAGTCAAGTTGGAAAATATATAATATCCTTGTCTGTTGCATGAATAATCACAAATTCTGTTGTTTAAATTCTGAACATGCACCTTAGCGTATGACCCAAAAGCAAAACTCTGAATTCACAGATTGACACCAACATCATGGCCAAGGTAAGGCCCATTAATCCCCTTTTTGCCTTCAAGAAAACTTGTCTAGAGGATAAAAAATCTGAATTCATTTAGCCTCTCCAAGTTTAGCACAAGGTTAGACTTATAGGTCACCCAGTAAGAATCAAATTCTCCAACAATAATTGTCTGAAATTCTAAGATGAAACTTGATGATTTTTATCATTTGAGGCATTTGGACTATTGATTTCGTCTTTATTGTTATATTCAAAATGCTTCTACCAATATCTCGTGCAGCTTTCTCCGGATGTTTCTCATCATACTCAGGAGCCTACACAGAACTTTGAACCACATACTTCATTTAATCCACTGGTATCGCTCACTCTGATTTTGTTTATTGTAACTGGGTGCAAGGGTTAAGTATTCTGACATTGTTATTTACCTGCCGTTAGGGTTGAGCCTGTAACCTCCAGATGATTGTCACTTAGAAGCTTAGGGAACCAATGTCTATAACCATTATACTATAAGTCCAGTGAATTTTGGGGACTTATAAACCTAATGATCTTACATCACTCTGAATTACTACTATTATGTATGATTTTTTACCTGAGCTCATATTTCAATTTTTTATCTAACCTTTTTGATTATTTTTTCCCATATTGTATTCATCTCTATATTTGGTCTATTCAACAGGTCACTCTGGCTCAACATATGTGCTGATTCTTTAAGGAATCAAATTCTCCAATGTTCTTCTCTATCAATTATTTTAACTTCATCCCATGTGGGCAGATGGTTTCCCTTTTCCTTCCATATATGGTCTGCCATACCCAACTTTTCAATTTCACCTCATACAACTGCTTTTCAGTGTTTTTCTAGCCTTACTTTTAGTGGGTGGCATGTCTTGTCTTTTTATACTTTACCACAACAAAAAGGGACGAAGTATACACGGTTCTTGGTCATGTTGAATTCTGTTGGTGGCTTGACATGAACGAGATAACTTTGGAGAGTTAAGAGCCACTTGTGAATATTGTCCTGATGTCATATGGACTACATATCTTTTGGATCCTTTCAGCTCGGCCTTTAACATAGGGCAGACATACTTTTGGATATAGCCCTCAATCCTCTAACAGTTTGATGAGAAATACCTGAAGGACATATCAGCAGAAAAGTTATGAATATAACAATAAAGATGAAGTTAATTGTCCGAAAACATTGAATGATAAGAATTGTCAGCTATTTTATTTTGCTACCTAATACATTACACAAGATCTAATTATACAGCTTATTCTAATTTATCTCAGTCAGAAGTATTGGTTATACAGTGGACGCATTAACAATGATTAGCTAGTTTAGTTTGTTAATCACAATAACTGGGACTTTGGCCTAATGAGTAGAGTGTTTGCCAATGGGCTGGAAGACTGGAATTCAATCCCTGTTTGAGTCATACTCAAAAAATGGTACTTGATGCCGCCTTGCTTAACACTCAGCATTATAAGGTAAGGACCAAGGGAGAAGTGGAGCAATCCAGGGAATGGACTAGTGCCCTCCTCTACAGCTCGGTGTAGTAGCTATTGAAAAGGGTGCCTTTGGGTCACCTTCAACTAAGGTCGCCAACTAAGGTCAGTAACTTGAACTTTTTTGTAAAACCATCCATTTTTAATATCGAGAAGTGTTTTCATAGTTGCTAAGACTACAGCCACATTGTTTTGAATTCAAGGTTGTCTTTCTCCTTGTCAAATTGCCCATCAATGCTAGAGAGCTCAGTTTACACAGTCGTTTTGTCCAAAACTAGGGAAGGAAGAGATGGAATCATGCCTTTTCTATGGGCATTACTGTAATGTAATTACAAACTGCCTCATCTAGAAATTGAACCTAGTTTGCTAATTCTATTTTATCTGTCGATAGCTGTTATACTATCTCCATCATAAAGACCAATTGTTCTATTTTCATTATTGAATCTACAAAATTCTTCACCAAAAGGTTTTTTAAGAGGATGATTTAATCTGAAACATGGCTATTTAATTTAGAACAAAAATTGGTTTGTTGTGAAATAACTTCAGCTTAATTCCCAGCTGTGGGAGGAAAAAACTTAATATTTTAATTTATTAATAATGAAGGACTAATTGTTCAAATTTGAAACAATTAAATAATTGTTCTTCTTGCATGTCTCTTTATTGGCTTTGGCTCAAGAGACAGACATGAGAAATGGAAGCAAAGTAAGTTAAGGTTTGTGTTTCAGCTCTGGGTAACAACATTTGTTGAACATGGTAAACATCTCACTTCCATATATATATATATATATATATATATATATATATATATATAAACATCTCCTATAACCCTGCTCCTGCCTCTTCTATTTTAGAATAGCAAACAATTTATCATAAATTAATTCAGTACTGTAATGATATCTCTCTTAACTGGGTGCTTCATTACTACAGCTTTGTGTCAGAGTAACATGTAAGCTTGCTAAATAAGTAAATGTATTCACATTTACTCCCCATATTTATATATATATATATATATATATATATATATATATATATATAAATAATCCCAGTTGGCTGGGACTGTAAAATACATTGGTTACATTTCTGCAGAAGGGTTAAACCCTGCCAACGATGAGTGTCCTGGATATGACATTAAACAATCCACTATTTGAGCTTTCAGGAATGTGAAGAACCCCTTCAAGGACATTGCTCTCAGCCTTACTCTGACCTGGACCAGTAGCACCAGACAGGGTCCTATCTATTGATCAAATAGAACTGTTTGACATTTAAACTGAGAGCAAACCAAGGACTGTTTAATTGAATTGTTAGTGATACATAGCAATACTTGAAACAATTTAACTATTTGCTAATGAATGGATAATGTAAAATAGAATTAATATTGTTGATCAGAAATACTTGAAACTCTTTAATTGTGTGCCTATATTGAATTGTTAGTGTTACATTGTGATGCATGAAACTATTTAACTGTGTGCAAATAAAACTATGTTAGATTGCAATATTTGAAACCTTTTAAATGAGTGCTAACAAATGATTAAAACTAAATAGAATTATTTGTGTTAGAATATTTGAAACGATTTTACTGTATGCAAATAATAGTGAACAAATGTGTGAGCAAACTCCTTGAAAAAGAAGATTACCAACAAACTATTAATTAAAAAAATCATATCTATAACCATTTAACTGTATGTAAACCAATGGGCATTGGCTCATTTAAAAATTTTATCCACAAAATGTGTTTACAAATCATATGTATTGAATATATATATATATATATATATATATATGTATATAATAGGACTTAGTATTAAATAACTTATAAGGGTTGAAATGCCATAAAACACAACTAACATATATATGTAGTATACTACTACTGGGCCTTGACAAATAATGAGGAACTCCTATTCATAAAAATATCTTCTTATACTTTTATTCTTTGAATGGTGATGCTTGAGTGGAGCCAGAGACCAATAAGAGAGAATTCCTGCACATGAAGTGGCTGTTTGGTGTTGAAACAGCCAGCAGGAACTGACTTTAGCCAAAATTCTAGACCTTATATAGTATTCAAACTTCCAATGCTTGTTTTTCATTGGTCATGGCTTACACCCACACATTGCTTGTTTTTCATGGGCAATTTTGTATACCCATGCAATACTTGTCCTCCATTGGTCACAGCTTACACCCTTGCATTGCTTGTTTTCCAGTAATCATTTTGTTGATTTTATCTATGGCTGGATGTAACTGTCAATAACATCATTGGCTACTGGAGATAGATAGACAGATAGATAGATATGCCTGTATGCATGTGTGTGCGTGTGTGTGCGTGTGAGTGTGTATGGGTGTGTGTATAGTCTATCTATGTACAGGATGCAATGGGTAAATTGTGGCCATTTTAAAATATTAATTACTCATACGAGCCTTATCTGTTTCTGATTTTCTCCACTGTGCACCAAACTAGAGTCAGTAGGGCATGGTCTGTGAAAAAAAGCAGCATCATGACACAATTCACTCTTCCAGAAATTTGAAAGTGGCATGCTGAACTGCTTGGCAATCACATGGTAGTGCCAATACAAAGATTTCAGAGTTTTGAGAGTCAATCTGAGAACAGATTAATATTCATATCAATGAAAAGTAAAAATTCAATTCACACCATAGTGTTTGATGTGGTCACTAACAATGGTGAGGGTATAATGGCATTTATCTTACCTCATGATCTCAGGCTTAACTTGGAGACCTCAATAAAGTGCTTGGTGGATGTAGTGCTGTCCTGGATTAAGGTGGCTGTTGGAAGACGCTCTGTCTAGCAACAAAACTCTACACCATGTTACATAAGCAGTTAAAAATATCTGTGAAAAACTTCACCTCTAAGATCTTAGAAGCAATCCCCTTAATTAGCATGTATGTGGAGTGATGTTCATGCCTTTTACAAAAATATGAGTCTGTGAGATTTAGAAAAGAAAATATGAATAAATAAAATGAAGTTAAAAAATACAGCAGTTCCCAGAAAACCTCGGACAGGAACTGAAATCTGGGCATGCCTGAAAGATAGATTTCCTGGCACCAAAGATAAATCTGTTCTCACTTCACCCATGCCGCTGGTACTGAAAGGACCCTTTTTCTATCGGCTGCTAGCAGTGAGAGCATGTACTGATTTGGGTTCTGGGTGTCCTGATACTAAGCCATGTCTATTGCTATCAAGCCACCGCTGCTAATACCACTGAACAAAACAACGAAAGGCAAACTTTTATCATCGAACAACATACCTCACTGGAAACGCTGACAGGATATACCATAAATTTCAAACTCGATGACGACTACCAACGAAACTAATAACAAAACAAAACCTTCTTGAGTCTCATAAGTCCCAGTGGTGTAATGGGTAAAGTGCGAGTAAGCAAGTTAGAACTCCATTTCCAACGTAGTTACATTCACTTTCAGACTAATACCCTATTTATGAATTAAATAGTATCACGCCAGTTATTCTACAAGGATGGCACAGACATGAAATAACCCACGAAGGTTGATATGCCATTAAACAAAGAAATCAAACCAAGAAAGAGTCCGTGCGAATATATATTTATTCTCGGAAGAGAAGTATTCCAAGTTTTCTTCCACAAATTATATCATTAAACTCTCCATTTTAACGCATCTTAAAGATATATCAGGTGTTAAGTAATGTTACGTTCGATTTCAGAGTCTGTATCATAAATAAAAAAAAGACTTATACCTATCAAAATATTTAATCATTAACATCCATTGCTTCCTAGAACTTTATCTATCAACAAGCTTAATACATCGTTCTGACACTGTTCAATTGACTAAAAATTTCTTAGAAGGACTTGGCTGGGAAAAATTGCTTCATCCTCTTATATTCCCTTGACTCACTCCTGGTTAATGCTTAGGTGATTGCAAAATCATTTGAATGGTCTTAGGTTGATTTCAAGAACACGAGTTGCTCACATATTTTTCATTCAAATAAGAATTTTACAAGCATGGCATCTGTATTATTATGATGAAGAATGACTATTTCTGCCGCTACTCACGTGTTTTTTTGTTTTTGTTTTTTTTTATTTGGGACGAATAAAGGGGTGAATGCAAAGGTCACGAACAATATTCCTTCAAACTGAAAGAATAAGATTAAAATTACTTATTGTATCATTTCTAAACGATAATAAGAGGTAATATTTAATGTTTTCTAAAACATTCAACAAGAAAAACACAAAAACATATTCGTTACAGCATGATAGAAAAATCAAAGGATTGTGGTTCTTGTAGAATTCTTGTGGAATGCCACCGTTGCACACTCTTCGTAGTGCGGTATTTTTAACACGAAGCATGTTTTTAATGGGCCAAGTTGTTAGCCTCACACCAAAATTATAATCTTATTAATAAGTTCAGCTGGATCCACCTCAAAATAGCTGTTTTACTGAGAAATTGTCCCGTTTTCTGTGACACACAGTAATGACAAATTAAACTAATCTTGAATAAGTGATTGTGCTTTGTGTGGCAATCCTTGCACTAAATGTTTAGGTATGTATAACTGATAAATGTTTGCTCAATAAACCTGGTAAATACAGAAAAAAGAATTCCTCAAAATGTTTAAGCCAAAAAAAAAACAAAAAAAAAAAAACGAAAAAAGAAGAAAAGAAAAAAGAAAACTATAAGACAAAATAAAATGATGCCTTCCAAAAGATATGTTGAATGAGGGAAGAGCGTTATCATTTCGCGGGAAACAAATAAAACCACAAACCTAAATCGAATGGAAAAAAAACAAAACAAAAAAAAACAAAACAAAAAAAAAAAAACAAATCCCAAAATTCTTTTCGAACGTTCACTTCTTGAAGGCAAGGAATTAAAGTTTGAATTGTCATCAGTTTGCTTTCTCAGACGTGATGGCACCAAAGAGCTTAAGGGAATTCGAGATTTTTGCAAAGTGTCATTGTACAATCTGAAATCTGCTTCTGCTAGGGTATGGAATTCCAAGCATACATAGATTTGGATAACTTTGATATGACAAGTGGCTTCGATGTGGGGCCATGTTGATTGAGAAATGCAACTTTATAGTCATCTCTCTGTCTCTCTCCTTCTCTCTCTCTCTCTCTCTCTCTCTCTCTCTCTCTCTCTCTCTCTGACTCTACCTTTTTATCTCTATTTTCCCTTTCTGTCTCTTCTTTTCTATTTCTTTTTTTCTCTTTCGATATTTATCTTTCTCCTTCTTTTTCTCTTTTTGTCTCTCCCTTTTGATTTCTTTCTTTTTTCTCTTTCTATCACTACTTTTTGTTGTCTTTCTTCTTTTTCTATCTCTATCATTCTGTCTCCTTCTTTTATCTCTTTTTTATCTCTAATCTTCTCTGTCTTTCTTTTTCTCTTTCTGTCTGTAAATCTTGTCCTGTTTCATTTTCTATTTCTACTTTTCTGTGACTTGTTTCTCTTTCTGTCACTACTTTTCACTGTCTTTTTCTTTTTCTATCCCTACTTTTCTCTTTCATTTTTCTCGTTCTGTCCCAAACTTTCTCTAATTTTTTATTTTCCTTTTTTTCTCTTTCTATTTCCTCTTTTCTATTTCTTTTGTCTTTCTATATCTCTTTACTTCCACACACACACACACACACACACACACACACACATATATATATATATATATATATATATATATATATATATATATATATATATCCTGTTACCCCTTTTATCTCATTCCCATCACTACACTTTTTCTTTCTTAGTCTCTCAATTTCGCTTTTTTTCTTCTTTCTCTTTGTTATTTCAATTGTGTAAATAATATTTCTATTGTCCCTTTTTTTAAAAATCAAATGCCTTTTCGTCTTTTTTCTTTCACTTGTCTAAATTCTCTCCTTTTTCTTTATCTAAATCATTCTCTTCCTTTCTAATCATTTTTACATTTTTCCTTTTTTGCTGTCTTCTTCTTTTTTTTGTTCCCTTTTTTCCTTATCTTCGTCTTTCTTTTTTTATTGCTTTAGATCTTTCTTTCTTTCTTTCTTTCTTTCTTTCTTTCTTTCAAGTAGTAAATTCATTCCCTTTAATTATTTCTCTTTTTCCCTCCCTCCTTCCTTCAGTCAAGCAAATCTATCCCTTTCTTTTTTTTTTTCTTTTTGTCTTATACTTTTTCTCACTATTGTCTTTCTTTCTTTTTTTCTATAATCAACTCATTTTCTCTAATTGTTTCCACTCTTACTTCCCTCCCCCAGTCAGACAAATCCTTTCTTTCCCTCTTCTCACTCACTTCTCATCAGGATTTCCACCCTCTTGAAAATTCCATCTGAATAAACCAACAAAAAAAAAATCATAAAATTTCCATGGCTATAAACAATTTCAAGGTTAATAATTTTCCTTGCTTTATTCAAAGAAATAATCATCTCCACAGTAAGAAAAAGAAAATGCACTATACAGACCTTTAAGAAATATTTTTTTTAAAAGCCGCAAATGTAAGTGCAAAGTGATTTTCTTGATACAATTATTGCAAGAATATTTCAATTTGAAATGTGCCCCTCTCATTTGATTCTTAGATTATTTATAATTCAGATTCATTGAAAATTTTGATTGATTTTAGTTTCTAATCTATCATAAGCTTAATTCTATTTTGGGTTCAAATCTAAAAGAAGCTGAAGGAATTTTTCTGGCTTAATAAAATGAAATATTTTATAAATGTAAAGGGTCAAGATTAAAGGGATTGAACTGAGATCATCAACTTTGTGAACTTTTCAGAAAAAAGAACTCAAAACTGTACCAGAAATAGAATTTTTATTTTTATTCTTGTAGAAAAGAATATTTCAATATCAACCGGAAACAAAAAGAATGTTAATACTCAGAAGATTCAAAGGTTTTGCAATATTTTGGTAACTTATTTGCTTTATTCTTCAACTTACAGTAAAATCAGCCCAACATTCAAAGTTGAGACGATTGTGCTTGAGCATCTGAAGAAACCTTTCTGTCAGTTCTTTGATTCTATGTTGACAGCAGTTCTTGTTCCTGAAGGAGAACTCATTTTACTGAAATTTCTATCTCTTCTTCATTGTTCAATGATTGTGAGCGCTAAAAAGGAGCCATGAATTGGAAGAAGGAATAATATGAGGAAGCTATGAATGGACTATATACTGTGTGTGGCATCAGTTCAATTCCTTTAAGTTCTTGCAGTTTATTCTTGAAAATAGGACAGATGTAACTATTGTAAAATTTTGACTTACCCAAATTACAACCATATCATTTTTCATAAATAAATGAAGAAAAAATGAGATGGCATGCCAATTTCATCTCAAGAAATTATCAATTTTTTTATGATAAGAAATATGTTCTAAAAACAAAAGTAGTGTTTAACAAGCAGCTCATTCTGAGATGCTCTCCTATTGTAGCCTTGGACCAGACAAAGTAAACTTACATATTTGGTTGAGTTTTTGTTGATATATGTACACATGTATATATTTTCAGAGATGTTCCATTTAATATGTCAGACAAGAATTGTTTACTCCATATTTTTATTGAATTTCCTTTTTCCTATCAGCAAGTAAGATACAGCAAATGTGAATCCATATTTACCTTACTCATTGGCTGAAAAAACACAATATAAAAAACTGAATAAACAACCCTGGCCTGTTAGATTTAATGAAATAAAATTTACATACATATATACATACATGTCATATTGGAATGATTTTGTTCTGGATAGAATTTTTGACACATAACAGAATCAATTTTCTATCAGAAACAGAATCATTGCAGAATAACATGAAATGAGGACAAAAAGCACACTCTCTGTCGCAATTATATCTATGCGTTTGTGTGTGTGTGTGTGTGCACATGTGTATGTTAAATAATAAATGGGCTAAATCTTTTATTTGGCATGAAGTGAAGTTTATTTAAAAACAAACTGTTGTTCTCAAAGAGAAATCATTATGTCTAGTGGAGGTCAACTAAGTTTGATTGACAGGTTATGACTCTGAGGTCAGTTGAAAGCTTGGCTTTCATTTGAGAGTTAAAGTCATATGACTACAAAGTCTGCAAATCAGAAATTAGATTCTAACTTTAAATTAGTTGGTCCAGAGGAGATAAAAGCTCCAGACCAGCAGAAATGGTGTGATAATAATTTCATTAAGTGCCCTCTGGGCTACCTCGAGGTATTTCATATGAACGATTATGTAAAAGAGATGGCTAAATAAATAAGAAAACATGTTTCCACAAAAGGTTTATGTCATTAAAATCAGAGAAGATAGAGCAGCTTCTAGTGACATTTAACTGTGTGTAATAAAAACTATACTTATGCTAAAATGAATTGTTTGAATTAGAACTGTTTCACTAAATTGAATTGTTTGAAATAGAACTGTTTATTTGTATAAAAGTGGATTTGGAATTAAATAACCTACAAAAGTTTATATGCCATAAATCCAAACAAACAAACAAGCTAAACTGAATTGTTTGAAATTGAACTGATTTGGACATTGAAACTGTAATTATGTTAAACTGAATTGATTGAAATAGAACTGCTTATTTATATAAAAATTTGGCCTTAACAACCTATAATGTTTATTGTCCATAAAAGCAAACCAAACCAAACAAAACCAAGATTGGAACCTATCAAGTGCTTCTACTCCAGGTCAGAGTGGACTTTAAGCAATGGCAGTGAAGGGGTATTCCACATTTTACAAAGCTCCAGGAGTAGAGCATCACCATCAGATTGTTTTGTGTCCTGTAGAGATGCACTCTGTGTATTTTACAGCCACTTTCTGCTGACTGGGCAACTTTCTCTTTTCTCTTTTACTAATCTGAGTGATTTGTTTTAATGGCAAATATGCAAATATGGATGGCTCATTGACTTTTGCTAAATATAGCATGGTTTGACACCAGGCCAGAAATATGAGGTACCCTGAGAATTTGGATTTTGTTATGGAGAAGTCATTACCAAAGGAGACCATTTTTATTCTAGTAAGTTTAATCCTCACAAGGTGCCACACTCTTGTGAGTTTGGGTTGAACCAGCTTTTCAATAGGTTTTCACTCTTGAAAAACCATTGAAATGATTTTTCTGTTTTAAGGAAGTCCTGCATATAAAATATATGCTGTGTTACTGGAACATCAGAGAATTTAGTTATATATATAATTAATAACGAACATTGTGATTTTTTTTATATATTTCTTTGTTCTTTTTCCCTTTTTTTTTCATGAAAAAATAAACATACATACTTATAAAATTAACAAGTAAATTCCCTCACCCAGCCTAGAGGTAAGTAGGTAAGTGACGTATCCACAACCCAAATAATATACTGTTTGAATAGCACAGTAAAATTGATTTCTAAATAGTGAATTAGGCTAAATGCACAGATATTACAATAACACTTAGATGTCTCTGGTTAAAAAAATGTTGTTGGTTGGTTGGTTGGTTGTTTGAGTTTCATGGCATATCAACCATTATTGGTTATTTAATGCCAAATCCATTTTTAGGCAAATAATCAGTTCTATTTCAAACAATTCAGTTAAGCAGCTGTACACTGTTCATTTGTCAAAACCATTTCTATTTCAAGCTATTCAGTTTAGTCAAAAAGTTCTGATTCAAACAATTTAGTTGAATATAAGTATAGTTTTTGTTTACACACAGTTAAACGTCAAGACAGTTCTATTTCGAACAATTCACTTTAGCATTGTACAGTTTCAATATCCAAAACATTTATATTACAAACAATTCAGTTTAGCATAAGTATTCAGTTTAGTGCTATTTGACCAATAGGTAGGGCCCTATCAGGTGCTACCACTCCAGGCCTGAGTGGACCTGAGAGTGATGACAATGAAGGAGTGTTCCACATTCCCCAAAGCTACAGCATCACTGGATCCTTACAATCAAATTGTTTAGTGTCATATCCATGACACTTGTTAGGGGGTGTCTTACCCCTCTGTAAAGGTGACGTCAGTGTATTTTACTGCCCCGGTTAACTGGGCAATAAAAAAATGTACTGAGAAATTTGGAGCATATTCATAAACGAGCATATTCCTGATTTACCTATTCTTTTAACAATTTTCATGCAGCCCATTGATAGAATTAGATATGAAATATCTGATTTCATATTTAATCAAGAAATATATAAAATGTACACCAAGGTCACCAATACGAAACCCATTTTAAATTTCTACAAAAGCATGTGATCATAAATAATGCTTATTTTGTTTGAACAGTTTTTCATTTTTCTTTTTCATTTATTCCAGCATAACCTTCAAATTCACCATGTCTATGTCAGATATTCAAAATGATCTTCTCTAAGTCTAACCTTCAGAATGACCATGTCCAATTCCGACCTACAAAATAACCTTGTCCAAATCCAACTATCAAAATGGCCATGTCTGAGTGTGACCTCCAAAATGACCATCTCCAAGTCTGACCTTCAAAATATCCATGTCTAAGTCCAACCTTCAAAATAACCTTCTCCAAGTTGAAACTTTAAAATGACCATGTCAATGTCAAAATCAGCCCTTCAAAATGACGATGTCTAAGTCAGATCTTCAAAATGACCATGTCCAACTCAGACCCTCGAAAGTGACCACTTAGATAGATGCTCATGCCAAAGAAATAAGATGATTTTATTTCTAAGGCTTGCATTATTGAATATAGTTTATCCATAAAAAATCATATAATACAATAATTAAAAGTCTTGAGAGTTTTTTGTTTCCTTTTTTCTCTAAAATCCTTCACCCCAGTCACCTGGGGCTATGGAATATACTAACTCTCTCTCTAATATGACATTAAACAATCTGATAGTGAGGCTCAAGTAATGCTGGAGATTTGGGGAATGTGGAGTACCCCTTCGTTGCTATCACTCCCTGGTTCACTCAGGCCCAGAGTGGTAACATCTGATGGAGTCCTATCTATGGGTCAAATCGATCTGCTTGATATTTAAACAGTGCCATCAAATGACTTATGCTAATCAGTATTGTTAGAAATAGGAGTTTGGTCATTTAACTATGTGTAAACAAGTTACTGATGTTTAATTGAATTGTTAGTGAGACATGGCAATACTTGGAGCCATTTGACTTTGTTGACTTCAGTTTACAAATCATATAAATCTAAAATATATGTATAAACTGGATTTGGCATGAAATTACCTACAATGGTTGATATGCCATAAAACCAAACCCAACCAAATCATATAAATCTAAAATATATGTATAAACTGGATTTGGCATGAAATTACCTACAATGGTTGATATGCCATAAAACCAAACCAAATCAACCCAAAAATCCTTATCAATTATTAAAAAATATAAATTGCAAATATTTTGTTGTTTTCATTATTGATTTAATCATTTATGAAATTCAGATTATTCAGCCTGTCAGAAGTTGTTGCAAATTCCTCCACTCATCAGAAAAAGTTTTCAAGGTCGACAGGCTTTTTCCACTGTGAAAACTTATACTATGTTATCTTCTTACAGATTTTCTTTTTATTTCCCTCTGGGTTTTGCTATGTTTTATAAATCTTAACAACTCAAGATTTTATTAGAATCACTTCTCTTAATATACTGGTTAGAGAACTAGGTTTGAAGCTTTTTACATGTGAGTTTGGTTCTTACTGGGTGACCCATACTTTTGGTCACATGCTAAAACAAGATAGACTTTGTAAATAACAAATGCTAGTGAGGGTGAGTCTCACTTGGTGCCCTATATTAATGTACTAAACTAACAACAGCCTAGTAAATGACAAATGCTTGTGAGAATTAGTCTCACTTGGTGCTTCATGCTAATGTACTAAACTAAATTTAGTAAATGATGACTCCAGATCTTATTCAAAGAGTGATCAAGTTTAGATATTGATATGAAAATAGATTTTTTTTTATTATAGGATATAATTCAAACAATTCCTTGTCATTGAAGCTCTTCAACCAAGCACAGACATTGTTTGCCAGTCCTCTTAAAAGAGCTGTTTATATAACATTTGTCAAAAAAGAGTTTATTTAAAGCCAACCTTTCAAGAAAATTAACAGGTTTTTTTTAAATTTTCTTTCTAGTTACCTTTTTCCACTCAGTAGAATAAATAGTCTGTCTGACACCTGAATAACACTGGATACAGAAACAGGAGCTATTTTTAAAATTGCACATATGCAGGTTCATCATCTTCCTCATTAAACTTATCATGTATTGCATATGACTAGCCTGCTTACCTTTTGACTGAGATTAGAAAGAGCATTAAGGAGTCAGTGTAGTTTGACATCCTCATGACACTGGTTGCAAAAGCAATGGCTTTTTTTATCCTTCCCCATGCACATGTGTACAAATGCCATGGTTAAACTGACGATATGTTACCCATTACCCCAGGGGAGATATTTGAAATCATAGCAACTTTTAATACTATTGCTTGACTTCATCTTGCTCTAGTTTGTTTATCTTTACTCAAAGTTTCCATTGGATCAATTCTTTTAAAGAGAATCAGATGTTTAATTCTTAAGCAATGTTATCTTAACCTGAATCCCTGAATTAGTTGTTTGACCACCAGAAAATCCTTGGCTTAAATACCATATCTTATGGCTCATTTTCTAAATGGCCACATTTGTAACATTGTTTACTCTATTTTGTTGTGAGGAGTGACCATTGCAACTTTGGATAAGTCCTTACCATCCCATCGTCAGTGTGGTCAAACCGTTTATATAATTTTCAAACGTACATTGCTCGAGGCAAATGTCAGTCTCAGAATACAAGCTTTAGTTCTGCCAATCCCAAAGATGCTGAGAATGCCACAATTGTCAGCATTTAAATGACATGAAATTCCTGTAGATGAACACGTAAAATAAAAAGAAAAAAAATGTTAACAACAACAGTAGAAACTTGATTCTTCACTTCATTGATCTGAGAAACTAACCTCATATCAAATAATATCACCAGTCAGAGACTTTGCAAATATACCTGAATTCTTTTCTCGAAAAGGTTGAACTCTTCAGTGTAGAGGTAGAAAAAGAATTTTGCATCAGGAATGTGTATCATTGTAGTATTATTGTGGGTGTGCTTCTTTCTCAGTAAGTATTTAGGTGTATCAGAAATATTTTTGGAACTGTGATTTCAAGGGAAATCATGAGAGACCCTTTATATTTTTTAAGCCTATATATCATGCTTTATATCTGCTATCTTTTGATGTTCCTAACACTTCTGAGAATTTTTGTTTGCTTGTGATTAAGTTCTCTTCTATTTTGTTCCTGAAATCAATAACTGATAAGAGTTATGTCCCTTTTCAACCAAAATTCATTTTACCTAAGAGAGAGTTAGGGTTAGGGTGATAAAAACATTGCTTTTATTAGTTTACGTTAATTTTTTTCATACTTACTCATATATAAATACACACACAATGAGATATGCATCAATACACATGCACAAATACATACACATATATAAATGGGGACATACTCACACATCAGGCTATATATATATTGATACTCACTGGGTATGCACTTTTACACACAGATATAGAGATGAATGCCAAAACAAACTTTGATTTGATGAAGCAATTCACACATACACACAAGCGCACACAAATATAAGGAAACAAAAGTATACAATTACACACTTAAAACATAAACATATGCACTCAAACACAAAGAAATACACATACTCACACACCCTTTACTCACAGTTACACACATGCATACATCCGTAAAGACATAGAGACTGCATTACTAAAAGAAAAATATTTCATAGGCTTCTCATTTAATAATTCACTTTTCTCTCCCTGTCATTAAAATCAAGAATTGATTATGTAGTGCTTTATAGTGAGGAGTGAACAAAATTAGTTTGGCCCAAGGACAGCACTAACAATGGCCTGCTGGCCTAGCTTGTCAATGATAACTCTCTGCAAGGCATTTAAGAATTGATAATGTAGCCATAAATCCTTACTAAGTCATTGAATGATCCCTTTTCTTTCAGCTAACCTTAATGCTAAAATGGCCCTACCCGATTTTAGGAACATATGCGTCATTTATTGAAAAAGATATAAATTAATTTTCAAAATCATTTATCTTTCACTTCCACTGTAAATATAATAAAAATTTAACTATAATACATAAAAAGGAATGGTTGCAGCATTGTCTATCATATTATTGACTCTACAAAAGTTTAAAAATGAAGGAAGTTACACTGAAAAGACAAGAATAACAAAATGAGATATTTGGTTATAACCAAGTTGCTAGATAAATTTGACAACGTTAATTAATTGAAAGTGATTTTCAAGGTCTCCGTCGGTCCAACTCTAGATTCATCAGCAGCCCAACACTCACAGACTGGTGCTGTAAGGGAGTAAAGCTAGTAGTTCATAGAAAAGCCTGAGTTGTTTGGTTTGTCTGCACTAGGCTAATTAGTCTGTTACTTTGAGTGTTGCTGCATCAGGCTGGTTAGTCTACTACATCATGTGTTACTGGGTTTGGCAGGCCAGTCCAAAACTGACGAGTCCTCTAACCCATATTGGCAGGAAAGACTTTCTTGGCTAGAAAAAAGGTAGAATAAATTAACCAGGCTGCTTCTGTTGTCAGGAAACCAAAGTAGTGGCATCTGGTTGTCTGGAACTTAGGTTATACCAGTAAAAGGAACAGTCCAAAAGGATGACTCACTAATTGTCTTGCCTTGGACCAGACTCACTCACCGTGACTCATTTTTGGCGGCTGATTTTTTTGGCAAAGCTTGTTACTTCTTTTTTGACTTAGACTACTTCAGAGTTGAAAAGGAATACCTCAATTTAATTTCTGTATATAATGAAACTGGTTATTATGCAACCAAGAAAAAGTAGCAAATATTACTTGCTGCAATTAACAGTCAGATATCTCCAAAACAACTGAAAGAATTATTGGTCTTGGAAACAGTTTAAGTTCATTGTGAGAAATTATGTTTGCTGATGACATCACAATATAGGTAGTCAGTGACTATGATGTACTTATACCATTGAATAATAATGTAAGTAGCTAGTTGCTAATTAGAAGCAATATATTCAGTTTATTATTTCAGTGGAATTGTTCTACCACCAAACAATAATTCTTTTTTTCTTAATATGAACTTGCATCAAATGTTTTGGCTCACTGTACCTTCAGGAAAAACAAAAATTATAATAAATTTTTTTCTAATACAATTATAGTTTGGAATAGTGAGAAGTCTCATAACATTGTTACCTTGAAACTTTAGAAAATCATATTGCAGAGGAAACACATTCAACTAGTATAAATCCAACACATATGATATAAGGATTATTCGCATTGGAAATGATAAGCACATGTGATATAACAGTTATTCTCATTGGAAATGGTTGGCACATGTGATATAATGATTATTCTTAAAGGAAACAATTGACACATGATATAACAATTATTCTCAAAGGAAATGATTGACACATGTAATATAATGATTATTCTCATTGGAAATGAACTCAGCAATTAAATTTCAGTCCAGGACAAGGCTGTTTGTATTTCACTTGGTGTATAGGCTTGATTCGATCTTTTCTCTTTCAAGATAGAAGGAAATAGAAAGGCTGATTTGTTATGGCAACCCCCAAGGAGAAGGAAAACTGAATTCAAAGCAGTTGTACCCTGCTTAAAAATTGACCTTGTGTCACATCCTGTCTTTGGCTGAGGAATTGGCTGAATTAATTCATGCCAATAGTCCTTTGTCACAGCCTCTGTCCTTCATTCTCTTTCTGTCTGTCTGTCTGTCTCTCTCTCTCTCTCTATATATATATATATGTTTATGTATATTGATTTCCAGCACATAAAAATGTTCCCATTGTTAAACAAACCTTTGTTATTTTGATCAATCAGGAAGTGAATGTTTGTGCCATTAAGTTCAAAATAGCAAATTGTTTTATGTTCATTCGTGTTTGTATATTGCAAAGGTCACCAATAAAAAGTCTTTAACTAAAAAGAAATTTAATTTTTCTCCCTTTCATTATTCTTGAAAATCTCTTCACCTCTTTATGAGGAATTGATTGACAAAAAAAAAGAAATTCAGGAAAAGAAGAACAAAAATCAATGTTCATATATTCAACTATTCAACAATAAGTCGATTTAATAAGACTAGCTGAATATCCATCCTTTGGACAGAGAAAATTAAGTTGTAATAAAAGTTCTCTTACCTCTGAAAGATTTCTGTATACACAATATTTTCTGCAAAACATCTTTTTTACGTATTTCTTTCTGTCATTTAAATAATTCCATTGGAATTTCCTACTCTGGACATAGCTTGATATTTTAAATAAAAGCAAAAATGATTTCTCCATTTTGTTCGGATAATGTACGGTAAATGTTGATACTGCAAGACTCATTACTAGGTTACAGCTTAATGAACGCATGAAGAGGAAGAGTTAAGAAGTGTTAATTATTTCTTATTCTTAAACTTATACCACAAAGACTTTGTTATAAAAAATTGTTAATATATTCTATAATGTAAATTAGTATATATTAGATTTAAGAGTAATAACGACGTGTTGCAAAGGGATTTTTTAAAGAAATTTTAATAAATAAGTGTGCTATCATTTTTATTAGATTTTTCTTATCTTCATACATAAATAAAATCACCCACAATAATTGTTTATATGTGAAGATAAGAAAAATCTAATCAAAAATAGATAATATAACACAATTATTTTTGTATTAGATCAACTATTTGGACTATTGAGTGCATCTTTATTGTTAGACTCACAACATTTTGACTGATATGTTCTTTGGCCTTCTTCAGGTGTTACATGTTGAACTTGGGAGTCAACCAGAAGGTTGCATGTTCAGTCCCAACTAAATTAAAGAAAATAAAGGGATACCTAATATAGCTTAACAATATTAATTGATCTTCATTAATAGAATTGGAGCAATCTACTCCCATGGATTAAATAAAGCGTTCAGTTCGAGATTCTTTGTAGGCTCCCAAGTTTGACATGAAGCACTCGAAGAAGGCCGAAGGACATATCAGCCAAAACATTGTGAGTATAACAAAAGATGAAGTCAATTGTCCAAATATTCTAAGAGATAAAAATTATCAAGCTTCCTCTCATATATATAGACAAATAATAACACAATTATTTGTTAAAACTTCTTTTAAAAATCCTTTTGCAAATAATGTATCACTACGACTTTTTATAGAATATTAAAATTGGTATGTATTAAATCATATTATAGTATATATTAAATTATATCATATATCATTGGCTTAGTGGGTAGGGTGTTCGCCAATGATCTGGGAGACCGGGGTTCAATCCCAGGTCGTGTCATACCAAAGACTTTAAAAAAGGCACTTGATACCTCCTTGCTTAACACTCAGCAGTATAAGGTACATATCAAGGGTAAAGTGGAGCATTCCAGGGAAAGAAGTAGCACCCACCCCTACACCTCAGTGTAGTAGCTATTGAAAATGGAGCCTTCTGGTCACCCTCGACTACAGTCGCCAACTTTACTTACTTTATGACTGCTAACATTTGGCAAAAATTTAGGTCTCAAAAAGTTGCATGATATGTATCTACAGTAACTTCATTGTATATATTGAATTACATTGCTCTAATAAATGCTATTAAAAGTTATTATTTTAATTATAGAAGTATGATTATGTATAAAAAGTATTGACTGTTTTGTTCTAGATGATAGAATATGAGAATATGCACCAAACTGAATAATACAAATCTATGAAAAGTTTCTAATTAAAAATGTAGACTATTTTATTGTAAATCATGCCAACATGCATATTCATTATTACACTTAAATATGTTTATTCAGTTGTCAAGAGTTAGTGAAAAGCATCAAGGCTCACAATGTGTTTAAAATGTCATCATGATGTGTATTGAGCATATAGTAATGCACACCAAATTAATTGTTTGACCTTTGCTAAGGTCAAATCACCTTATTAAGTATACCAGTCAGGCCAAACAGCATAAGTAACTCTATTTCAAGAAAGTGCTATTCACTGATGAGTGTAGGAAAATAATATATTAAAAAACAAAAACAATACATGGATATCAATTTGAGAAGAATGTTTTTGTGGTCAAACGAGTTTTTTGACTGCTTTGATAAAAGGAAATTGAATTCTACTTTCTTCCACTTTTTGTGTCCTTTACAAATAGTAAAAATGTTCAAAACTTTGCTCAGTATGACTGATTAATTAATTTCATCGATGATTTATTTATTATATCTCAGAAATTTACAAGTTCCTTTGGAAGAGTTTTATCAGGTAACAAAGATATGTTCCATAATGCTATCATGTTTTTTTTTAAATGTTGTTTTATGGCAGAGTATATGGACCAAGTTTATTTGACTGACAGCTGACATTGTTAAGAGTAATGTTAATATTGGAAAAGATTTTCATTACTTAGCATCTTGAAATTTTAAATATGAATACACATAGGCAGGCCGAAAAGTTCATAGGCTGAAAAGTTCAAAGGATGACTTTATATCTGCTGTTGATGATTTTTTAGCCAATGGGATCAGACCACAGCAGCATCAATAGAAGAAATGTGGTGATTGCAAGGAGGACAATGTTAAAAAATAAACCTCATCTGGTGATATTCCATTAGAGCATCATAGTCAATTAATGAACTTTTAAGCTGACCCTTATATCTTGATGTTATATTGATCAACATGTCTGATTCAGGGGTGGTTTAGCTACAAGTTTTATGTGTAAGGGCAGATTTCATCTGAAGATTGTATTTTTATCAAAGTATATGAAAAATATATTTATGAGATGAACATGAAGAGGAAGGAAAACTATTTATTCATTTCAGCTTTTATCCTGCTTTACCTACCAGAATTAGAGCACTTTTGTGATTTAAGAAAAACACTTTTATAATAGTTTGTTAATTTTTTCCTGGATGACAAAAGAAACTCATATTTTTGTAATTTCCAATTTTGCATGTTTCAGCTGAAGAATGAGTTTTTGTTCCGATACATGAAACTTATAGTTATGATACTGACATGAGACACTGAGAAAACAATTATATATATATATATATATATATATATATATATATATATATATATATATATATACTTTAAAATGAATAGGTCCATGAAAGAATTTGGTTTCAGGCTATTTATTTTTTGTGTCTACATGATTTTCTGATGTTTAAAGTCATCTTCAGGAGATCATCTTCCTGAAAACGAATTTAAACATCAGAAACATGTGTAGAAGCAAAAAACTAAATAACCTGAAATCAAATTCATTCATAGATCTATTTGTTTTAAAGTACTTACTTTTTTCTTTCATTTGATAGATGAAAAAAAAAAAAAAAATATATATATATATATATATATATACTTTAAGAAAAACAACATTACATTTTGACCTAAATTACAGATTTTATATTGAATTAGATTTAAACTTTAATTAATAACCTCACTTAATGATACATTAATAGATATATTAAACTAAAACAAATATTTAATTTATTTAAAATATTTTAAAATTTCAAAACTATTTAGAAAGCATTAATCAGCTTAATCATAAATTATTCCCAACTCCGGTTTAACTGGACCAAAGAATACTATATATATATATATATATATATATATATATATATATATATATATATATATATATATATATATCTGTCTGTGGATGAACACTGATGAGTTCTGATAGAATGAAACAGATCTGTCTGTGGATGACTATATATATATATATATATATATATATATATATATATATGTTCCTACTGTGATGCAAAATTTGGGTTGTAATTATGAAGGTTGCACCGAGTTACATCAGATTAACATAGAGATTACTGGATTTACATAACTGTGTACTTCATCAAAATATTTCATTTAAAAGTATCAAAACTTGTTTCATCATTTTTGTTTCAAACTGATGTAGATACATGTAAATATCTAACAGAAAACTATAAGAAAAGACAGAGAAATGAGAGGGAAAAGAAACTGGGGTCATGCTATAGCACAGAGGAAAACCAGACAATTTAATAGAAGACTAAAAAGATGACAAAAACCCCAAAACAAAACATGAATTTTTACAAGTGACTCCGATTCTACTTTTTCATGAGTTTTTAAAATAGATATTATGAGGATAAAGAAACTTAGGGTCCTCTGTTTAAGATATTGTTGAGTTGTTTTCCGACAATTAAGTACAGTTTCTTACAAGTTGTGTCGATACTGCTATATGGATGCACTACATGAACGCTTACTAAACGGATGGAGGAAAAGCTTGACGGTAACTACATAAGAATGCTGCAAGCAATATTGAACAAATTCTGGTGCCAGCACCCAACAAAGCAGCAGTTATACAGCCACTGACCACCCATCACAAAAACTATCAAAGTTAGATGAACCAGACATGCGGGACACTGCTGGAGAAGCAGGAACAAGCTCATAAGTGATGTTCTCTGATGGACCCCCCTCACGAAAGCAAAAGCAGGGCGACTAGCTCGAACCTACATACAGCAGCTCTGTGAGGATACGGGATGTAGCCATGAGGACCTGCTAGAAGCGATGATTGATTGGGAGGAGTGGCGAGAGAGACAGGGATATCTATGCTGGTGGCATGACAAGATGATGATAATGACTGTTTGTTAGCTTCTTCCAGAAAAAAAGGGTCTGCCATAAGGATGAATTCTTTTAGGCTGTAATGTTTCAATCTAAATGATTTTTTTTTTTAATAGAAGACGCCAATTATTTTTTTCTGAAATTATTTACTTCTCTTTCATAAAAATTTTCGGTATGACTATAAGACAGATTGTTATTACCATCTAGTAAGATAGCAAATTTGAGTTGATAGGAAACAAAGGTCTTTCGGGGTATTTACTTTGCAAACAATTATTATTTATATTGGAAGTCAAGTCAAAATGAATTGTTAAAGATATGACAGGGAATGTAGGATGATGAATCATCATTAAAATTCAATGAATTATTCAGACTAAAAGTTATATTAGAAATAGAAAATAGTTTTGTATGATCCATTATGAGAACAAGTTTATATTACAAAAGCTTCTGATTTGCATCAAATTTCATTGCCTTTTTGTATAACCAGTATATATGTATCTAGGTGTTTTTGATCTTTTATTTATGCAGAAACTCTCTCACACACACAGACACACAGATATATATATATATATATATATATATATATATATATATATATATATATATGTATGTGTGTATGTATGTATGTATGCATGTATGTATATATGTATGTATATGTATATATATATGTGCATGAATGTTTATATATATATATATATATATATATATATATATATATATATATACAGAGTGGACCAAAAGTAGGTGGATAGTAAATGATACTAATACAATTATTACATTGACAATTAGATTTTACTGAATACAATAAAACAAAAGCACAAAAATTTTATCAACAAAATTATTCAAACTGCTGCCCACAATTTACACGGCTATAAAGTCTACCGCACCCCTCACACTCTGACAAACATTTTTGCTCAAGTCTCTTTGTTCCTTTATTTCTTGAAATGCATCTCTGATCTAATTTTTTAAATGACCAATACTTCTTGGTTTTTTACTCTAAACTTTGTCCTTGAGTATTCCCTGAAAGGAAAAATCCATTTGAGTTAAATCATTTGAATGTGCAGGTCAATCAATTTGACATCTTCAGCCAATTGATTTGTCAGGAAATGTTTCAAGATAATTTCAAAATGTTCTTGAATAATGTGCAGGGACCCCACCTTATTTAAACTAAAGGTCATGTGAATTAGACTGTTGGTGTAACTGTGGAACAACTTGATTTATTAGAATTTTGAGACACTTTTTGTCTATTACTGTAATATAATATAAATGATAAACCTATTCCATCTAATGTCCACCTACAGTCCATCAACTTTTGGACCACCTGATTTATATATATATATATATATATATATATATATATATATATATATATATGTGTGTGTGTGTGTGTGTGTGTGTGTGTGTGTGTGTATTATTCAGTCCAGTTAAACCGGAGTTGGAAGTAATTCCATCAGGACAAAAACACCCTTCAACAGTGAACATTTAAATTTTCCTGGTAAAGAGCTCAATGTATCTGACATTACAGAGCAATAATTTATTTAAGAAAAAACAAAAACCGGTTACATTTGGATTAAGAATTTATTTCCATCCTGTTATGGGTTTTGATATAAATCAAAAACACCAAAAAAAAACTAACAGCACTTCTTCAGATTTTATGGATAAAATAATTCAGAATAGACATAGGAAAGAAGGGTGGGAGGGGATAGAAGAGGGGTGAAGAGTTTTCTCCTCATTTAACCCATTTCCATTTTTTTTAATTGCCGGTTGGCAAAAGATATATATATATATATATATATATATCTTTTATATAAAGACAAAAGAAAAAATTCACTTTCTTGGTATCATTCATATTGGATACTCCTTCACCTTGGATTTCCTTCCAGGATCATATAAAGAAAAAAATATGGTACTTATGCATCTATGTTACTGCAAAAAAGCCGAACTTTCCTGAGCATTTCTGGAAAGAATCGGAATATGCCGAAACACCTAGCTAATCAAATTTATGATAAAATAATTCAATCAATTTGTTTACTAAGTTACATACAAGTGTAAACATGAATTTATTGCAGCTAAGCGAAAATCTACAATGTGCGGAAATGGTGATCCAATTCTGCCAAGAAAAAAACCTTATTGGCAAAATTAAAAGTTGCCGGGCATGTGAGCATCCTTGCCACCTAAAAAAATGAGGAAAAATTATGCCTCGAGATGCCGTAACACCAAATGCAGGACCTGGATTATTATTAAATGGTTAGGTGAAAGTACAGAATAGTTACAAAACACTCCCCTCCCCATGGTAGGAATGGATTTCTAAATTAACAGGTTATTACTTCTGCACGGTACAATAAGTGCATAAATATGAAAAAAATTATTTAAAAAGACAAAAAAATGATAGACAAACCCACCCAAAAAATAGATAAAATAAAAATTCAAACTATTTTTTCATATTCAAAATTACCATACATTAACTGTTGATTTATTCTTTTTCTCCTGAAAAGGTTGGTTACATTATCCATGAAAAATTGTCTTTTTCTCTTTCTTTTTTTTTTTTGGTCTTCATGCATTTGGTCAACAAATTGGTTGACTTATTTTATCATCTGCTTGCTTAAATTTCATTCCGGAATATTCCAATTCTTTCCGTCATTGGCCAGGAAATGCTTGGAAAAGTTCGGCTTTTTCGCTGTAACATAGATGCATAAGTGCCAAATATATATATATATATATATATATATATATATATATACACATATATACAAATATATATATAAATATAAATTGAATATAATTCAGAAGATACATCACATATTAACATTGCCCTAATCATGGTTTAATGTGAAAACCGAAATGTTTAACATAGGCAAATAATTCAACTATAAATTCATCCACTGAATACCTTGTGTTTATATATATATATATATATATATATATATATATATATATATATATATATATATGTATATATATATATGTGTGTGTGTGTATGTGTGTGTGTGTGTGTGTAAGGTGTTTCGGAAAAATTGATGTCATTTTTTAATCAATAACTTGACCAATTCTTATTGAAAAGATCTTAAATTTAAATATCATGTATAGAAAAGACTCAAAATTCTATGTTTGATTATTTTTTCTTAAGGTATTGAAATGCCATGGATAAGAAAAGAAGAGAAGTTTTGTGTGTTCGAGTTTGCTTGAATAGAATTGAACATGATTACAGCAAACATTTCTGAGAGAATTTGCTAAAAATGCACCCACTGTGATACAAATTTGGATATTGTACAAGACTTAAAAGAGGAATGCTGTTTGTGCAAGGCAAAAAAAGGATCTGAATGACCACCATTATCAGAAGAAATGGTCAAAAATTGGTGAACTTCCATCATGAACTCCTTTGAATTTTGATATTCAAATCTTATTCAAAATTAAGCCTGTTTAGTTTCATTTTCTCAGACTTTGTTGTTACTCAGTTACTTATTTATATCTCAAATAATATCAGATTGTTTAAAATATCTTGTATACATACTGGTTGAGTAGAAATAATATGGCAGTCAAAAACACAGCACAATAGGAATGTTTAAATTTTGAGAAGGGTTGTTAATTCTTCAATCAAACTCTTTCTTTTGATTGTTTATTCTATTGTCAAAAAGATGTTTAGAGTGTTTGCCAATGGCCTGGAGACTGGGGTTCAGTCCCAGGTCAAGTCATACTAAATACTCAAAAAATGGTACTTGATGCCACCTTGCTTAACACCCAGCATTATAAAGTATGGATCAAAAGTAAAGTGGAGCAATCCAGGGAGAGGAATAGCATCCTCCCTATACCTTGGTGTAGTAGCTATTGAAAAGTCGAGCCTTCAGGTCGCCTTTGACTATGGTTGCCAACTTGAATTAAT
Source organism: Sepioteuthis lessoniana (assembly GCA_963585895.1). Taxonomy (NCBI): domain Eukaryota; kingdom Metazoa; phylum Mollusca; class Cephalopoda; order Myopsida; family Loliginidae; genus Sepioteuthis; species Sepioteuthis lessoniana. The sequence continues at coordinate 83,030,878 of OY757931.1, read as the reverse complement.
TATAAGCATATATATATATATATATATATACATATATATATATATATATATATATATATATATTGAAGAGTGTATATTTAGGCAGCAAGTTATAATTCAAGCAAGTTTTGTTAAAGATGATGGAACACGGTTTGTTTATTATTTCTAATTTTATTTTTTCAAGACACCTTATTGTTTTTCTAGTGTCAGGATCTAGATAGTAAAGGAATTGTCCCATATCTTCGGCCCAAGCTCTTTCGACCATACTTTTTGACATGATCAGGGGAAGTGTAGTTTTGAGTTGACTGTTGAATTTTTACTGTTTTAATAGCATTTTGTTGGGAAGTTGTTGGTTGGACAAAACAAAAAAACCCTACAAGTTATTAAAACAGTAAAAAGTCAACAGTCAAGTCAAAATCAGACTACCCCAGATGGCAAATAAAAGTATGGCTGAAAGTGCTTGGGCAGAAGATATGGGACAATTCCTTTACCATCTAGATCCCGACACTAGAAAAATAAGAAGGAGTCTTGAAAAATAAAATTAGAAATGATAAACCATGTTCCATCATCTTTACCAAAACTACATATCAATGGACGAGAAAATTTTAATAATATTAGTCTATTCCCACCTAGAAGTTGACCTAAAATATTTTTTCTACATATACATTTCTCCTTAAATTTTCATAATTTCCTCTATTGGAACATTTCTATGACAGGTTGAAATGCATTGGTGAAAATTGACTAATATTATTAAAAATTTCTCATCCACATATTTGTATTTTTTTTTCTGTTTCTTTTTTTAAAAAACATATCTGTCTGATTCATTTCAACTTCATATCTTACTCAAATATATATATATATATATATATATATATATATATATATATATATATATATATATATTAGGGATATTTTAACTTTTCAAACCAAAACACTATAAACCGCAGACCTGGCTCTTTCAATTTATCTTCTTATTTAGCCAGATTAGTGTTAAAAGACTGACCTTTTGTCACTTCCTACCCATGGTGGAGGTGCTGAGTAAGAACATATCTGTTTTTTAATCTCTTTATTGTTAGCCATAGATAAAAGAGATAATAATAATCAGGACAATAAGAAAAGAGAACTTTCTCAAATATTTTGTTGCACAGCCTTTAACAAACATTTCTCGTAGAAATCATTAAAAACTTCTTTCACCTATTTTCAGCTGGTCAGTTCTCTTACTCATCTTTCTGTGAATTTGTTCAAAGTTTTGAATATTTGCAAGATTCTTTTCTCCAAAGTTTTTCAATAGAACTGAGGTCAGGACTCATTGATAGCCAGTTTATAATAGTTCATTTTTGCATTTTTCAGAAAACGTTTTTTTTTTTTTTAAATCTACATCTACTTTTTGTATCCTGCATCACAAAATTTGTTATAAAATCTCTTCGTAAACTTGTGATTTTATGATTTCTTTTGTCATGACCTCTCACAAAGCAATTTCATAACATAATTGATCATCCACCAAGTTTAATGTTTAGAGGCTATCTTTGTTCAGTCTATTGTTCTAGCAATTTCTTGAGATCTTTTCTTATATAATAAAGTCTGTAGGTATGTGTATCTGGCTTCTCCTCAAATCCTTTTTCTATCTATCTATCTATCTATCTATCTATCTATCTATATATATATATATATATATATATATATATATATATATATTTATTTTATAAGAAAAGCTTCAATATATATATATATATATATATATATATATATATATATATATATATAAAAGATTCAATATATATATATATATATATATGTGTAAATACATATATATCCATGTATAAATACATATATATTCACATTCATATATATATATATATATATATATATATATATATATATATATATATATATATATATACACAAATTATAATATGGAATAATGCAGAAATTAAAATAACATATTACAGGTAATAGCTTCACATTTTTGCACTTACCAAACAATGCTAAATTCTAAAAGAATTGTTGATGTCATGACAGAATGGTACATGCATAGGGGGGAGTCCCTGCAGGCTAGTGGGTCATGTGTTTGGATTTGACATTGTAGAAAGCAAGTTCGAATTCCAGTCGCACATTTACGTGCACATTTGATATCATACTCTTAGAAAAGGGAAGAACCCTTTTATTCTCACATCTGTTTATAAAATAGCATCTCCACTGCACTAGTACAAGGATGGCATTGGCATTAAATAATCCATGAAGGCTGATATGCCATTAGACAAAGAAACCAAACCTGGTAAATAAAAGATATGGATTATAAAACAGAATTGAATTTATATTATTCTCGGAAGGTTCCTCATTGTTTTCTGTATTGGAATATATTTAGATCAGATAACAACAATGCAGTAACGTATAAATTTTGAACTTGTTACAAATAGGATTACTGTGTGTTTTTATTTATTGCAATAAGAGTTCTTGCATTTTATTTGTTCCTTTGCTGACTTCAAAATTTAGTTATAAACAAGATTTTTGGTTTTGTCCCCCGGTACCGGGATGGAGAGACCATCAGGGTTTCCAATTCTTGAAAGACAAATATAAAGCAGACCATATCAAAAGAGAGGATAATGCTGATTAAGTCCAACAACTTTTAGTGATTGCTTTTGAGATATGTTGATTGTCATGGCAGAGCTGATACTAACAAAAACTGTTGCCTTTTCATGAAAAGTCTGTTTATGGGCCTTTGTTAAAGTTTACTTAAGACATCACTGTGTTAATTTATCAGTGTCTGAAGACATATAATTATTTTAAATTACACATTAGATTTTCTGATGAATTTCAGAAATTCTCATAAAGCAGGCGGAAGATGACTGACTTAAAAACATTTTCACAAAGTTTTTTTTTTTCTAAATGCTGTTAGAAAAAAATTATCAATAAATCTTGAAAATCTAATAATTATGTTGTTTTTGTTTTTTAAAGGAAGCATTTTTTAAATGGGGTGTTTTTTTGGGTTTTTTAAAGAAGGAGTTTTTTATTTTAAAAAAAGTGGGTGCTTTTGTTTTTTTTTAAAAGGTGTTTTTTTTTAAAGAAAGTGTTTTTGTTTGCTTACCATAGGTTGGTTTTTGTAGCTTTAAAAATTTTCTCATTCAAAATTTTAGTTTTTTCGGTCTTTGTTTGATTACAATAAACATCCTTTATAATAACACTGTCATTTTTTACAAATATCTCCAGTTCCATTGAATGTACACAAATAATGTTTATGTCAAAACATTCCTTGAAAGAATCTAAACCAGAATATATATGGTTTTGGGGTTTAATTGTTGTAGTTTTTGAGAGAAGCCAGATACACATACCTACAGACTTTACTATATAAGAAAAGATCTCAAGAAATTGCTAGAACAATAGACTGAACAAAGATAGCCTCTAAACATTAAACTTGGTGGATGATCAATTATGTTATGAAATTGCTTTGTGAGAGGTCATGACAAAAGAAATCATAAAATCACAAGTTTACGAAGAGATTTTATAACAAATTTTGTGATGCAGGATACAAAAAGTAGATGTAGATTTAAAAAAAAAAAAACGTTTTCTGAAAAATGCAAAAATGAACTATTATAAACTGGCTATCAATGAGTCCTGACCTCAGTTCTATTGAAAAACTTTGGAGAAAAGAATCTTGCAAATATTCAAAACTTTGAACAAATTCACAGAAAGATGAGTAAGAGAACTGACCAGCTGAAAATAGGTGAAAGAAGTTTTTAATGATTTCTACGAGAAATGTTTGTTAAAGGCTGTGCAACAAAATATTTGAGAAAGTTCTCTTTTCTTATTGTCCTGATTATTATTATCTCTTTTATCTATGGCTAACAATAAATAGATTAAAAAACAGATATGTTCTTACTCAGCACCTCCACCATGGATAGGAAGTGACAAAAGGACAGTCTTTTAACACTAATCTGGCTAAATTAGAAAATAAATTGAAAGAGCCAGGTCTGCGGTTTATCGTGTTTTGGTTTGAAAAGTTAAAAAATCCCTTATAGATAGATGAGTTATAGAATGTTTAAACTGGGTTTATATCAACAAAATAAGATAAATATGGTTATATAATAGATATACAGATAAAGAGACTAATAACTAACAATCTACCTAGATAGATAGATAGATAGATCGGTGTGATATAGACTTTTTCAAGGAAATATCTATTGTTTTTATAACAAATTTCTGTTTACTAATTACATCACATAAATTTGAAACAGAAAACCACCAACAGGAATAGAATATTAAAAATATTCTCCTTATATTGTTTTATTAAAAACTTCACTGTTAAAAACTGAATGTTTTTTGCATTTAAAAACCAAAACATTCAACATTGACAAAAAATAAAATCATATATCTTTGTATCTTTTCATATTTGTACATTTTTGTATAGTAAGATTTTGTTCCAGTTTTCCCATATATATATATATATATATATATATATATATATATATATATATATATATATATATATATATATATATATATGTACCATTGGCTTAGTGGGTATAGTGTTTGCAAATGGCTTGGGAGAGTGTGGGTGAATCCCAGGTCGTGTCATACCAAAGACTCAAAAAATTGTACTTGATACTCAGCATTATATGGTACATATCAAGAGCAAAGTCGAGAAATCCTGGGAAATGGGTAGCAACCCTTCCAACACGTTAGGGTAGTAGCAATTGAAAAGGGAGTGTCTGGGTCACCCTTGACTATGCTTGCCAACTTTACTTTATAAATATATATATTTTTTTAATTGGAAAATAGTGGAGCACAATCTTAATTACAAAACCATAACAACAGCTGATATATGGAGAGAGAATATTTATTTGTCCTCCTCTAAAGACTACCATATTTGTAATAATGGCAGTCTCACAACTTCTGGTTAGAAGTCACTTAACCACCGGGAGAATATTCAACGGGATTATTCCATTGGATTAACAGTTCTTCCCCTTTTTCTTTTTTGTGGAGTATCATATATTCTGCAAAAGAAAATAAAGAGTATATTTACATTATGCAGATGATTCTTTAGGCTCAGATATGAACCCAAGGATCTTAAATGATGGCACTCCTTTCTTTGTCTAGGAGTCAACAATTTATACATCAGTTGGTATCCAAGAAATCTCTGCAATTTCTTTTCCCTCGATCATTTCTCTTAAAATAGCCATCTCTATGCGAAGTCTCTGGTCCAAAATTTGGTTAGGGGAACGTACTGAATCATAGAGACAGGAATTGTCTGTTTTGCAGAAGATTTTGATATTATCACTATTGTCTTTCAATTGCAGTATCTCTAATAAGAATTTTCTTTAAAAAATGCGGGCTTCTGCCAAGTCAATCATGGCTAAAGTTTCTGCTGCTAGACTACTTTTGACGACTATTCTAATACGCTTGGATTGCCAGGCAATGGGCATATACTTGTCATTATTTCAAACTAAAAAAGTATATAGCCTCTTTGTGAATCTCCATCAGTTAAATTGCAAAAAGAGGTATCGCTATAGGCAACAATTTTTGGTTGCTCAAGATTTCCTAAATCTGGAATATCTATTTGGGATTTTTCTTTTTTTCTTTTCTACCACCCTGTTAACCTGTTTTAAACATTCAACATTTTCCTGCTTTAACATTGAACTCACTAATGTCATAATTAAGATCAGTACTAGTTTGGGTGACGAGCCAATTAAGTTGGCCAATCAATTGTCTGGTTTTGTTTACTTCTGTGGCAAATTTCAAATTTCTGCCTCCTCCTACTGGGATACATTTTAGATTTTTTATATTCATTCTGTGCAAGCTTAACTTTATCCCTGTTCTTCTTTATGTTCAATCCTATGTTTTGGAACTCTGCAACTTCTTCAGATTTAATTTTAAACAAGTGACGAAGCCTGTCCATGACTCTGGTCTGGAAGATCTCCGACCCCACGAAGCAAAAATCATCGACATGAATAGTGATTACACCATGCTGTTTGTTTCCAAAATGCCATATGAATATGGCTTGATCATATTTTGAAACTACTGTTTCAGATTTCAATAATTCCTCCCTGAGTGTCAGGTACCAGGATCTTGATGCATTAGTTAAGCCATCTACATACTTGAAGACCTTCCAAATATATCCTGAAGGCACATTTGCTTTTTTAGGAGGATCCAAATAGACTAACTCCTTGCTCTGCTGGAATGCTGCTTTTATGTCCATTGACTTGCACATCCAATGGTTAAATGCCATAATGGCAAAGGCTATATGTAGACCTTCTTTAGAGCATGTGGGAGAATCGTTTTTTTATATTGCCCACATCCCTGTCCTGAAATCTTCTTGCCACATGCCAGGCTTTACAGACTTGTTTGTCATTGAGATTTTTATAAGTATAAACCCATCTTGTAGATATCCTGAGATGGCCTTGGTCAGATTCTTGGGTGTAAACTTTATTTTTGATCCAGCTATGGAGTTCTTTTTTTACTGTTTCCACGTTATGATCAGAGGAGGATATCATTATGTTTTCCTCGTCACCAAAGGTGTGTTTATCATCACTTGTTGGTCTGATTTCACTTGCTTTCCATTCTAATACTCCATGCACCAAGTCTAGCCAAAATTGTTTGCCTTGTTTCAGTCACATTCATTAAATGTTTGTTTTTGCCTGTGGCTTTGCCTGTCCTGCTTATGACATTCAATTTTTTCCATTCTGAATCATTTTCACTGGCGAGTAGTAGTTTGTCCTGGTTTAGGAAGCTCAATTGTCTTTGAAATGGGGTTTTGTTTAGTTGGTCCATCTCTCACAGTTTGATGTTGTTCAACATGATCACTTGGGGTCTCTAATTCTTCTTTCACATTGTTCTCTTTAGAAATTGATATGTTTGAAGTTTCTTTAGGCCCAGTTGGTGAAGTAGTGGGTTCAATTATTGATTCACTTTCAGAGGAAATTTGATATTTTTCTGGGTGAGGCACTAGACGACAGGGGTGCCCCCTTACAAATGTACCTCTATGTTTAACCAGAACCTGTTTATGTTTCCACCCTTTGACAATTCCTGGACCAAGCCATCTATCACAAAGATTTCTCTCATAAAAGACCACATCATCATTTTTGTATAATTGTAGTATATCAGTTCTAATTTGATCATGAAGTGCACGTCTTAATTTTTCCAAAGACTCCCACTTTATAAAATGTTTTCTAGCTGCATGCATAGCATTGAGGTTACTAGCAATAACTTCACTGATGGAGACACCTTCTTATGCAGAGAGTTTGTCATTTAGAAATGAGGGCAGGTTTGGATTCCTACCAAAAAAAGTTGGGACTAAATCCATGAACACTGTGAAATGTGTTTTTGGTACTTACTACCCATACTAGTGCTATTTCAAAATGACAATGTGTGTCCTCAAGGGTCTTCTTCACCATTTCTCCCAATATCCCATTATGTCGTTCATTTAACCCATTACTCCCTGGACTTTCAAAATGATGGGTTATTGAATTTCCTGCCATTATCTGTTAGGATAGATCCTGGAATCCCAAAATATGTTAGCCACAGTCTAAATATTGTATTGATGATGTCAGAACTTTCTTTACTTGGAATCCTGACTCTGACACTGTACCTAGTAGCATGGTCAGTCAGGTAGAGTACTTTGTTGCCAATGATTTCTTTGATATCCATGGCAATATTTTCATTAAAATATGATCCTAAGGTGAATCCAACAATAGGCCTAGATTTAGTCTTTTTGTAGAGAATGCGTTCTTCTCAGGAATTTGGAAGTACTTGCAAAATTTTAATAAATTCAGTATCTTTTATTCCTGAATTTTTAACTGAATCACATAATTTCTTACTACTAGGATGACTCAATTGTCCATGTAACTTTGTTGCAATTTTAATTTTTTCTGACTTCTTCTTAGAGGAAATTTCTTTAATGAAAAGTATATGTTTACACCTACTTTTGCCCAGTAAAGGTTTGGTGAAAGGGATGTAGTAATATCCAGAATTTTCTTTTTAAACATTGTAATGCTGTCATTCCCAAAGTCCTGACTCTTTTCATGGAATCTTTACTCAAAAGAACATTAACTGACACACAAAGAAAAAAAAAGGAGTGGGAACCTTTAAATTCTGCAATGGAAATAAGCTGAATTCATTCTATAAGGTTACTCTATCAATGAAGTCAGTATCATCTCTGATGTTGTAGACTCTGATATTCTACTTCTCTTGTGCAAATTTGCCTTCTTGACACATGTGGCCGTTTCCCAAATTTGCATTTCCTTCTGTACTTGTCTGTAAGTAAGACTGGTGTGGAAATGTATTTCAAAGCCATAGTACTGTTTAACACTGCTACCAATGTTGATCTAAAAATAATGGAGCACAATATTAATTACAAAACCACAAATTTTTACAATAATGGCAGTCTCACAACTTCCAGCCTCACCACCAGAAGTGTATTCAAGGGGGCTTACTCCATTGGATTAACATATATAATCTGACGAAAAGAGTCTAAGGATTAGACTATTAAGTAATAATCCAAGGGTTAGTAATATCCAGTTGAGTGATCAATGCCAACAACTATTGATTGTATGATTAATTTCAAATTAAAAATTCATGAAAACTCATGTGCGGAGTGAAAATATTATTTTTTATAAAATTCATTGAAAAAAATTCAATTTTGTAGTTTTATAATAGATTTATTTTGGGTCTATAAAATGAGCCTCTTCTGATGGAAAAGAAATACAGTTGTGTATTTGTATATAATTTCTCCATCTGAAGATCTAAAATTGATTTGTAATGAAAGTAAAAAATTGCATTTTTTCCATTCAATTTTATAATATATATATATATATATATATATATATATACATACATATATATATATATATATATATATATATATATATATATATCATCTAAAAGAAAAACCTTTACAAAATACTTCAATTTTTTGTAATAATATTTATTTTGGCAGAACCTATATTTTTAGAATGTTAAATCTGCATCTTCAGACCAAGAAATAACGAGAAATTTCTAATGAAGATTTTATTTCTTTATAGAATTATTTGCTCTGAAATTTGATTTATTATTATTTTACATGGAGCTCTCTTTGTGATTTTGAATTACGTGGATATTGTAGTATGAAAATCCAAAAATAGAATTGTTCTTACTATTAGCTGACTTTGCATTTGATAATATAAGTATATATATATATATATATATAAGTGACTTTCTCCCTTGAATTCCTACATGGGACACACCAGTATCAGCTGACCAGCAAAAACTTTCATTCAACAGCTCTATACATACTAGATATTGCTAAAAGAGTTGCCAAAGGGGATGACAAATAGGGATGAATGATGAGAGAGAGAGAGAGAGAGAGAGAGAGATCCATCAAATTACTGAACAAGTTTGTCTTCTAGTTTAAGCAGAGTCTATATTGGAAAGGAATATACTGAAAAATCATTTTGAATTGAAATAAATGTGTATATCCTTTTGATAGCAGTTACATTATTCTGTCTGTCCCACACTTGTTTTTTGGAGGAATCCCAGTAACTTGGTGGTTCTATAGTAAGTGAGTTTAAACTTCAATCGTACTATTATTTTCCCTTTCAGACTAACGCCCCTCAGGAAAGGTAATGATCCCCTTTTCCTCACAGCCATAGGTAAATAGTATCACTACTGTCCTTCAACAAGGATGGATTTGGCACTAGATAACTCATGAAAGTTGTTATTCCATTAAACAAAGAAACCAAACCAAACCAAACCAAACATGTTTTATAAGATTGAAGACATTCTTTTGATCAATGAAAACTTGCAGAAGGATAATTGCCAACATTCATTATGTCATCTTTTAAATAAGGTTGGAAAAGTAAAGAATTCTTTAATGCCTTTGTGGCTTTTAATTGGTTTGTGAATCGTTGGTAATTTTTTGTCTGTTGTTGATAATGATTTACAAACTTGGGGGAAAAATTCACAAACTCAGAAAATAGGCTCCATGTGAAGAGTTGTCAGAATTTTAACACTTCTGATTTTATTGTTTAACAATAACAAAGAATGAAGTAATAGCCAACTTTGTCAGTTAAAAAAAATCAGCCTTTTGTTACTTGCATATTTTGCCAGAGCAGCATGTTCGTAGAAGAATTGAAACTTGTTTCATGATTTTTTTTCAGACTGACATTGACTCATGTAGATATTGAGACATCATTATTTTCTATAAATTGTTTAGCTGCGTATATATTTTGATTTAAATTTTGAGGTTCAATTTTTGAATTTTAAACTAACAAGCTATATATAGGGATGTGTTTGTGCATGTTTGTGTATGTGTGTGTGTGTGTGTATATATATATATATATACATATGCATGTATGTTTGACATGACACCAATAGAAAAGATTGAGGATACATGATTTGAATTCTTAAAATCAGCAAAGATATGGATATATCTCTGCACAAATTAGTGAACTGAAATCATTCTTCTTTTTATCCTTGAGTGATTTTCAAGGTTTGTGTTCGAATATTGGGAATTTTTAAAGTCTCTCAAGTCTAATGATAATTCTTTTTTTTTTTTTCCTTCACTAACTCTCAAGGTTGACAATCGATTTCTGCATATTTTCTAGTTTATCTTATAAATAGAGCAGATGACTGCATCATAAGATTAAAGATTTCCATAGATTTATCAATTCACCAAGTTAGAATTCTTGTTACTGATTTTTTGGTGTGTAGTAATGAAATTTGAAATGTACCATCTCTGTCCGTACAGACTTGACTGTATAGTGTGAAATTTTAAGAGCAAGTATTTTGACTATTTCATGGATAACACTTTCATTCATAAATGAGTACATATCAACCAATTCTTGAAAAAATCTAATTTGCTTCAAAATGAAATATCTTATTATTTTTCATGGAATATTGTACATTAAGAACAGATATCATTAGGTATTATTTATCAACAAGCATTAATTGAAAATTTTCTATTTCCATGTTAATTGACTCCATTTTAGAGATATCTTCATATACAAAAGAGGAACACTGTACCTATACGTGATCAATATCCAATTAAGCATCAAAAGATTTTAAACAAATATTGTTTTCGTTCTTGCCATAATGATGTTCCACAGTATTTATTAGTTTATATTCAGTTTTTATCTCTTCATAAGTGTTTGATACAACTTATCCATAAATAAGTGTACAGATACCAATACTTGATAAAAACAAAAAGGTTAATTGTTTTTAAATGAAAGATAACCTGGATTTTATTATTTTAAGCAAAATATTATGCAATCGAAATTTACTGTTAAGTATCTTTCCTGTCATCTGGATGGTTTACAGTGACATGTTTGTCTATTAATATTCATATAATATTGCTTGATATGCATTATATAAAGAATTGCTATAAATATTTTCTAAATCAAATAATATTTTCTAATACAAATAAATAATATTAAGCATTCATATGCCTCTTTAGTACTTTAGTGGATGATGACTTAAGAATACTAAGTACTAAAAGCAACCGAAAGTCAAGGACTGTATTTACCAAGAAGGCCATTGGTCTAGAGCTCATTGGTATTATCTCAGAGCCTACCATCACTAATTTGTCATGCAGCTTGCCAAATTATATGACTTGTTTCCCATGTACACCAGGTATTTCATTGTATAATATATTCAAAACAATTAGGGTTCCAGTACAATAATTATATGGTCCAGAGTATTGGGCCTCTGTTCAATAAGTATAGGCTAAAAGTGGTCTTCAATTGATGAGCCATGGCATCCACTTGTATACAGGGAAGAAGAACAACAATGCTGATGTATAAAAATATAATTTGCTTCTTTTATTGTATTTTTATATCACCTGAAATGCATGTATGGGTAGAATAAGAGAGAGTTGAAGATGGCTGAAATGCACTCACTGGGGTAACAATGTTTTTTTTCTGTGAAACCTCTTTGCGTTTCTGTTTCATTCTGCCTGGGTTGAAATCTTCCCTGGTTTACATAATTTTCCTGACACCAACACAATCCTCATGGTCACAGCCTCGCCTACACGTTTTTACTCTAGGAAACAGGTCTATTTCCTTTTATGCCATCCATGCAATTTACATGGCATGTCGGAAGGAGGTCTTCACATCAATATTCAACACATTGATGATATTGACCTAGAAGCCCACAAGTAGGTAAATCCCACTCTGTGGAGATCTGCAAACCAGACAAAACAAAGTTTCATAAATATCAACTGAATGAGCCTGTTTTGGCTGACCAGGGAGGACATGCATGCATCAGCTCTGTGCAGACACACGATGTCGCCTAGAAGACCTTCCAAAGGTTATAGATGATAGGGACAAATGGTGAGAGAGAGAGAGTAAGAGAGAGAGAGAGAGTGAGAGAGTGAGGGAACTCCTTAACGTCAATGCAACTTGATAATAATGATGATGATGATGATGATGATGATGATAACTCCATTAATTTTTCCCACAATTTCTTTCCAATTGATTAAATATTTTAATGAGTCAAGTAATTATTTATGCAAATATCCTTTATTTATTATTCTATATCATAAAACATTGGTTCGACTGTTCTTCCACATTTGTCAGGTGCCTGCTGCATCCAAAAATCTTTCATTATTTTCCAGCTCTTTTACATCTCATCAATTTGTCTCACTTGAATATTTACAAAAATTATCAAATTATTTACAGATCTGAATGCCAATGTTTTGCGCTAGAACAAGAAACCTTAAAGCCAGTCTGAAAAAATACTTACAATGATACAACTAAGAAATTAAATCCAAAAACATGTTGAAAATGTTTCTTATAAGTTTAAGAAATTAAAAGAAATGAATTAAATGACATCCTTTCCTATTCAAATAATTTCAAAAAATAATCCGAATAAACAAAACACATAATTAATACAGGCAAGTCATTATGCTTTCTAGCAATTAGAAGGACATGCTGTGGGTTATAAAAAGAAAAGAGAGAAAAAGGAGTCCTTGGTGAAAAAGTCAAGAAAGTAGAAGGATGAGAAGAGGGCAATAAAAAGAAAAGGGTGAAAAGGGAGTTCTAGGGAAAATAGTCAAGAAAGTAGGACTTGCAGTGGGCTATAAAAAGAAAAAAGAGAAAAAAAGGAGTTCTTGATGAAAAAGTCAAGAAAGTAGAAGGACAGTGAAGAGGGCTATGAAAAGAAAACAAAGGAAAAGCAGTTCTTTGTAAAAATATTTAGAAAGATCTTTAAAAAATAGATTCAGAGAATAAGGAAAGGCAAGAAAGAAATTAATAAAAATTTGGGAATTCTACGGAAATCCTGCAGATTTTCAAACATCTCATTAAGTGATAGATAGATGACATATTCATCAAGTCAGCATTCGACTGTTTGAATACACAATGGAATTAACCAAGAAATACACTGACAGAAGTGAAATTGCAACACCCTAAATACTTGTTGCTATTTACTCAGTTATAGCTGGATTACAGTAATGACAACCAGTCTAGGAGATGGAAAATTCTAAATGAAAAACCATCTTTGTTCACTTAAAAGAATATGAATCTTGTTTTGTATCTTGGTGTAGTGGAGGGGTTGGATAAATGAAAGTGCGCTTGGTGTAATAGATATCATTATAGGAAATGGAATCAGAGATTTGAGTTCAAATCCCGGATGAAGCTGTTTGAATTTTACACTTTGCTGGTGCCCTGAGGAAAGGTTTGAATCCATCTATCCTCCCACTGTAAATAGTTGGGAAGATAGGGTTCTTTAGCCTTGGTTAGGAAAACAGTCTAGAAGAAGAAAAACCATGAATTCAAACCAGCTGTGCTTTATTTAAAAATGATCTTGTATCAAATCCTGTCCATGATGGAGGGGTTGGATAAATACAGTGATACTAACTATATATCAAAATCATTTGGGATGACTATATAATATGAAAAGACAGAAAAAAAAACAGTGAAAGAAAAAGAAGATATGTATAGAAGAAGAAGAAGAAGAAGAAGAAGAAGAAGAAGAAGAAGAAGAAGAAGAAGAAGAAGAAGAAGAAGAAGAAGAAATAAACCTCAAAGAGAAAAAGAAACAAAAAATGATAAAAAAGAAAAGTGAGAGAAAGTGTATAAAGTCATAAAGAGAAAAGAAAGGTTGTTAAAAAGACTTATGCAGAAAGATTGAGAGATGATGGAGAAAGAAGAAGAAGAAGAAGAAGAAGAAGAAGAAGAAGAAGAAGAAGAAGAAGAAGAAGAAGATTGAGAGATGATGTGGAAAGAAGAAGAAGAAGAAGAAGAAGAAGAAGAAGAAGAAGAAGAAGATTGAGAGAGGATGTAGAAAGAAAGGACCCTAAGATGTGCAATGAGAGAAACAGAGAAAAAAGATGAAAAAGAAAGAATTATTTCCTTCATGATATTTGAACAAAAAAAGATCTATGACAGTTTGCAGTTGTAAATAACTTGAGAGAGGAAAAAGGACATATCAGAAGAAGCAAATTGAATGAATGATTGGAAGGGAAAGAAAAAAAGAGATAAAAATAAAAGTTAAAAAGGCACGGAAAAAAACTAGAAAGAAGGAAAAAATGAAGAATGTAAAGAATATAAGAAAGGGAAAGGAGTCATCATAGAAATGCTACTTCTGTGCTTGGTATTATTTTATCTTTTTCTGTAACAGCAACTAATCTAAATAATATTAATATATGCAACAAAAAAAGAACAAATATCTGTTTATATGGATAAAAGAAATGTAGATGTATATAGAAAACAACTCACGAGTAGGGTAACTACCAGCCCTTGTAAACTTAAGAAAGCTTTTTTTCTATTTGAAGAGAGATATGTAAATCAATATATCCAAAATATAATCGATTACATAACATACAAAATTTACTGATGCACATTTTCAAAGAACAAAAAAAAGAAAATAATCATCTGATCTTCAGCTGGTTTGATAAGGAAGTTTTACAAATGATATGTAGTTTTTGACCCTATTCACAACAGAGAGAATGGATAAAAAGTTAAAAAAAAAAAAAAAGGAATTTTTAAACCAGCAAAAAAAATTATTCCAAATTTTCTAAGGTACATCTTTGTGGAAAATCTCCTAAAAATCCTTATAAAAATTTTAGATTTTGCAATGGTACAGAAAAGGAAAGAAACGACACAGCTTTCTATTATGAGATTAACTTTTGCCAACATTGAGGCAATAAAAAGACAATAATAACAAAGAAAATGATAGATTTCGTTTAATGCATAAGTTCTTAGCATTTTTTGAAAAAAATCTTTTATTTGCATGAATTTATAAAATCATTATTCAGTCACAAAATAATTTGCCATGGCTTTCTATCAACCTAACTTTCTGACTAATCTTATAAGGATTGTCTTAAAAGTAATGTCTATCTGGTCATAACTCCTTTATTGAAAACAGAATATATATGCTGTTTGATACTTTTGTCGATTGACTCTTTGTATACATGGAACAAACAGTGAAAGAAAAAAAAATTGTTTTAAAAAGTCGAAAAAGAGTGTGAGAGAAAAAGGAAAAGAAGTGATAGACTGAAAACGAAGAAAAGAGAGGGAAGGTGTATGAAACCATTTGGAGAAAAAGAGTGATTAATAAATTGAGAAACTTCTGGAGAAAGATCAAGAGAATGTAGAAAGAAAGCAACACATGGTAATGAGAGAAAATGAGAAAAAGAAAGAAGGCAAAAAAAAAAGGAAAGGAGGCATGCTTAATATGACAGTTATCATTATAGAAAATGGAGTTAGTGCTCTGAGTTCAAAACCTAGGCAAGGCTGTTTGGGAAAGACATGAATCAATCTGTTCTCCTCCCAGCAATGAGTAGACAAGGATTTTTTTAGCTTTTTTTAGGCAACCACTATAGGAGAATAAAAACTCAGCATTCAAACCAGTTGTGCTCCACTTAAAAATTAGCCTTGTGTCACATTCTGTTCATGGCAGAGGGGTTGCATAAATACATATAATTCAAAATGGCCTCTGTATATAATGACACATTTGCATCCCAAATTGAAACCAATTGTCAAATCCACAAGGGAAAATTTATTTTTGGCCTTTTGTGCTTCAACATTCCTTGTTGACGACTTTAATTTTTCCATCTGATTTCTTTCATTATATTCCTTAATACCTCACATTTCTGTATAATACATCCTTATTTTGTCAAGGATTCAATTACTGTTATTTGTTTCTGTTTCACATCTACAATTTTCATCTTCATCATCATCAAGTCATCATGAAGTCATGCTATTTGCACAGATTATCTTGATTCTATATCATCCTCCATCCCTATTGACCATCACTCTTGGTAAATCCTCTTGACAGCAACCAGTGTCAGCACAGAGCTGATGAATCTATATTGTTGTTAGTCAGCCAACACTGGTTTGTCCATGTGTTTGGAGTCTGTAAGAAAATGTCTCTTGAGTTTGTTCCAGCTCTTCTAATTGTGCCCAGCGTATCTAGTTAATCTTACTTAGATGGTTTGTTGGATGGGAGGTAAGTGGCTGTACAACTGCAGTTTTGTCGTCTGATGCCTCCGGGATTTCTTCAACACAGTATGCAGCAGCCTACATCATCATCTCACCTTTTCTTCAAGCATTTCATTAAAATCCGAGAGGTGCAACTATATTATAGTGCTGACATGGCTACAGCTTTGAAGAATTCTTGTTTTATTTTATCAGAATAATCAGATTTCTATACTCTGATATATTGATAATCTGTTTATAGCAGTTTATGCCTTTCCTATGTGTATGTTGATATCACTTTTGATAGATGAGATATGGCTGCTGAGGTAAATAAACAAGTCTACTAATTTTAGAGGCTTGGTTCCTACTTGTTTAAAACACATGAACTCTGTTTTACCTGATTTTGCATAGAAGTCAATGCCTATTTCTACCTGCTCCAGGGCATAATGCACAAATTTGGCTTGAGCAAATGTATTTGAAAGAAGCGCGAGATCATCTGCATAGTCTACATCTGTAATAGTTTCTGCAGGATATTCTCTGTTTTTTTTAGTGAAAAACCATTTTCTTTCATTAGATCTATTGATTTTCCAAGAATATAATCTTAGCAGATTATAAATAGAAATGAAGCTAATGTATCTCCTTTCAAGACTCTAGTGACAATGTCAAAGAAATCAGTTTTACCATTAGGTGAGTGAAGCATTGCTTTTATGTCTCTGTAAAGCATTATTATAGTGATAGCAATTTCTTTGGGGAGACCATAAGTTAGAAATATTTGCACTATCTTTCTTTTGTGTACAGAGTTAACTGCTTTAGAGAAATCTACAAAAAGAAGTGTTGCCTCAAGATTTTTTGCACATATTCCTCTGAGGATTTGACAAATAGTCAGAATCTAAGAAACTCAGGATCAATTTCTCTGATTTTTCTTAAGAATTTTCTCAACCATAGATCTGATACAATAGAGCAACAGGGTACTAATAAATCTTAGCAGCTATAGCAGTAACAGTTATGCCTTTGTAGTTCTTAGTAATTCTAAGGTCACTTTTCTTCAAGAAAGGAAGGATGCTGCCTTTTGTTCATTTCTTTATTGTCTTTTGTTTATACGTAGTGCTGCATAATTGAAGAAGTATGTCATCAAATTTCCTTGTCTTCCATACTTCAGGAGTATTTCATTGAGGCCTGCAGCTTTTTTACTTTTAATTGTTCTCAGATTTGTTTTGAGTTCATTCTCCATGAAGTGTCCAAGTTTCATATCAATTTGGCCATGAATAATATCTTCAGTTTGTTTATCTGTGATTTCTCAAGGATTTCCAAGTATTAAATAATAACGTAACTGTATCAATTATTTGAGAGTTTGTGTAGAATTTAAAAAAGGGAATAAGTGACAACAAGTCAACTGAATGTAATTTATAGGGCATGACCACAAGATCAGTTTAAAAACTTGGTGGAGACTGTATAGTCTTGGTTATGTGATCAAAAATTCCTCGGATTTCGATAGTTAGAAATTTAATCAGTTGTTCCAAAGGGGCAGAGATGCACATGTGTGAAAAATGGTGTACTCATATTTTTTCACCCACATTCAAAGTGCCACCCCCCAAATGTAGTCAGGTTATTTAAGGAAATAAAGACATGATAGCTAAGAAGTAATAAAAGAAGTGTGCTCACAAAAGTATTTTTGGTATTCGTTCATCTCAATGAAAGATGTTTTTGGGTTTATTCCTCTTGACCAAACAAATGCAACCTTCAATGAAAGAAAAGAGATGTACCATTTAAAGAAAACATCATATTATGGGAGTCAAAGTGATTATCATCATCATCTGGAGAAGACAGAAGAGGCTTATCCAACACAAGCAGATTCTTGTCAAGTTCTTTTTATTTCTCAAGTCTTTCTTTTTGACAGATGGCTTTTACTTTTGGTTTCAAGATGCTTTTCCTTCCACTGATTTCATTTCCTGTTTGTCATACGAATTGAGAAGAAAAATAGCCATCAAAAGATAATCATATTACAATGTACACAATACACCCACCTGACAATAAACTGGAATAATACTGGAGAAAACGTTGTGTTAATTACACAAACATCATCAAGATTCAAAAAGTTAATATTGTTTGATTTAACTGGAAAGAGTGGCCTTATTTACGTATATCTTATTATTCCTTGATGAAAAAATGAATCTTTTGGACTCACATTTTCATCTTGTTTGTTTTTATTCCAACGTTTTGTTCATTGTACACTTGTGTTTAGTTGTAAATGAATTGTACATGGGGGCAAATTGATAAGATTTTTAAAAAAAGCCAGCGGCTGGATGAAAGCCAAGTTGAAAAAATTCAATATCTCAGCTGTAACAAGATATGCTTGATCTAGCACCACTGACTGAAAACAGCAATTAACCAGTACTTGCTGAGGTCACTAGACTCATAGGCCATCTAATTGGTGGCAAAGTCTAGCAAGACAATGTCAGCCACATAAGGTAGACGTTATACAACACCTAAAATACTGTCACTCATACAATAATAATTACTCAAACTGTACAACGTTTTTATATTTGATAGTTTCAGAAAAACAGTAAAGCAAGTAAAGTTGGCAACCGTAGTTGAGGGCAACCAGAAGGCTCCCTTTTCAATAGCTACTACACCAAAGTGTCGGGAATGGTGCTACTCCTTTCCCTGGATTGCTCCACTTTAACCTTGATACATACCTTATATTGCTAAGTGCTAAGCAAGGAGGTATCAAGTACCATTTTTAAAGTCTTTAGTAAGACGCAACCTGGGATTGAACCCAGGTCTTCCAGACCATAGGCAAACACTCTACCCACTAGGCCAATTAAACAGACTAAAAATCCGTCAGTACAAACTTCACGTAAACATAGAATTTCCAATTTAGATTCAATGAATTCTCCTTTTAATATCTTGAACTTTTTTTTTACCACTAACCAGACAAGGAAAGGTGTATAGACACAAAATCTGATACCCTGAGAGTGAAAGGTCTTGAGCAGAGATTAAGAACTTTTCATACATAAAAAAACATGTTGAAAGTCATTGTTTACAAATAAGGCCACACTCAATTTTTCATATGCTTACACTAAAAACTGAAGTATACATTTTTAGTCAATAACTTTGTCCTTATTTGAATGATAAATACTACTTAAAAATTAAGAAAAACTCTAATCTTTTGATAACATTTTGAGATTGCTTTTTGCAAGAAAGCAGATGGATGTGCAAAATTTTAATTGTGCCTTCAGAAGGCAATGAAAGACTGTACTCACTGGTTTAAAAGTCAGTAAACAGCCTTTGGGTTCCCAACCCTCAATCAAGGATTATACATTGTATTTGGAAGAACTTCCTACCCCATTGTTTACTGTATAGCATTTGTAAGATAGGTGTTGTTATGTAACAAAATCAGTTTCCTTAGAATAAAATATTCCTTTTGTTCTAGTGTCATTCAAATAAGCCAATTGCTCACTGAAGCAATGTATAGTTGTGGAAATTTGTTAAGGAACTGGTGATCCTGTTTCACCGAATATCATTAGCCCCTTGGGGTCACGTGGCGTCCACTATAAAAAAAGAGCGACAACTGAAGATTCTTCCTCTTTTTGCCACTCCCACCGCTGTTAGCAACAGGTCCATTCGTAGCAGCCCTTGACGGCAATCGTATTTGGTACCTTCAACACATAGCCAGGAGCCTAGAGCGACGAACGCACTTGCCGAGTTAAAAGGAACAGGACACACAGCTAAGTTCCAGCAGGCATTTTATCTGCAAAACCTTACCCTACCTTACCTTAAACCTTACCTTAAACCTTTACCTTATAACTTTACCTTATAACAACCTTACAACTAAACCTTACAAACCTTACAAAACCCTACCACCTATCTGAACCTTGAACTCTTTTTTTGAACTTTTACGTATTCGTTGTTTGTTCCGTTTGGTGTAAAACCTTGTTTATTGGTGTTGTTGTTGTATATAAATTTTGTTACACTAAAAGTGGTTCGTCTCCTTTCTTCAAAAGCTGTCATCCAAATCCCTACTGCTGTTGAAGTACGGTTTATTCTTTTACAAAACGTAGGAATAAACCAGGATTTTCGGGGCTTATAAAAATCCCCATATAATATCAGTTTGTCTCAGTTCCAGTAATGGATAGTAAATAATTTCTTTTAAATCCCACCATGCACAGAGAATGGATCAGATTCTATTTACGATGAGTTGTCAATGTCATTCCTGGACCTAAATATAATATTTTCTTCATAATTTTTGTAAATAATAAATCTATTTTTTATTGCAAGTAGCAATTTGTCAAATTGGACATTTTTCTGTTAAGCAAGAGAAAAAGAAGACAAGAGTTGCAAGATCAACCAAAATTCAATTCCATTAGATTATGTGGATCCATTTTTAACATTAAGGGACATTTCAAAGATTTTTAACATTAAGGGACATTTCAAAGATTTCCCTAACATCGTATAAAAATATAGAATCAGGAATATTTGCAATCTACCTAATAATGATATTAACAATTATAGAGGAACTGAGAATAAATAATAGTAATAATGATAATGATAAAAACCGCCTCTTAAAACTGGTTCGAAAAACTCTCAATGAGTGAAATGGGGGTGAAAGAATGTAGGTAGGATGGTAAAAAAAAAAAAAGGATTGGAATGACATAAGAATTGAACATTCTAGAATATCACGTGACTTTTATTTCTTATATATAAAATAGGAAAAAGGCAGGAATTGAAGAGTTAGGGAAGATAAACAAATCTTCGCTGTGTGTTTTTCGAAGTAAGTTGGGTTAGTAAAATTTGTCTTTAATTTTTTTAAAAAACATTGATTTTTCGTTACTCGTAAAATCTTCTGATGAACAGTTGTACTGTAAATGAAGACATTTTAATTTCCAAAATTATTTTCGGCTAAACTATTTCGAAATCAAATTTGTTTAAATTTACCGCACTAAATTCTATATGGTTCATGTGTGACTTCTCTCAATCGATGAAAATAAACGTATCTGATATAGTCTGAGCAAGTGAGAACAATTACTGCCGTCATTACAACCGGAAAGACATCAGGGGCCTAATCTTAAATAAAAAATGACCAGCCTTAGTGGAAATAAAATTTCAAGATAGGGCAGTATGTGGGGTTTGAGTTTTTGAAGGTCAGGGGCTAAAGGCAAGGCTGTGTTGCCGTAAGATATCTGACACCATATTTTGGTTATATTATTTTACCCGACGTTGACTGGTCGGCGCAATGCCTTGCCCAAAGAAAGTCCCAAAATAAATATACAAAAAGAAAAGATTGAAACAGATCAGAGACGAAGACGTTTCTTTTATACTTTCCTTTATTTACTGGGTTCAACAAACATTCCGTGGATGATGGAGTTTTTCCTGAATATATTGAAATGGTTGAATCCACCAGTTAAGGTGTCAAAAATACGTTAATTCGTTTCATGGATGTAGGTGTCCGTATTTGGTATTTCGGGCTTCCATATGGGTTAGTTTCCTTTTGGAAGTTTTGTCAAAGTCCGGTAAAGAATTAGCTTATAGTTCAGTTGTTGGGCCTTGTATATTTCAGCATAATGCAGAGAGAGAGAGAGAGAGAGAGAGAGAGAGAGAGAGAGAGAGAGAGAGCCGCTACTGAGTGAAAGGGACTAACCATCGCTACGTCCAAAGACGTAGGCGTGGTGCCTAGAGAGAGAGAGAGAGAGAGAGAGAGAGAGAGAGAGAGAGAGCTGCTACTGAGTGAAAGGGACTAATCCAAAGACGTAGGCGTGGTGCCTAGACATGACAACAACGATGTGAACAGGACGCTGGTTACTGCCTGAAAGAGAAAGAATACTTTGCCCCCTTTGTCAAGAGGAAATGCCTTTTTTCTTTTTACGCATGCGTCATCTCCTTTTTCGTTAGAGACCGCTGGGAGTTTCTTCAAATTTAATAGTTTTCTTTTTATTTATTCATTTCTTCTTTTTTTTTAGATTTAATTTTAATTTTTTAAATTTATTTATTCGTTCCCTACAAGTAAAATATAAAACCATAAAGGTGATACAGGGACAATTGCCGAAAGTTTTGGAACTTTGTCCAAGAAATAATATAAAGAAATAGCAGGATAACGGACTTAAAGTTAAAAACTTAAGACTTTATTTATTTATTTATTTTTTGTGACCGTCACTGATCTGGGTCACATCTGTGCCAGGCGCGCAGATAATAAACAAACCCTGGGTCTGGTATAGCGACAATATACCACACATGATAAAAATGTTGAATCAAAATATGACACAACGTGGGACCCAGGCAACAGGGTTGGGTGTAATGATCGGCAGGTGCTCTCGTGATAGCCAACATGGGAGATCCAATCATCATTCCGCGAATGTTGGCTGTTCTTTTTCCAGGTACACGAATGATGATTTAAGGAACTGCACCAATCAGAGACGCTAACACAAAACATGGACAGGTGAAGATAATCAACTTGCACTACACTGCTATTTTAGGAGCAACCTTACGCAAAGAAGATATAGGAAAAGAATGACAGAACTCTGACAAGAATGTGCTAGTTTTCAGACAAGCCAAAGACTTGCCGACTAAGTCTGGACAATTATAAAGAAATGTTGGTTTTCTGACCTTGAAATGTTTGAAATACACCAGAAAATAAATACAATATCAGATAAACCAAGTATCATCAAACAAAAACAGTCTAACCGAAATGAACCACCAACTTCGGAAAATAGAAACACGACACAACCAAGCAACACACAAACCAAATAACCCATAGCAAACACTAACACAAGAACAAAAAGAAAATGTAGAAAATTTAAAGAGAATTATGAACTACCTTACCCTCAATAAGAAACAGAATAGAGAACAGTCAAGACGAAAAAGGAAAAATAAATCAAGTTCAAACTTATATATCCATGAATAATAAAACCGAATTAAATGAACTAATCTATGCAAGGGCGAAATTAGTTTGTGAGAAAATTTGGATCCCCGCAAAAAGCATGAAAAAAAAAAAAATCAAAATCAAGATGGGAAATTTGACTGGAAATGCAGATAAAAAATCTGCGAAAAAAAAGCCAAAATGATAAAACAAAGGAAATACGCTGGAGCATGAAGTGACAAAAAGGAAAAGGCAACACAAGGTAAAATGAAAATACATCTAGAGGAAGTATTGGCGAAAGAAGGAAGATTAAAAAATACCGACAAAGAGTAAAACAATGTATTGTTTTACTCTTTGTAAGTATTTTTTGATCTTCCTTCTTTCGCCAATACTTCCTCTAGATGTATTTTTAATCAATTTTAATCTTGTTTGTAAACAAAACAGGACATTTTAAAACAACGAAAGAGAATTCTACCATCGAGTGGGAGGAGATGACACAAAAACATACCAACAACTGAATGCAAGTGAAACCGAACGATTTTGGACGAAAATATGACAACCAAGAGAATATAATAAAAAAGCAGAATCATAAACAATATAACAAAAGAATTAGAAGGGCACAAAGAAGGCCCGAAAGCGGAAATACACATCGATTTACTCAAAAAAAAAAAAAAAAAGAAGATATCAAACTGGAAAACGCCAGGCCATGATGGAATATATGGATTCTGGTTCAAGAAATTCGCCTTCATTCACGACAGACTAGCACTAGAAATGAACACATGCCTACAAGGAGCACATGTACTCGAACGGATGACTCAAGGAAAGACCACATTGATCCAGAAGGACCTACTCAAGGGGACAACCCCAAAGAACTACAGACCCATAACCTGCTTACTGATGATGAGGAAAATATTAACAGCACAAATAAGGGAAGAGATTTACTACTCGTTAACAAGCCGCAGAATGTTCCCTGAGGAACAGATAGGATGCTGCAAAAGATTCAGAGGCACAGGAGAGCTACTTTACGTAAATCAGCCCATACTAAACGAGAGCAAGACCAGAGGGAAAAAATCTAGCTATGGCCTGGATAGACTATAAAAAGGCATATGATATGTACTGCAAAGCTGGAAAATAAACTGCTTCAAAATGTACAAAATATCAGATGAAGTCATAAACTTTATCGAGAAAACCATGAAAACCTGGAAAGTGTAATTGACAGCAGGAGGGAGAAGCTGAGCTGAAGCGAAGGTCCAAAAAGGTATATTTCTAGGAGATTCACTATCATCGTTTCTATTCATAATTGCGATGATGCCGCTTAACCATATATCACGAAAAATACACAGCTGGATACAAACTTAGTAAATCGCAAGAAAAGATCAATCACCTAATGTACATGGACGACATCAGACAGTTCGCAAAAAATGAAAAAGAACTGGAAACTCTTATCCACGCAGTTAGAATATACAGTGAGGACATAGGGGTGGAATTTGGCATGGAAAAATGTGCCATGCTAGTAATGAAAAGCACTTAACGACATCTGATGGACGGAATGGAACTACCAAATCAAGACAAGATTAGAACGCTCGAAGAAAAGGAAACGTACAAATACTTGGCCATCTTGGAGGCTGACACCATCAAAAAAGTGGAGATGAAAGAAAAAATTAAGAAAGAATATCTCTGAAGAATCAGAAAGCTACTCGAGACAAAACTATATAACAGAAACCTTGTTAAAGGAATAAATACTTAGGCTGTACTACTCGTTAGATATTCAGGACCCTTTTTGAAGTGGACCCGAGAACTTAAGAAAATGGACCAAAGAACAAGAAAACTAATGACCACGCATAAGGCATTACATTTCAGAGATGACGTTGACAGACTATATGTATCAAGAAAGGAGGAAGGAATAGGACTTGAAGAGAGCATTGAAGAGAGCATTGATGCATCGATACGACTCAAGGACTACATTGAAAAGCATGAAGGAGGACTGATTACAGCCACCAGAAACGATACTGACAGCACGAACACCAACAGAATGACAATAACTAGAAAACAAAAATGGAAAGAAAAATAACTCTATGGGCGTTTTAAACGACTAAAACCTCGACTTGGCAAAGAAAAGGAAACCTTAAGAGAGAAACAGAATCTCTCTGAATAGCAGCACAAAACAATGCTGTAAGAACCAATCATATCTAAGCGAGAATAAATAAGATGCGGCAAAATAGCAAATGTAGGTTATGTGGTCATAGAGACGAAACCATAAATCACATAATAAGCGAATGCAGCAAATTGGCACAGAAGGAGTATAAGACTATACACGACTGGGTGTGCAAGGTGATCCACTGGGAGATGTGCAAGAAATTGAAATTTGGCCCTACAAACAAATGGTATATGCACAACCCTACTTCTGTCCTAGAAAATGACACACATAAACTCCTATGGGACTTTGACATACAGACGGATCACCTAATCTCGGCCAGAAGACTAGACCTTATGATAATCAATAAAAAAAAGAGAACTTCCAAAATTGTGGATTTTGCTGTCCCAGCTGACCACAAAATAAAATTGAAAGAATGTGAAAAGAAGTATAAATACCTCGACCTTTCTAGGGAATTGAAAAAATTATGGAACATAAAGGTGACAATTATATCAATCGTGATTGGTGCTTTTGGTTTAGTCACCAAAGGATTATTAAAGGGACTGGAGGACTTGGAAGTAGGAAGACGAGTGGATACCATCCAAACTACTACATTATTGAGAATGGCCAGAATACTGAGAAGAGTCCTGGAGACTTGAGGAGACTTGCTGTCACTCAAACTCCTGTGAAAAACCATCAGCTAAAACTGATGTGAAAAACTCTCAAGGAGTAAATAATGATAACAATATAAATGACATGAAGGTGACGGTGATACCAATTGTTATTGGTTCACTTTGAATGGCCTCCAAAGGCTTTGAAAAGGAGCTGAAATAGTTGGAAAATGGAGGATGAGACAATACCTTCCAAACTACAGCATTATCAAGATCGACCAGAATACTAAACAAGTCCTGGAAACCTAACAAGACGTGCTGTCACTCAGACTCCAGTGAAAGACCATCAAGCAACACTGGTGTAAAAAGCAAATAAGGAGTAATATAATAATAATAATAATAATAATAATAATAATAAATTGTCCACGAGAGTTCAGAAAGGCTATGCTGTCACTTGGATATCAGTGAAAAACAATAGTTACAACATATAAGAAAAATTAATTCGGTGATAAAAGACCACAACACTGTTAAGATCAGCTAGAATACTTCGAGGAGTCCTGGAGATTTGTGTAGACTCGCCATCCCACAGACCTTGGTGAAAAGCTAACAGTTAAAACTAGAGTGAAAAACCTGCAAAGAATAAAATAAAATACTGTGGAGGGTCCTGGTGATCTGAAGAAATTTTGCATGCTTTTACGGTTTTTCTTTTAGTGATTCACAACTGGATTTTTTGTGTCAAAGGTCAGCAGAAAAATTGGGTAAAAAAATTAAATGAAAGGCAGATGGAAAACTTTTTATTGAAATATGAGCAGAGGAAGGAAGTGATTAATTTTTTGATAAGCCATAAGATTAAGGGAAAGAAGAAGGAAGGCAAAAAAGTTTGAATGAGATAAGGAAAGAGAAAATCTTTTGCTAGAATTGAAAAGGAAGTGGAAATAAAGATGCAGCAAAAAAAAGGGTCTTTCAAAGGAAATGGTTCAAGTAATACAATGTAGAAACCAATACCTGAAGTCTAAAGTAACGCTTATGTATGGGAGGTTGGTGGAGAAAAAAAAATGGGTATCAGAAACCTGAAGCTAGGAACTGTACCCATTTGTCAACTGACAGAAATCAGGAAGTTGATGATTATAAAACTGCTCCATTTTAAAGGCAAGAAAAGGGAAACACAGACAAGAAGAAATTATCTCCCTTCTTTAATTTGTGTCACACAATAAATCCAAAATGGCAAATGTTTGAAAGGGCAAACGAAATAGGCAAATAATTATTGAGGAGAAAAGGTCACAACATATTTCAAGCTGAATTAAACCAAACTGCATCAAATGAAATATTTCAGGTGAGGTAAGATCAAGTCGAAGGTGTGTAAATCTATCTTTATTTTTTATAAAGACATTCACTTTAGGGCATGGTATATAAAGAGTGAATTGGGGTAAAAATATTTAATAAGAATTTTTTGTTTGCTTGAACTTTCTTTCCTTCATTCTTTCATTAATAGTTACTTCATTATCTATCTATCTAGCTAGCTAGATAGATAGCTTTCCAGCTAGTTAGTTAAGTCACTCTCTTTTACTCTTTCTCTCACTCTCTTTCTTTCTCTCTCACTTTCTTTCTCTCTCACTTTCTGTTTTGCTCTCTCTCTCTCTCTCTCTCTCTCTCTCTCTCAATATATACATATATATATATATATATATATGCATAAATCTGTTCATTATCTATCTTTCTATCTATATATATGTATATATATACACACATGCACACACGCACACATACATATATATTTATATATACATATATATATATACATGTGTGTGCCTCTAATTCTGTTCATTATCTATCTTTCTATCTATCTATCAAGCAATGTTATTCTATTCATTTCTCTCACTGTCTCTCTCTCTCTCTTTATATATATATATATATATATATATATATATATACACATCAATCTCTTAATCTATGTATAAGTCTATGCATATCAATCTAGCTCTATATGTGTGTGTGTGTGTGTGTGTGTGTGTGTGTGTGTGTGTGTGTGTGTGTGTGTGTGTGCATCTATATATCTATCTATTTATCTCTCTCTCTCTCCCTCAATGTATATGCATGTACAAGTGTGTGTATGCATGTAAGTAGCTAGCAACCTAGCTATTATATATATATATATATATATATATATATATATATGTGCGCGAGCGTGTGTGTATGTGTATGTGTGTGTGTGTGTGTGTGTGTGTATAAGGATGTTCATAATCTATCTATCTATCTATCTATCAGTGTTTTTATCGATGAGAATCAATCTGTTCAAATTATTCCATCTATTAGACACAAAACTTCAATGATTATGTTACAAAGCCTCTTTGAGTCACAGATATTTGAATTGTCTTTTTAGCTGATTAAAATCATTAAAAGCATTATTTACCACAGACAAAGTGAAATTTTCCACCAAAATATTTCTTTTAAAACTCAAACTGAAATGCCCACTGAAACACATAAAATGTTCATATGAGATATCCAAAATTTCAATGAATTTCGAAGAATGTTTTTTAAATTTTATTAAAATGGCAGTACCAGGTGTTCTTTTTCAAATACAAATATTCCCAGACTTTTTAGATAATCTTCATATTTCGATAACCCC
Organism: Sepioteuthis lessoniana; assembly: GCA_963585895.1. Lineage (NCBI taxonomy): Eukaryota > Metazoa > Mollusca > Cephalopoda > Myopsida > Loliginidae > Sepioteuthis > Sepioteuthis lessoniana. The sequence continues at coordinate 83,002,290 of OY757931.1, read as the reverse complement.
AAATTGAGTCTCTTCTCACTGCCAAACATTATCACCTATCAATTTCATTTCTGGTATTTACCGTATCTGCTAATATCTAAATATCCACAAAAAGATTAATTTTTTGATTTGAGGCTGACCAAATTTGGCAGAATCTTGATACTTTGGCATTTTCTATATTTTTCTGATTTTTTTACAATTTTGATTGTGATCCTCAATAAAAGTGTTTAGGCAAGATCTTGATACCTATCTGTTTTTGTTTTTTTCTTGAGAGTTTTCCTTCCCCTAGGTTGGTTGCTCATCCTGTCATCTGCTGAAATCATTATCTAATATCTTCTATTCAGGTTTGACTACTAACTTTGTCTATAACAAAATTTCACCCATGAACAATAATGATTTTGATCCACCATCATAGAGATTACAAATGTGCTTTATACTAAGCTTGCTTGTTTTTGCAATTCTAAATTTTATTCTAGAAAAAAAAAAAAAAAGACAAAATTAAACAGCGCTTTTATCATGAAAGAAAAAAGATAGAAATAAGTTCTTGATGATTCTGAGAAGGTTCAGATAATGTTATTCTATTGAAAATCCTCCTACAGAGGTTAAAATTCACTTTGAAATGTGTCACTTTCGTAAAAATTGCATAATTTTTCCGACATATCAATGAATTCTAAATTTTTTTTCCTACACTATAAACTACTATTTAGCAAATTATCTAAATGACCAGCAATCAAAAAATTCTGAATTTTTATTCTTTTTTCAAAATATGTTCTCTCAATTGGATCAGAATTTGTAAAAAAAAATTTAGATAATAATGGCATACAACATAACTCATCAAAATTTATTCATACAGTGTACCATGAACATTTGTTGGAAAGAATGAGAGTTGACAGGGACTTTGAAAAGAGATCATTGGCCCTTGCCTGTAAGTCTGTACATTGTCTATATATCTATTTATATATTTGTTTATATGAGTTTGGCATTTTGTTTACATTTGACTTAGCAGTCATTGAAATATGAATGCATGAAGTAGAAAGCTAAAAAGTACCAAAGTTAGCAACAATACAGTATGTTCATCATACGGTTTATTATTGCTGAGCAGCCAGAAGAAAGTCGATTCTTAAACAAATCAACAGTTAGCTGAGAAAACAGAAGGTATGTGAAATGTTAGATGAGCACTTTGTAGATTTGGTACTCTGTTATCTTTTTGGACAGCTCTTTGTTCAATTTTTAAATGGATATGAAAATTATCTAACCAAGATTTTTCTTAGTTTATATAGAAATAAGAATGCCGAAAATATTGCTTATTTTCTTTCATTTTCAATGTTAGTATTAATAAACAAGATTTTTTTCTATTCTAAAACTTCATGCTAACATGGCAAAAGTTAATTGTTCAAATCAATTTAGTTAAAACTAAATGCTTCCAATATCATCTATTGATAAAATAAAAAGTAAACCTTTTAGAGTTTGCAAGTATCTTTATGAAAACAATATCGGGCGGATGTTACAGAAGAACAAAAGATAGCAAATCTTAAATTTCTTTGACTCTGCTTGGTAATCTTTTCAGATCTTTATTATTTCAACAGAAATTTTCACCATATCTTCAATTCTCTCTTTTACCAATTGTTTGAATCATCTTATTTCTTCGATGTGTAGTTTTATCAATCTCTTTGCTGAAGATAGAAACATTCCCAGTGAATTCTGAACCCTTTTTTTAGCTCATTATTCTAAAAGTGTTTAAGCAAGATCTTGATATCTATCTGTTTTTTTTTTCTTTTGAGTTTTCCTTCCCTTAGGCTGGTTGCTCATCTGCTGAAATCATTATCTAATATCTACTAATATTTATTCTAAATAAAGATCATCATCAGCATCAAGCTGGACCAGCAGGACAGATTCCTTTAACACGAGCCATCTTTCCAAATTGACCATCACTTTCAACAAGTCCTCTTGATGGCATCTAGTATCTGCACAGAGCTAATGAATGTAAGTTTTTGCTTGTTGACCAACACTGGTATGTCTATTCATAGAAATATATTGGAGAACATTGCTTTTAAGTTCATCTATACTTCTCCAGCTGTGACAAGCATGATTTAGTCATCTTACATGAATGGTTTGTAAGATGAGAGGTAAGTGAATGTGCAACTACTCTTTTGTAGAATGCTACTTCCCGGATTCATTTAAAACAGTATGCAGCATCCTTGTGTAGTTTACATTTAGCTTTTTTTCCAAGTATTTTGATTGAGTCCATGTAGTGGTACTATACAGTAGTACCGACACAGCTATAGCTTGAAAGAATTCTTATTTTATTATATCAGAGAGATCAGATTCCCGTATGGTTGATAACCTGTTGATAACATTCCATGCTTTATCTATGCATATGCTAACATCATTTTCAGTAGATGAGATATTGCTACCAAAGTATATGAACAGGTCTACTAATTTCAGAGGCTTGCAATTTAAACGAGTAGGCATCAACTTGATTAAAAGACATGAACTCTGTTTTATCTGAGTTTGTGTCAAGACAAATGCCTCTTGTTGCCTACTCTAGGCTATACTGTAGAAGTGGATATAGTAAATAATTATGAATATTAAATGTTTTATAGATGTAAAAATGGTTATTGTCAAAGAAAATGGAATTAGAAAGCTGACTTTAAATTCTGGATGAGTGTGGCTCAACTGGTTTCAAAAGAGTTTGTAAAGATAAAGACAGGTTAAAGAAATGGCAACAAGTTCACTTCAGAAAAAAGAATAAGTCAGATACAGGGTCACAGAATAAAATGCCACTCAATTTATAACAAGTGTTGCAAACCCCCTCTGGACTAATCTCAAAAACAGGGAGATATGAAGTGGTATTCTTGAGTCAATGAAGGAAAGCTTAAATGTTTTACAAATCATAGCCCAACTCTAGTAGGGTGGGGGCACTTTTGCTACCCCCAAAATTTTGGTTGTTGCTTCTTTCTCCGCAAGTAGCTCATTAACAGACAATCCCTTTTCAAAACTATTGCATGTGTCCATTTCTCAAACCTACCACAAGTGCTCTCGTGATTGCTCCTCTGTTGTCGGTCACACAGCTGGTCATTAGGTTTACTGGTGGTGGGGGTGGTCACAACATTACATTTCACTTTATGTAAGAGTTCTTCTCTTCTCCTTATTGCTATGAATAAATTGTATGACAATTGGTCTAAGAAAAGGAAACATATTTAATTCATAGGCCAGAATGGAAGGTTAAGGCTCATTACTATCCATATCTTTCTGATCATGAGAATGGTCTGTATCCTGCAGAAAATTGAGAAATAAGCTAACAGGATGGGATTATTTACAATCAGAATGAATCAAACTGATGCATATGGAAAAAACCTTTGAATGTTAACACAGACCGAGTTGTGGTGAAGGAGCCAATTGGGACATCAACTATTCAAAGCTTCTGAAATATGTGTGAGCAATAAAAATTAAGTCAAAACGTCTCTTTTACTCTGCAACTTATAGAGCAGAAAATTGTTGATATTCTTTTTATGTATTGACTAAAAATTGAATATTATATATATATATATATATATATATAATTCTCCATATATATAAATCTATAATTCATATATACAATTTTGGGTATTTTAGCATACAATTCAGCATAAATAAATAACATTTATATTTGAAACTGTCCATCATTGTTTTTACTTACATGGCAAATTAGATATTTTTTGGTAAGTCCCATCGTCAGTGATATCAATACATAAGCCATCAGGACAGACTACCAACCAAATAAGTACTCAAACTCTCTCTCTCTTTCTCTCTCTCTCTTTCTATTACTATCTATTGAAGAAGGACTCAACGAGAGACACTACTGAGGCCCTTATGTTACATGAGACATTTTGTTGCCATACCTCCCCATTATGTAACATCCTTTGCAAAGCTCGGTAAAGTCTGATACAAAACCACATGTATGAGACAATTGAATTCCCCATATAATTGCCAGTGAGATTGAGTACGGCTACATAGCAAGGCACTCCACAAATTTCAAGACAAATTTCTTTATCAAATTGAAAGGCAACAATCCTGACCTTTTAGAGGAGAAAGAACTTTGTTTTCATTGAACTTGAAATTCGATGGCATATAGAAAAAAAAAAACTAAAAAATAAACGACTAAAAAGATCAAAAAGTTATTGAGTAACTCTCATTGCCAATTTAGTTGGCTAAAACAAACTCAACTGAACTTTTCTTGATCATTTTGAATTGTAAAATAAGAAATTCAATACTTTTTTCAAAAATGGAAAAAATTTTCAAAAATTTCAATGCAGACTGGTTGAAAATCCAAGAAAATAAATTGATAAATCCAATAAATTTGATATCTTAAAATCTTCTCATAGGAAGTTCGACAAATTTTAATTTTTATCATAAAATATTCTTTATTTTTTCCATAAATCTTGGTTGTTAATAGTTATTTCTATTTGAATTTCCCAAATTCTGTTTTAAACTTGGAAAAAATAACACAGAAACGTATGGAATGCTTCAGACTGCTTTTCGACCATCTTGCATGAACTGAGCATCAGTTTTTGAGTAGCATAAGAGATTCAAGGAAGGCACCGAGTCTGTGAGGGAGGATGAGAGGTGTGGGAGGAGTAAGGAAGTCAATGCACCAGAGTTGATGGGCTAAACGGTTAGGGTTAGGGTTACTATGTGGAGGTTTTAAGGGAGTTCAGGAAGAGATTCCGTCGGAAGAGGCCAGCATTCTTCAAATCGGGTCAGTAACATTTCTACAAGTTCAATGCACCAGTCCACAACTCCATCCTTGTCACTGACTATTTGACCAAGATGGGCATCATGACAGTTCCTCAGCCTCCCTATAGTCCAGACCTTGTTCCCTGTGACTTTTGCTTATTCCCTAAGCTTGGAGGCAGTCATTATGAGACAATTGAGGAGATGAAAGAGGCTGTGATGAAGGTCATTGACACACTCACACAAGAGGACTTCCATGGGGCCTTCCAGAAGTTGTTTGAATGGTACAATAAGTGCATTGTAGCCGGAGGAGATTACTTTGAAGGGTACTTGAGTTTCATGTGTGTACTATCAATAAAAGTGCCCATACGAAAAAAGTCTGGAAACTTATCGTATGCACCTTATAGAGTCAGCAATCTGAGATCAAATCCTGGATGAGGCAGTTTGTGTTTCACTTTGGAGTAATTTCCCTGAAAAAAGGCTGCATCCTCCCCTTTGCCTAAAAAAGGTGAACTTAGAATCATCAAGAACTACAGAGGCATAACTCTTACTGTTATAGTTTCTAAGGTATATGATACTCTTCTTCTCAACTATATCAAACCTGAAATTGAGAAAATTCTAATGAAAAATCAAATTGGTTTTCTGGGAAATAGATCCATTACATCACAGATACTTACAATCTGTTGAATCATCAAAGGGGTTTGTCCAAAAATCTCAATGCAACACTATCGTTTGTAGATTTCTCTAAGGTATTTGATTCTATACCCTGAAGGAAGATGGAGCAAATACTTCTAGCATATGGTCCCACCAAATTAACTATTACTGCTGTAACGATGCTTTATAACAATGCAAAAGTGTTATGGGGAGATATGTAATCACCACCGGAACATTTTAAATAAGGGACCGTGTCACCGGTCACCGGAAATAGAGAAACACAGAGCGACCCCTGGACTGAATACGATAAATACTACACCTTCTCTCTCTGTAAATATATTCAATAAAATTACTTTCTTTACTTAAACCTTTCATACATATTTATTCCTTGATTTCCTTCACGGAATACTATCTCTTGATTATCCCTATATTATCGCCACCACAGGATATATCAAAAAGTAAATAGTTGACTCACCTAATTGAGACACAGACATCTTTGACATTGATGTTGGAGTTTCACAAGGAGATACATTAGCTTCATATTTGTTTGTGATCTGCCTAGACTATGTGCTTCAAATATTGACAGATCTAATATAAGAAAATAACTTTATGCGAAAAAGCCAAAAGCAGACGATATGCTGCGGAAACTGAAACAAACAGACTATGCAGTGGATCTAGTATTTCTTGCAAATCCTCCAGCTCAAGCAGAATTCCTGCTGCATTGCCTTGAGCAGGTATTAGCCTCGACAAGAACACAAATAAAACAGAGTACATGTGTTTTAAACAAGAAGGAGCCATTTTCACTCTTAGTGCCAAGCATATGAAATTAATAGACAAGTTCATGTACCTCTGCAGCAGCGTCTCATCTACTCAAAGTGATGTTAATATATGCTTAGCCAAGGTATGGACTGCTATCAATAGGTTATCGATCACGTGAAAGTCTGATCAATCCGATCAAATAAAATGGGATTTCTTCCAAGCTGTGGCTGTGTCAATACTACTGTATGGATGGACTACATGGATGCTAACAAAATGCATTGAGAAAAAGCTAGATGGGAACTACACAAGAATGCTATGAGCTATCTGAACAAATCCTGGAAGCAACAACCCACCAAACAACAGCTGAATGGCCACTTACCTCCCATCTCAAAAACTATTCAAGAAAGACAAACAAAACATGCTGGACACTAATGGTGAAGCAAGGACAAACTCATAAGTGACATTCTTCTATGGATTCCTACACACGGATGTGTCATTGTTGGCCAACCAGCAAGAACTTATTTACATCAACTGTGTGGGGATGCAGGATTTAGATTGGAAGGTCTGCTGGGAGCAACGGATGTTAGGGATGGATAGAGAGAGAAGGAGGTGCCTGTGGTGTAATGGTTATCGCCGTAGGAAATGGACACAGTGACATGAGTTCAAATCCTGGACGAGACTGATTGCATTTCACATAGCACTAATACCCTTGGGAAAGGTATGAATCCAATTATTCTCCCTCCAGCTTTGGGTAAATAGTAGGGCAGACTGGGTTCTTCAGCCTTGGTGTGGCAACTAGTCTAGGAGAAGGAAAACTGAATTCAAACCTGTTAAACTGTTTAATAATTGACCTTGTGTCATATCCTGCCCGGGTGGAGGGGTTGGTAAATATGGATAGAGAGAGAGAGAGAGAGAGAGAGAGAGAGAGTCTGGATAATTTGAGATGTTGATGATCTATTCTTCTCCTAATGAGTAAACAGTAGAGCAGATTTCGTTCTTTAGCTATAGTTAAGCATCCAGGGTGTGAGAAGGAAAACTCTAAATTCAAATCAGCTTTATATTTCTTAAAAACTGACCTTGTCATATCTACTGTCCCCAGTAAATACATACAAATACTTTTTTAAGATATAGATCATGCATTAATTTGTTTTTCTCGGAGACGTATCTTCTCCTCAGATGAGGAATTAAGATTATTAGCCATTCACTTATTTAAATTAATTATCAATTTTCAAATCAAAATGGGAGAAATTAAGATTATTATTCATTAATATATTTAGACTGTTAATTTGCAAATGCAAAATGGAAAAATTAAGATTATTATCCATCAACATATTTAGATTAATTATCAATTTTCAATCCCAAAATGGAGGAATTTGGATTATCTATTAACCTACTTAGATTAATTATCAATTTTCAAACCAAAAATAGATAATCAGGATTATAATCTAAAAATCTATTTAGACTAAATATCAATTTTCAAACCCAAAATAGAGGAATTATCCAGTTAATGGTCATATTGTAAATATTTGGGTACTCTTGGGATTTACAATCCTTTAATCTGAAGCATAAACTCTTAGCTATGATTGTTTTGAGAAATGCAAGGATTGTACCAATAAATAACGGTTTGGTTGGCAATGGAAGTAGTAATATTTTTGCTGCTTTTACTTTGGTAATTTCTGGAGAATAGTTCACCTTATTTTTTGCTTATTCTCAATGCCATCAAGCATTGTCAAAATGATAATGATAAGTCTCTCCTTCTTAAGATAATTATTTTTAAAAGAAAGATCATGGAAAGGTTTGGTTTGGTTTTATGGTATATCAACCATTATAGGTTATTTAATGCCAAATCCATTTTTATACATATAAACAGTTCTATTTCAAACTATTTAGTTTAACATAAGTACACAGTTTAAATGTCAAAACAGTTCTATTTCAAACAATTCAGTTTGGTATAAGTACTGTTATTTTGTTTACACACAGTCAAATATCAAAACAGTTCTATTTCAAACAATTCCGGTTAGCAAAAGTACACAATTTGACCCATAGATAGGACTCTATCAGGTGCTACCATTCCAGGGCCCGAGGCAATCTGGAAGGGTTAACAATAAAGGGGTACTCCACTTTCCCCAAAGCTCCAGCATTACTGGATTCTCATCATCGGATTGTTACCCAGGACACTCATTGGGGGAGTCTTACCCCTCTGCAGAGATACAGTCGGTATATTCTGCAGCCCCAGTTCACTGGGCCTCATAGAACAATTGGATTCATGCCCTTTTTAAGGTTCTTATCAATTGATAGGAAATGCCAACAGCTTTATTTGGAACATGAGTACTGTTTTTCCGTGACAACAGCTACTACACTTCTGTCTTTAGTAATAAAAGGTCATTAACAAGAATGACGGAGGGGAAATAAAGAAAAAAGAATCATTTATATTAATGCAAAAAGAAAGAAGAAGGCATATTTCACTTCAAAAGAGAATCAAAATAATAATAATAATAATAGTGTCAAAAAAGATGGAATCGCACTCAGCAGTATTGAATATTGCTCTGATGCATCATCTCAAGGACTAAATTAAAAAAAAAAAACAACTCTATGGATATTTCAAGTGACAAACTAGTATTGTTACATATAGGAGGACATGGACATGGCTAAGAAAGGGAAATCTTTAGAGAAAAACTGAATTTCCACAAATAAAATTATACCATAAAGACTAATTATGTCAAAACCAAAATTGATAAGACTCAACAGAAAAGCATTTGAAGATTATATGGAGAAAAAGATGAAACAATTAATAACAGAATAAGTGAATATAGCCAACAACCACAAAAGGAATACAAGATAGGGTGGGAAAGGTGATTCACTAGGAATTGTGCAAAAGATTGAATTTTAGTCATACTTTCAAATGGTATATTAGCAAACCAGAATCTATCCAAGAAATTGAGACGCATAAGATCATCTGGGATTTTGACAAAGAAACAGATCACCTAATCTTAGCCAAAAAACCTAGTGATAATTATCAATAAAAAAAGAACTTGCCATCTAGTGAATCTTGTCATTCCATTGGAAGACAGTGTGAAAATAAAAGAAAGCAAAAGGATAGACAAATACTAGGAGCTTGCAAGAAAACTATCAAAGCAGTGGAACATGAGAGTAACTGTTATACTATTTGTAGTTGGCATGCCTGGAATAGTCCCCAAAAGGTTTGGAAAGGGAACTGGAAGAATTGGAAATCAGAGGAAGAATTGGGATCATCCAGGCCACACAGCATTGTTGAGAATAGTCAGAAATCTGAAGACACTTGCTGTCACTTAGACTCCAGTTAAAGACCACAAGCCAACACGGGTGTGAAAAACTCAGCGGAAATGAAATAATAATTATAATAATAATAAAAATTGTAATTATCATGAGAAATTGGAGAGTTGAACAGAAAGCAGGAGGAAAAACCTTAAATTAGGTGAAAGTTTTGAGAGGTATCTTACCAGGAGATGCGCTATCACCATTACTATTTGTAATTGCAATGATGCCACTCAATCACATATTTAGGAAATGCAAAGGCAAGTATGAACTTCATAAATGGCAAGAAAAAAATCAACCACCTAATGTAGATGGGCGATATCAAACTGTTTGTTAAAAATGAAAAAGAGTTTGAAACCCAGTGAGGACATACAGTGAAGATATAGGGATGAAATGTGGCTGAGAAAAATGAGCCTAAAAATGAAAAGCTAAAAATGACATGTGACAGAAGGAACAGAACTACCAAATCAAGAAAAAATCAGAATACTTTGAGAAAAGAAAACCTACAAATATTTGGGAATATTGGAAGTGGACACCATCAAACATGTGGAGATGAAAGAAAAAGAATACCTTATGAGATGGAGAAAACTACCCAAAACCAAACTACATAGCAGAAATCTCACCAAAAGGATAACTACCTGGGCTGTCCAATTCATAAGATACTTGTGACCATTCTTAAAGTGGACAAGAAGAGAACTTCAACAAATGGACCAGGAAACAAGAAAACTCATGATAATGCATGAGGCCTTACATCCCAGAGATGACGTAGACAGATTGTGTGTGTCCAGAAAAGAAGGAGGAAGAGGACTTGCCAGCATTGAAGACAGCATCACTGCCTTCATGCAATGACTAGAAGACTACATGAAAAAGTTGGGAGAAAGACAGATTACAGTCACCAGAAATAATTCAGACAACACAAGCATCAACAGAACAAAAATAACCAGGAAACAAAAATGGAAAGAAAAACAATTGTAAAGACATTTCAAGAGACAAACAAGTGAAATCTCACACAAGAAAACTTGAACATGGCTTAGAAAGGGAAATCTCAAGAAAGAAATGGAATCTCTTCTGATAGTAATGCAAAACAATGCCATAAGGACTAATCAAAGTAAGAATAGATAAGATGCAACAAAATGGCAAATGAGATGAAATGATCAATCACATAATAAGTAAATGTAGTAAATTAGCACAAAAAGAATATAAGACTAGACATAACAGGGTGGGAAAGGTGATCAACTGGGAATTGTGCAAGAAGTTTAAATTTGACCTCACAAGCAAATGGTATATGCACAATCCAGAAACCATCCAAGAAAATGAGACATAAAAAATTCTCTGGGATTTTGTGATACTAACTGATCCTCTAATCTCAGCCAGATGACCAGACCAAGTGAAAGTCAACAAAAAAAAAAGAACTTGCTGAATTGTTGTCCAAGCTGACAACAGAATAAAATTGAAAGAAAGTGAAAAGAAAGATAAGTACCTTAACCTAGCTAGAGAACTGAAAAAAACAATGGAACATAAAAGTGACAGTGATACCAATTGTAATTGGTGTCCTTGGTACAGGCATTAAAGGTTGGTACAGGATTTGTAAATAAGAGGACTAGTGGTGACCATCCAAACTACAGCATTGTTAAGATTGACCTGAATACTAAGAAGAGTCCTGGAGACTTGAGAAGACTTACTGTCAATCAAGACTCCAGTGAAAAACCATCTGCTAATGCTGGTGTGAAAAACTCTCAAAACAGATAATAATAATAATAATAATAATAATAATAATAATAATAATAAATTGAAGAATATTAATAATGAAGAAAAAGAAAAAGCTAAGAAATTGTATAAAGAAGAAGAAGAAGAAGAAGAACAACAACTACAACAACTACAATAACAACAACAACAAAAGCAACAATAGCAACAGCAACAAAATGAAGAAGAAGAAGAAGAAGAAGAAGAAGAAGAAGAAGAAGAAGAAGAAGAAGAAGAAGAAAATCCTTTGATGGTTGGAGTTTCGAATAATAAGCTTCAATAATTTGAAATCTCCTTATGTAATCCTATCAATGTCATTTTTGTTCTCTCATTGTTGGAATCTGATCTCGCTGTCGGCCAGATGGCAAGTAATGAACGACTTTCAATCACTTTTAAGTCACTGATACAGTAACATGGTTGGCTGAGGTTCAAGTCTTGGCAAAGGTAGTGCAGACCTTGGGCTACTCATTCATGTTTCTGGCCTGCATTCAATATTTATAATACGACTGGCACAATGTTGGTCAGAAACTTAGGTGGATAACGAAGAGATTGTAAAAACCCAAAGTAAACCTCTTCTACCACAGCTTCTACTCCAAATTTTGGCTTTCAAGTTGTCATTAGAAATATTAAAGAAAATCTCTTGTATAATTAATCATTTGTTTATATTGAGAATTTTTAATAAATCATCGAAAAATGGACACATAATTTTGATTTATAATTTCAGATAAAAAAGAGATATTCAGCAAATTGTTGAGTTAAAAATGTCAAGGGATTTATGAGTCTTACTGGATGGCTGAGATTGTTGTGAATGTGTTTTTGCTTAGGGAAAGGACTAGTGTTCAAGCCTTGGCAATAGCCATTATTTGGAATGTAAATTTTCAAACCAAACTAGCTTACACACTCAGTTCGTTGAGCTTAGAATATGCTGACAGTATCCTCTGCTGAGGGGTAAACTCCCTACCACAAAAAGAGTTTCCAAGTAAGACTCTTTGGTGAGGCTCCAGTTCTGGAACTTTGAGATGTGCGGAATACCTCTTCATTGCCATTACCTGCCGACATTCTTTGACCCAGAGTGTTAGTACCTATTAGGGGTCCATCAAGGAGTCAAATAGATCTGTTTAAAAATAATTTATTTTTAAAAAAATCATAATTATTATCATTAAATAAATACAACTGTATGCAATCAAATTAATAAATAGAAATAATTACATGAAACTATATAATTATTAGTATTAGATAAGAATACTTGAAACCATCCAGTTGTATGCAAATTATTTGAATTAGATATTAATACATGTTAACATATAACTGGGCATAAAACTATTAAGAAACTATACCAAAAATGTAAATATAAATGTACAATGTATGCAATTCCCAACCCTTTAGGCATAAAATAACCCAAGAAGAGTAGGCATGCCATTAAAAAAAAAGAAAAGCAAAACAGAAAACAAGCTAGCCATCAGTTGGGAGATTAACACACTACAATTCCCTATATTAGTTTACCTCCAATTATTTCGGTGCACATATAAAGCTTAATAAATATCATTTTATCAGTTTTTTTATATAATTTATGCATTAAGGAACAATAGATCTTTTTTTCTGTCAGCAACATAAACCATCTGCATTTACCCATGACATAAATCTATTCATCTGCATCCATCCATGACATAAATCTCTCTATCTGTAACATGATAATTTAATATACATCTTTTTTTCCGTCATGGGTGGATGAAGCCTTTTGTTCAATCACTTTGCTGAAAAAGCACTTCAAAACAATGTGATGATTTGCATTTTGTTGGAAACCGTCTTATTATAAATTATAAATGAAAACCTTAGAATAATGATAATAAAAAGTCACACAGATATTTTTAATAAAGATAATCATGAATTTTTTTTACAATTAATAAGCTCATTTTATTTTTTTAAGCAACAAAAACATTTGTTTAATAATATTAGGATGAGTGAAAAATTTAGCAATATTTTGATATATGCTAGTTTGTGTCATGTATATCACATGACCAAAGCAGTTCAAGTTGTGGAAGGTACTCACTGTGGTTTGTAGTATCATGGTAGTTGGTGTGCTGACATGTTGTGCATTGCTTTACTCCAAGTGTTATTTTAAAGCAGCACAGATGAATATATAGCAGAGTCTAATTCAGGAACGGAAGCTTCAAAAGTTTCGCCAAAAAACTAGAGAATTAATCAAAAACATTTGTTAGGTAAAAAGATCAGGCTCAGTTGATCACAGTCGAAGGACCAGATAATTCAAAAAAGTTGGTTACGGTTACTCGAGCCTCAATGATTGATAAAGGTCAAGTAGGCTGAAAATCATAGTCTGAGGCCATGCTCCAAGCCATAGTGACAGATCCAGTGAGTATCACTTGGAGAGTATCAGGTGAATTTGGTATCTTGTATTCCAATGTGCTTAGTCCCTTTCATGACCTCTACAAAAGGATCTGGAATTGTTGAAATGTGCCTCACATTGCCAAAATATTGTAAAACTTTTAAATCACCCAAGAAATAAATTTTGGTTAAAAATAATATTTTTCAGAAAAATTTTTTGAGTGATCACAGAATATTTTTGCAAAAAATTCAAAACAAAATTTGGATTAGTTTAATAGTTTAATGGCATATCAACCCCTTATGAGTTATCTATTGCCAAAATTTGAATAATTTGTAAATGTTTAATTATAATCATAACTATAGATTTTCTACAATTATGTAGTTTCAAGTATTCCTATCAAATACTAATAATTTTTATACAGATCTATTTGAGTCATGGATAGAACCGTACTAGTTACAAGCACTTCAGAGTGGACCTGGGAGTAATGGTAACAAAATAGTTACTTCACACTCACAAGAGCTATATTGGTGGGGAGTCTCCATGATGCAATGGCTAAACTGTGGGACTATAGCCTTGAAGTTAGCAAGTTTGAATTCCAGTCATGCTACTACATTCACCTTTGGACTAATGCCCCTTGGGAAAGATATGAGTTCTCTTATCCGATCTGCTATGGGTAAAATAGTATCACTGTTGTTGTTCTTCAAGGATTTCTTTTGAATCAAATAAGCTGCTGCAAAGATTGATATGCCATTAAACAAAGAAACTGAACTGAAAAAGAGGTCCAGAACTGGAGCCTCACCACTAGATGCAGTTTAGTATGATACCAAGAACTCTTAAAATAAAATAAAAAATGTGTCTGAATTAAGATTATTTTTCAATATTTCAAAATCTAACACAAAGGATACAATATCAAGATGTGCCCTACAAAAACGGCATTGCAAACTGTGGACATTTCCCATGACCAATCAAATTATTGAGATGTTTGGCAGAATAATTTTCTTTCCAGAGATCTGTCGGAATAATGGCGATTACTTGATGGTGCATTCTTCTGCAAGTAACATGTGACAGATTGTACTAGGTTACATGGTACCAGCAGGAAAGACTTATAACCAGATGCTTGAGATAGACTGGGAGGGTTGTCTCTGTGGCTAATGTGCTGGACTGCAACATCAGAGTAAATTAGTTCAAACTACAGTTGCACTACGTATGTTCACTTTTGAAATAATCCCTTCATGAAAGTCGAAATTCCTTTATCCCTCCAGCTATGAGTGAAATAGTACCACTATTGTTCTTTTACAATGGCTTTAGTATTAAATAACCCATAAAGGTTGATATGTCATTAAAAAGCAAATATAGAAACCAAGATGGAATACTTTCTAAGGCAAAAGAAACCCTACCACCCCGGTGTTTACAAAAAGAGATTGAAGTGAATTTTTGTCTTTTCAAAAAGCCTAAGTAATTTAGTGCTCAACCCAGATGCTCTAAATCAGCTCTTCTCAAACTTTTTATTTGATGTGCCTCTTGTAACCAAATTTAATTTCCATTTACCCACAAAGAGAATAATTGAATATTGCTGACATTTTTTCAAACTCGGTGCCATGAGGAGAGAGTTTGATTTTTTAAATTTTTGTGGTTTTAAGATTGATATTTTTTCAAAATACAGAAAGATTATTATAAATGTAATATTGAATGATATCATAACACTCACATCATATATTCCTGTAATACTAAAACTGACTTAACAGAGGGGGCACTCTTGTGGTGTAATGGTTAAAGCGATGGACTGCGGAATTGTAGTATGCGAGTTCGTACTCCAGTCGCGCTATTGCATTCACTTTCGGGCAAATACCCTTGGGAAAGGTATGAATCCCCTTATCCTCCCAGCTATGGGTTAAATAGCACCACTACTATTCTTCTAGGAGAATGGCTTCGGCATTAAATAACCTAGAAAGAGTTGATATACCATTAAACAAAGAAACCAAACCAAACCTGACTTAACAAGTGAATACTCTGATCTCTTTAGTCTGAGCAGATTTTTGGCTACTAATAATTTAATTTTAATTTTATTCATTAAAAATCTGTTAACATTTCAGGCATTTTGATTTTACTTTTTCTTATTTTCATTTCTTTCTTAAATTTATTCTTTAATTCTTCTTATTCAATAATCTTTTTTTAAAAGCAACTTATAATCTCTCATAAAAACGGATATCTTAGAATGCAGTAGTTTTATAAGATAATTTGTTTAAAATATAATTGTTTTTAAATGTTTTCTTTCATGAAAATATGATTATATTTAATCTTGATCAGTCAATCAATCAGTCAATCAATCAATCAATATATATATATATATATATATATATATATATATATATATATATTGATTGTTTGATTGATTGATTGATTATGACTTTGGTTGTAATGTATGAAAATTAAATCAAGATAGAATATCTTATAGAAAATAAAGAGTTTTTGAAGTAATTTTTTTGGCTGTGCACTCTCTTAGAATATTCTAAACGCTGAAAATTATAAAGCACAGAAGTTGAATTCAGTGCAAAAGTTTTCTCAAAATTCTTTTTCTCCCACCATATGCACAAAACTTTTAAAAAGGTGAGGGAAAGTCTGTTTACTCATAAAGTTTGATTAATGATAGATAGATGGATAGATAGATAGATAGATAGATATGAAGAGAATCAGATGAATAAATTGATAGACAGACTGAAAAGAAAAGAGGTGCTCTTGGTGAAAGGTTTATCATTGTAGGAAATGACCTTGGATGAGATTCTTTGCCCTTCACATCGCACTAATACCCTTGGGAAAAGTGCATTCAAACTATTCTCTGTTCAGCTATGAGTAAACTATAGGGCAGACTGGATTCTTTAACCTTTGTATGGCAACCAATCTGTAAGAAAGAAAACTATAAATTCAAATCTGTTAAACTCCACTCAAAAAATTGACATTTATTAGATGCTGCTTGTGTGGAGGAGTTGTGTAAATATGGAGTAAAAATAAATTATTTCCTTGAACCAATAATCAAATTCCGGCCAATTAATATTAGTAATTGGTATGATTAATTTGAACCACAGTTAGTGTGCTGCCTTTGACCAACATGATTGATTCTCGGTCATTCTGACATCCAATGCTAAAACAAAACCAGAATAAAATGTTCAGACAAATGTACTCTATAAACCCAATCAAATGTTTCTGGAATATTAAAAAAATAGACAAATGTTTCCTCTTTGGAATTTTAACAAATAACCCAACACAGAACAAACAAGAGAATCATTCGTTGCAGACAAGGAATCTTGGATATTTTAGTTTAGTGCAAAATTGAAAATTGTCCTTCAAGGTTAATAAAATGGTTTTATTTCCCCCCAGAGAAATCAAGGATTTTCCTAATGTCTATTTCTGTTAGATTTAAAATATCAATGTACATTTCATTTATCTATTTTTATTAGCAAATGTTATTATCTTCAATATTGAATATAAAAATAAGAAAAGATTTAAATGCTAAATATTTAAGCATTGTTGTGTAAATAAACTGAATTAAATTTGTTTTGTACATTCATCTCTAAACAATTATTAAGCAAAAAAAAAAAAATACAGGTGAGTGACATCTATTATTCATCATAATTTCAAAGAAATATAAATCTTAAGGAAAAGAACAACTTTCTCTTGTACAATCTGGGAGTTTTCAGCTATAAACCATTAGTTTAAATGAATAATGGAATTTATTTTGTTTTGTTTGTTATTCAGAAAGAAAGCAAGAATTAGATCTGTTTGCAATTATTTATTTTATTTTTGTATTTCCCAATCAATTTGCATGAACAGGATGTGACAAAAGGTAGTTTTTTAAAGCAGAATTGAACTAGTTTAGATTCAGAGTTTTCATTCTTCTAAACTAGTTATACTAAGATTTAAGAGGCTGGTCTGCCCTGCTATTAACAGACTCTTTTTATTGGATTTTGTATTCTTTCATCTTTTGATTTAATTACTTTAATATTACAAGTCACTTGGGTTGTTATTCTCATGACAAGGAACATTAAATATTGGAAACAATATTAGTTAAGACCTTAGTGGGACTCAAACTCATGTTCTCTTTTTTGCCAAAGAGAAACTTGGTTATCCATACCAGCTGTTTTCTCAACTAAGCTACAAGAACCACTAATATTAGAGAAAGCTGAATCAAACCAACATTTCATCCCCTACTTTATCTCTTGTTGTCATAATTGGTAGATTCTCTACCATTAATCTTATTGCATAACAGTCAAACAAACCAATAAATGATGTGAACCATTAGTCTATTTGAACCATTAGACTACCTTAACAGGTGATTTGTTTATTGTAGCGAGGGATGAACCAGACACAAGTTTGATTGAGCTGATAACTGAAGAATACTGCACCAATTTGCAACAGATTCTCCCTATAACACTCTTTTAGTTTTGAATTTAGTGTTTTTCCTTCAACTATATATATATATATATATGTTCAGACACACAGAGACACTCACACACACATCCATATACACAAAAATATTTTATCATGATCCTCATCAAATCATACTGACAGCACAAAGTTCCATGATGATTTCTTGCCATCTTTCTCTATCATCCATCACTCCCAGCAGGTTCTCTTGACTGTATCAAGTGTCTGCACAAAGATGATGTAAGTCTTTTCTTGTTGTCCATCACTGGTGTGTCCATGTGTAAGAGTCCATAAAAGAACATTGCTTATGAGTTGGTTCTAACTTACCTGCATGTTGTTTTTATTTTACTTCGATTGTTTGTAAGACAGAAGGTAGGTGGCCAAACAGCTGCTGTTTTGTAGAGTGTTGCTTCCAAAGCATAGATCACAGTCTTGTATAGTTTGCATCTAGCTTTTTGTCAATGCATTTAGTTAGTGCTATTGTGGTGCATTCATACAGTAGTATTGCTACTATCACATCTCTGAAGAAATCTCGTTTTATTTTGTCTGAGAAATCAGATTTCCATATACTCACCTGGCAATAGTGGTGCATGTCTTTCCTAGGTGTATGTTAACATCACTTACTGTAGATGAGATATTGCTACCGAGGTATGTGAACTAGTCTACTAACTTTAAAGATTTGCTGTTATGACATTATTATACATCAGTTGTTCAAAGTGATTCCAAGGTCACTTTTCTTAGGGAAGGGAGGCTGCAGTCTTTGTTTCCATTTTTTTATTGTTTTGTTTATAGAATGCATTGCATATTTGGTGAAGCATATTGTCAAATTTTCTTGTCTTCTATACCTCAGAAGGTCTGCAGCTTTTCTGGGGGGGGGTAGCATTGTATCGACTTCTGAAAACTGTTCTAGTTTGATGTCAAACTGGCCATTAAAAATTTATTTCATAGGTTTATCATTTACTTCAAGCAGATTCTTAAAATGTTCTTTCCATTTCAGTAGTATTTCATCTTGGCTGACAGCTTTTAGTTTTGATGTTCCTCTGCTTTTCCTCCTGCTAATTATGACTATCTTCTTCCGAATTTCTAGTTTTCTGATTTTGTCTTGAATGTTTTTTATTTACTCTATTTGGTATGAATTGGTTCTTTGTGGACTTTCGTAAGTTTCTCTGCATTATAAATTTAAAATAGAAATATTGTTAGAATGAGAGTTACTGAAGATAGTGAAAAAATGAATTGAGAAAGAAATGAATAATCTGATATAGATTGATTGATAGATAGATTGACAGACAGATAGGAACAAGATGCAATGGGTCAATTTTTGTTTAAATTATACAACAATGAAAATAATTGATATTTCACATCATCGGATATATTAACCAAAATTATATGAAAACATATTGAAATAATATAAATTGAGTTTATTCAAAGAAATCACCATTGGTTTCAATCATGGCCTCCAAACGACTTAAGAATCTCTTGCAAGCTTTACTTATCTAAATTGGTAAATACTGCCATTATCCTTGCCTTCAGATCATCTTTGGTGTCACTCAACTATGCCCCACACATAATAATCAAGAGTATAATAATCTGGGAAGTGGGAAAGCAAGCTATTAGAGGTGATGTGGTTGCAGAAAATTTCTTCCAACCAACTCTTGGTTCTCCTGCTTTTGTGGCATGGTGCAGTTTCCTATTTCCAGAGGTTAGGTCTTTCAGCAGTCACACTCTCAATCCAGGACAGCACTATTTCCTCCAGGCACTTGATGTTGACCTCCATGTTTAGTGTGAAGCCATGTGGGAAGATGAATAGAAGCATAATGTTACCGTTGCTTGTGACTATCCAAATTACTATGATGTGGACTGGATCTTTTGTTTTCGTCAATATTGGTAAATCTTGCGGAGACTGAGCAAGCAAAATGTTGTTCTGTGAGTTTACCATAAAATCCTGGTAGAATTTTTCTTCATCTGAGAAAAGTAAAGCAAGTTTGCATGGAAGGGATGCTCAAGTTTGTTGAAAAGCTCTCCTAGATAAAAACTGGCTCTTTCTCATCTTGTATGAAAAATACGAAATGTCTTCATGCACTACCGGCCTGATGAGAAACTCAGACACATCCATGACCCTTGCTATGGACCTGATTTACTCGTTAAGATTATTGGATTTCAGTAACAAATTTGGAAGTTCTTCTCTGATCTGACCAATGAGAGTAAGGCTTCAAAGGTGCTGTACTTTCATAATCACCAGTGTATTCTTCTTAGATTGACACTGAACTATTGGGAAATCATTATATTGGAGCTCCCAGCATGAATATCAAGCAATAGAGCATTGAATCACATCATGGTGCTGCTTTCCTCACAGACAATGCCTAACTAACTCTAGTTTGTTTCACAGTTTAGAAAACCTGAATCAAACAAAGCAAATGCCGGAAATTAACAATTTAGAATGGTGACAATTTGCCCATCACACTCTGTACATATTGATATATACATATATACATACATACAGTGATACATAGAGAGATAAGAGCTTTGATAGATAGATTGGTTGATAGATACATGATTAACAGAATTCTATTATAGGTCGATAGAAAATAGATATAAATGAATGTTGATAGATAAATACATAATGAATAAACTGAAGAGAAATAAAGAGAAAAATAATATAAAGTAAAGTGTCATTAAATTGCTGCATATTGGAGTTTTATATGACCTTTGACCTGATTATTGTATGTGCTTTGGGGTCTGGGCATTGTTGAAACATCATTTATTTTAGAATCTATGATTGAGATCACAGACTGTAATCATGAGTAAACTGAAACATGGTCACCTTACTGTATATATATATATATATATACATATACACTCACACAAACACATATATATATTTTTATTTCTACATGTGAATAATAGTATGTACACACACACACACACACACACACACACACACACACACACACACACACACACACACACATATATATATATATATACACTCACACAAACACACACATATATATTTTTTTTTCTACATGGCAATAATAGTATGTACACACACACACACACACACACACACAAACACACACACACACACACAAACACACACACATATATATATAT
>OY757931.1:82788771-82976271 GCA_963585895.1 Sepioteuthis lessoniana | reverse complement strand
CCATCCCATCAACTCTCTGGTACACCAACATCTTAACTTACATTCTTCTTTTCAGAGTAGACCTCAGGGAAGCCAATGGACATGGTTCTCACAGGGCCAAACATGGCAAGTTCCAGTTGGGTATAAAAGAAATTTTCAATATTTATTTCGCTTCTAGCAAACTTAGCTTCCATGTTTTGTCAAAAGGGCAGCAGTGTTTGAGGAAAGACAGTATTTATCAAAGTAAGTGACCCTAGGTCTGCACACAAAAGCTGTGTCACCTCTTGACATTGTACATTGTTTTTTGCTTGAAGAAATTTTATTCTCAAAGACATTTTTTTCTTGATTTTTCTTATTTTTTGACTGATTTTAATATGTTTGGAAATGGTTTTTATGCCTTATAAATTTCAGACCATTTTAAATGAATTCAGAAAGAAATATTGATATTTAACATATAACTATTTCATAGTTCAAATCTAAAATGATCGTAAAATTCTAGCTGAAAGAATTTTACAGAATGATTTCTTTGAGATGAGAAATATTCTTTTTACTGTTTTTGAAATGATCATTTCTGGATAAATATGAGGGTACTTCAAAAGTTTTGCAATATTTTAGTAACATGAAGTACAGTTCACCAGCTTAGGAAGCTTTTGGTAAGGTTGTAAAAGAGACAAATTATTCTGCACTGTGAAATACTGAACTCACCTGATACTCTCACCAGATTTGCATCTATGACTTGTTGCACAGCCTTGGGATCCACGAGTACATACCTACCTGATCTTGCCTATTGTCAAAGTTCTTACCAAAATTTCTTCAACCATCTGGTTACTCCACGGTGATCAACTATACCTGTACTTTTTTCACAACAAATATTATTCATTGCTTCGGTGGCATTATGGCCCAATATTTCTGTGGCATTATGGCCTAGTTTAAATTCATAAGCATTAAGTTCCTGAATTAGATCATGTTTCACATTCAACTGTGTGGTTTTAAAATGAAAAATGGATGGAAGAAATGCACAGTAAGTCAGAGCACCAACTAACATAAAACTACTAACCACAGTAGGTAATTTCTAAGGCTCAAACTGCTTTTGTCAAGCGATATAAATGTCACAAACTAGCACGTACCTAAATATTATGAAAACTTTGACTCACATAAGTATTTTAAAATACAATTCTAATTTGATTGTGAAATTCTCAGATGGAAGACTTTTACAAAATGATTTCTTTGGAATGAGAAATATTTTTAAAAAACTGTTCCTAGAATTTATCTTTGCTTGATTACTAAATTAGAAAAGTTATTTTTTGTTAATAGATATTTTTATGTCCTCATCAGAAAATTAGATGGAAGTTTTTTTTGTAAAAATATAACATAGAGTAAATAAGTTATCCTTTACCTACTCGGTAAGATAAATTATTTTTGTTTGTCTCATTGGCACTAAAAGTCAGTGATCACACCGCACAACAACATTATTTTAAATACTGATTTTCCAAGGCTCTGATCACACCGGGAAAACTTTGAATATAATTTATAGCATAATTAAAGTGACAAGAAAAATATAGTTATAAGATGGATCAGACTGATGGATTGCCAGTAATTTTTATGAATAAATTGATACAAAAAAGTCCATTCAATATAAGGAGATAGATAGATAGAAGCAGAGGTTGGTAGTAACAGAGGGAGAAATAGATAGATAGATAGATAGATAGATCAGAATTGACTGAAATAAATAGATTGATTGGAATGGAATGAGATAGATAACTTGATAGATCAGAACATAGTGAGATAGATTGATAGAAATGCATTGGCTGAGCTTGCTAGCTAGCTAGATAAATAGATAGATGGGAGACTGAAACATACGAAGGGATAATCAGTGGCAAACAGGAAAGAAAGGCCATATCTCTCATCAGATATAAAAGACAAGATAAATTGATTGAAGAACATATTACTCTCTCCCTTTCTCTCCGGAAGGAAGGAAGGAAAAAAGTAAGTCTAAATGATAGACAGAAAATGTTGATTGAGAGTTAAAAAAACTTAAGAAATTGTTGCCTCAGTGCTTGTTAGATGTTTTGGTTGGTTGGTTGGATTTTATGGCATGTCAACCTTTGTAGGTTATTTAATATCAAATCCTGTTCATACATATATATTGAATATATATGATTTGTAAACACTTTCTTGATAACATCTTTAAATGAGCCGCAGCTCTTTTATTTGCTCACAGTTAAATGGTTTCAAATATTTCTTTCTAATACAAATAATTCTGTTGACCATTATTCCTTTGTTTACACACAGTTAAATTATCAAACATTTCTATTTCAAATAATTCAATTTAACTCAAATCATTTGTTTGCATACAGTTAAAATATCCATCAGTTCCATTTGACCAATACATAGGACCCTATCTGGTGGTACTACTCCGGGTCACCACTTGGGAGTGATGGCAATGAGCAGGGACTACGCATTACCCAAAACTCCATCATTACTGGAGCCTCACTATCAGATTATTTAGTGTCATATTATTTAATGACACTCATTGTCGGGCTGGATGTTACCCCTTTGTAGAGATGCAGTCGGTGTATTCTACTGCTCCAACCAACTGGGTTCTTGTTAGATCGGAGTGGATTTCAACTAATTTTTGTTGCATGATATTGGATTCTTTGTTTGACAGAGAATTTTGAACATCTACTCATAAAACGTTATGGAATGAGTTCCACTGTATACATTGCTTATATTAAAATTATTGCAATTAACATTAAAATTTTAAGAAAGGCTGAAAGAAGATTTTCCTGTAACCTGATTTGTTTGTTAGGGTGCGACTCATAAAGTATGTTTTGGGTGAGAATAGCCTGGCAGATTGTAAGTTTTCCTTCTCCTTGACTGATTGCCATACGAAGGCTAAAGAGACCAGTCTACCCTATAATTTACCATAGCAGGAGGGAGAATAGTTAGTTTCAGATCTTTCCCAAGGATATTAATGCTATGTGAAAAGCAGACTGCCTTGTTTAGGGTAACTAAGTCCACTTTACTGGCTCCTTGGTCTAGTGGGTAGAATGTTCACCAATGGTCTGGGATACCATTGTGTCATACCAAAGACTTTAAAAATGGTACTTGATATCTCCTTGCTTAACTCTCAGCAATATAAGGTACATATCAAAGGGAAAGTAGGGCAATCCATGGAAAGGAGGAGTTCCCTCCCCTACACCTAGGGGTAGTAGCTATTGAAAAGGGAGCCTTCTAGTTGCCCTCGACTAAGGTCATCAAATTTTTACTTACTTAGTCTACTTCCTATGATGATAACCACTACATCACGAGTATCTTTTAAAAGCTGAGGGAACAAAAAAATTGCAAAAATGATATAATTGTTCATTGACATGAGTTGAAGCACAAATAAGATTTAATCCTACAAGTTTAATTTTAAGATTAAAGCTTTTGAATAAAAGATAAATCTTGAAATATGAACTAACTAAAAAAAATACACTCATATATGTAAGACTTTTCTCTTCACAAAGTCTTTTTTTTATTCATTTTGATTCTTTATAAATGAATTGCAATATTTGAAAATTCTTTCTATTCCTTCTTTTTTAGAATTGTATAGAAGTACAAGATGCTCCCCCTCTCCTCAAAAGAAGGTGGGAATTACAAGATGCTCCCAATCTCCTCAAAAAAAGGTGGGAATTATAACGACTTAAAAAAATGTAATACAACATATAAACTTTGTTCTCAAAAGAAAAAGACATGTTACGTAAATACAAAAAGACGTCTTGAAATGTTGAAAGATAAGAGATGCGTTCAACAACATAATCCAACCCGCAATCTTTGTACTTGTTCACAAAATGATTTGAAAAACAGTTCTACTGCCTAAAACAGTTTATTTCAGACTGATCAGACTGATTGTGTCTTAAAGGAAATGAAATCTTATATAATCGAATAACGACTGTGGTCTTTATACATATCACCATTAGTAATCAGGCAGACACTCAGTAATGATGAAAAAAAAAAAATGGAAAAGCCAAGAACAAAAAAAAAGAAGCCCTTTCGGCTTGATAATATGGAAAGGACAGAATGGAGTCTTATACTGGAGCTTTTCTGTCAATACTGCTTCTGTGCCTTAAATGTGAAGTCTGTGATGGAGAAGGCAGCCTTGCTTTCTTTGTGGTGTCAGCCTGATGTGCAAAGAAGTGAGAATGTTTAAAAAGTAAAAAAAAAACAACACTCCCATGTGGTGTATCTGTCGACAGACGTCAGTATGAGTGAATGTGCAGTGGTTACAAGGGTTTTGCTTTCAGCAGACGCATAAAAGAAACAGGTTGTCAGAAATTAGTTGTAATGGTGGAGCCAAAAGGAGTAGAATGTGTGTCGGCACGGGGATAAAGCTTTTATTGTATCCACGTGTGTGTGTGTGTGTGTGTGTGTGTGTGTGTGCATGCATGTTTCCGTGAGTTTGTGTATGGGTGAGTGAAAGAGTTTGCATGTGTATGAGTGTGCTTTTGTTTGTGTTTTTGTATGTGAGTTTGTGCATGTGTGTATGTGTGTGTATGTGTATGTGTTTGTGTTGGTGTGTGTATTTCTGTGTGGGAATACTTCTATTTCTGTTTGTGTGTGCGTGTGCGTGTGTGTGTGTTTGTATGTGTTGGTTTGTGTTTGTGTTTCTCTGTAAGTGTGCATGTGTGAGTGTGTGTGTTTGCGTGTATTTGTGTGTTTGTATGTCTGTGTATGTGTACATGTGCATATGAATGTTTGTTTGCATTTGTGCAAGCATTCAGGCTTGTATGTATATGTGTGTGTTTGTAAGTGTGTGTTTATGAAAGTGTGTGTTTGTATGTGTGTGTTTGTAAAAGTTACTCAACATTCAGGCTTGTATGTATATGTGTGTGTTTGTAAGTGTGTGTTTGTAAAAGTGTATCTTTGTATGTGTGTGTTTGTAAAAGTTACTCAACATGAACAATATCATGCTCCTGATAGATGGCCACATTTTAGAGAATCTTGCAAGATTAAGATATTAATCTGGCCATTGCCACAAAAATTAAATTCTCACAAGGAGATATATGCTTTTACTATTTATCTGTATAGTATTTAAATGTCTGTAAAGAATAAGATAATATTAAATTATAATGGTATATGTGAGTACAAGTGTTAAGCTATTGTAAGTATTCCTTTTCATTAACTTGTAGTTGGGATTGAACCTGCAACATCCATGTGATTTCATTCAGAAGCACTTTTAAACAAAATGCTTATCCACTGTGCCAAGTGTCCTGCATATATGAGTATGTTACTGTTAGATATGTGTCTATGTTATACTTGCATATATATATATATATATATATATATAGTCTTCCACAGACAGACTGTTTCGTTCTATTAGAACTCTTCAGTGTGGCTAGACATGTAGGATGCTTGAAGCCGGGATCAAAACCCATCCAACTTTACATTAGACTAAGTCTCAGACCACTTGGCCAACAAGAGTACCATGTTGGCTAAGGGAATTTTTAAGGTATTTATGTAGCAACAGCGTCCGTTTGTTTACATTTTTATACCCTATCGGCTACCAGAGTGCTCAATTCTATCGAAGAGCTTTGCATTATGCGAGTGGCAGCCAAAAATTCCTTCACCAGTGTGCTCAACCCCCCATGGGGGAACGTCCAAATGAATATGCATTTTTTTATATATATATATATATATATATGCATTTGGATGCATACTTATAAAAAAATTTTAAAAATTAATTATCAATTTAAAAATTTCTCACTTTTTAGACAGATATTGATTTACAAGATTTTTTAAAAGAACAAAGCAAAATTTTAGAAATTATAAAGACATGCAAATCTGAATATTTGGATTGATAAGTTTTTAGAAATGAGAAGCCAATCCTGTGGCATTCATTAGCCTCTAAGTCTTGTAATGTAATGCAAAGATTCACAAAATAAATAACCTCTGATGATGGTCAGAGGCCAAAACTAGTCAGGCTTTACAAATCTATGTACACGTATTTCTTTCTACTAATATTTATGAGTCTGTTCTTTTATTCATAATACAAATTAACAAATTAACCTAAACAAATCAGACTATATATATATATATATATATATATATATATATATGGTTTGATTTGTTCCAAAGTGTATCAGCACTTTATTAGCTATTCAATGATGAAAATTGATTTGTTTGTCAATGTTTTTTTATAATCCAAACTCTATTTCCAAATGTTTCATTGCATTTTTAAAAAAGTCTACTTATATTTTTCTGTATGATTATTTTTATACAAATTTAAGTATTCATATCAAATAGAAAATAATTTACACTTAGTTGGATGGTCTCAAATATGTTTTCTATTTAACAATAATGATTCATAATTGTATGGCTTCATGTAACTTATAATAATAACAACAGTTAGTTAACAATTAAAGCTTCAAGTAACTTATTAGTGATATAAGTAGTACACAGATATAAGGTATCAAGTAGTCCTGTCTATAAATAATTTTCAGATAAATGTCAACAAAGTGATGACTCCATAATCTGCAGAATTTTAGAATTGGAACCTCACCACTGGATGCAGTTTAGTGCCAGACCAAGGATACTCCTTTTGTTGGGGTGTCTTACTCCTTTGCATAGGAGACAGTCAATGTATTCTAACCCCTGCAGACAGTTTTATACATAAATACAAAAGTGTTTGTATTTGTATATATATATATATATATATATATGTACTCACTCACACACACACACAAATATATATATATATATATATGTGTGTTTATATGTATGTGCGTGTGTGTGTGTGAGTGTGTGTGTGTGTGTGTGTGTGTGTGTGTGTATTTCAAAATTAAAAGTTGTTTTTCAAATGTTAAATTTTAGAAGAGGTGTATTCCTACTTACGGGAAGATTGATGCATTATACTCTCTCTACTCAATCCATGACACAATTCAGTTATAATTGATATATATATATATATATATATATATATATATATATATCAATATTTATGTATATGTATATATTTTGAAATATGTGTAGTTAGGCAGTAGTCAATCATTTAAGCATGTTTCATTAAATAACAAAGACAAATTTTGTCTGTATGGTTTATTTAAAATCCTTCCAAGTTTTCTGATGAGTATCTTAGTTTTAGGTTGGAATTGGTTGATGAATTTCCCAAAATCTAAGTTTCAAAAAATTCTAGTTTGAAGCACCTCTATAATCGCACATAAAATTGATAAGCTATGACTACAAAACCTAGAAGCCCTATATATAAAAACAAAAAAACCTGACATCAATAGAATTAATTTTGGAAATAGCGACAATGTTTGGAAATGCTTAAAGTATTTTTTTCCTGTATTCCTTGATAGTATTCTGTTTCCTTTGATAGCCTTCCCTTTTTAAAATTCATTTCTAAAAAATAATACACCTTACACAAGCAAGCAACCCCTGATAATGGCCTGTGAAGGGTCCGAAAGTGCTTAGGACAATTTATATATATATATATATATATATATATTGACATAAATGTTGGTTTCAAAAAACAAAAAAATCAATCTTGAAGTAATAGCATATATTAGTTTAAATCTTGTTGCTGTTTTACACTGCATTAAAATTTCGCTTTGGTAAATGCATTTATATGCTTATAAAATCTTTGATATTCCAAAAAAATATTGCTGGAGCCATTAGAGGTTAGGCAAAAATATGTTGCTTGAAGTCAGTTATCAAGTAAAACGTCTCAAAAAGACAACGAAAGATAATGAGCCAAAATTATATCGTCTGCCATGTTGAAATCCTCTCTGTCAAAATAAAATTAACAAACACATTTCATGGAAGAAATGAACAATAATGAGTCAATTTTGTGAGAAGCAATTTATATTGTTCATCTGATGAGTAATTTTACTGTATATTTTGATAGTTTACTACATATAATGAATGGTATTAAAGTCGTTATATGCACCATTGCATCTGTGTAGATACAAGGAGGAAAATTAGCAACCATTCACATTCTTTTTATGTATGTCACACGTACTTTCAAAATAAGTTTCACTTCTAAAGAAATAAATGACTTAGATTTTCACTATCATATTATTGTCTCCTGAAGGATTTTTGTGGATATATTGGATAAATAAAAGATTTCCCTCATACTTCATCATGAATGTCTCCAAAATACATTCAATGACTTGTGATGCAGTCTCTTCATGCCAATGCTCCTGGGAAAAGCATAAATCTATCTCTTCTCTTACACCACTAGCAATGGGTAAATAGTTGAATTGAGTGGGCTCTCTAGGCTTGCAAAGCCAACCAGTCTAGGAGAAGGAAAACTCTTAACTCAAACCACCTGAATTCAGCTTAAAAATGTGTTGAATACTGTCCACGAGAAAAGAATTAACTAAATGCTTACTTGTGATGCTTATTTGGAGCTTAGTTTGGCCCGAGTCTTAATGGAGAGAAAAGACTGTGTTTCGATCTGCTTTGAAAATCAGCATTCAAAATCTTGTTTTTTTACCTGTTCTCACATATAAATCACTTGCAGCATTTGGAAAGAATGAAAGTATCAAAGCCACAAAAGCAGATGATATTCATTATACATATCTTAGTTTTGCACGAAGATATGAAAATGAAAACTACGGATGAACGCAATGTACAATGATGAGTAAAAAAGCATTGATTTTAAACAAATTTATTTTTTCACTTTTAAGCACTCGAAGTGTAGGATGACATCTTAAACTCCATCCCCTCAAAAAGCCATTTATCAAATTGAAATGCATCAAAAAGTTAAAAAGGATTTTGTCATCAATATAGGACTGGCAAATATGAAGAGATATGTTAATATTTGTATTTTGCATTCCAAGAATTTTTCAGACTAATTCAGCTAACTCATTGAACAGCCTACGATAAAAAAGTGGATGCCCTCCCCAGTTTTCTTTCTTTGTTTAATGACATATCATGGGTTATCTAAAGCCAAAGTCATTCTTGAAGAAGAACAACAAAGATACTATTTAATTCATAGCTATTGGGGGTGGGGATAAGGTGGGGATTAACACTTTCCCCAAGTATATTTGTCTGAAAATAAGTGCAATTGTGCAACCAGACTTTGAACTCACTTACTTCAAAGCCGCAGTCTAACACTTTAGTTATTATGCCTTAGGTACTTCGCAACTCCTATCACCTATGAACCTGGTAACCAGCTGTGTGGCTGACAACAAAAACTTAACCATGAGAACTTTTTGAGTTGGTGGAAAAAATGTTCACACAAGATTTGGGAAATACTGAAAAGTGTCAGGCAGTTAGTAACTGGCAGAGTGACCAGTGAGGACCTAAATTTCAGGCTTAGTAAATCCATTGACCCCATCCTGATTGGCGTAGAGGGAGGCTAATACTTAGCAATTCCTTCATTGACTCAAAAATACCTGTTCATGTCTTCCTGATTTGAGACCAGTTGATTGAAACAATTCTAAAATGAGTGTTATCTTTCTTTGGACCATGTGTCTGACTTTTTCCTTTCATATAAACCCATTGTCATCTGGTCATCTTGTCTTTTTCTTCAGCAAAGTTTTAAAAAAAGTTTATATCTTTCTTTATAGTAAAGGATAAGAGTTATTAAATAAGGAAATTAATGATTTCATTAAAGCATGGATAATAATGAATTAGTATAATAATAATAATGATACATTCATATAATAATAGTGATAATAATCATAATAATATCTCATCAGCTAAAACATGTGAAAAACTCTGAAGGAGTAAATAATAATAATAATAATATGTTAATGTAATAATATATTGATACAATAATGATATATCTATATAATGATATATTGAGGTAATAATCTATTCATATAATAATCTATTCATATAATAAAATATTCAAATAACAAGATATCAATAGGATAACATATCAATAAAGAATAATATATTAATATATTATATCAATATGATGAGAATATATTGATGTAATAATAATAATAATAATAATAATAATAATAATAATAATAATATAAAAATACATTTAAATAATATGTCAATATATTATTATTATATAGAAATAATTTTTAAAATGTGTTAATGTCATAATATTTTTATATTATAATATATCAATATAATAATAATATATCAATATTATAATATGTTAATGTAATAGTATATCAATATAATAACATTTTAATATAATATTAATATATTAATAAAGTAATAATATATTAACATAATAATCTATTAATTGATAATATATAACCACATAAAAAGACCTGAATGAATTTTTAACATAAAGAGTTTTCGGACTATTGTCTTCATCTTTATTGTTATTTCCATAACGTTTCGACTGATATGTCCTCTGGCCTTCTTCAGATGTTTGTCGAACTTGGGAACCTTCACGGAACTTCGAACTACTTCCTTTATTGAATCCACGGGGGTCACCTGTTCTGATTCTGTTAGCTATAACCGGTTACAAGTGTTAAGTAGAAGAAGAAGGCTGGAGGACATATCGGCCAAAACATTGTGAAAATAACAATAAAGATGAAGACAATAGTCCGAAAACCCTTAATGATAAAAATCACCAAGCTTTGTCTCAGAAATTTAGACAACTAATAACCAGAATAAATTGTTTAAACAAAGAGAAAATTATGTGTTGAAATGTAACTATTTCAGCAGATGACAAAATTGTAATGTCGGAGATTTGCACCTGGGAAAAGATGAATTGAACAAATATCACAGCTATTACAGCATACTGTAGAATTATGCAATCCCATGTGGAATGTGGCTTGTGGGTCAAGGATTTGTACTCAGGTAAGATAATGACCAAAAGCATACTTGTAAACTTTGCCAGATGTACATTAAAAGAAAAGAGGAACAGCATGCCCGTCAACTGATTTCTTAGCCAATGCAATCAGCAGACTTAAATCTCATTGAACTGATGTGGGATGAACTTCACTGACAACTCAGAACTAAACAACCCACAGGTGCAGCTCTCCTCAGGCAACTATTGCAGGAAAGCTGAGAAGAACTATCTTTGGTTTACATCTAGTCTTTGGTGGAAAGAATGCTGAGAATCTGTGAAGCAGAGAGAGTGGCCAAAGGGGGTCTTTTTGATGAATCAAAAGTTTCAGAAGTTTTTTTATATTTTTTTGGTTTAATTTGTATTTGATGCTTCTCTGGAAGACTTCTATTTAGTCTAATAAATAAAACTATTTTGGTGCTTAACTTGTTTACTGAAAAATAACATTTTTAGAATGAGGAATAAAAATCTTTAAGGATAGCCAAGTACTTTTGACTGTTAGTATATATATATATATATATATATATATATATATATAAATATTAATTGCCATAAATAACTTCACCCTCAAAATTTAAAAAAGATTGCTATCCTTAAAAACCAAAGATACAAGTACGTTATCATTTCTAGTAGGACATCATACAATGAAAACGGATATTATCAGATATTATTCATTACCAAATTCTACCGAATTGGCTCGGGGATGTAGGATTTTGAAATCTGTAATTATGACTATAGGATATTCAAAACCAAAATAACAAAAGTAGAAATATCTATCAAAAACTGAAAAATCTTTTAAGCATCTATAATTCCATGTATTATTCACATGTCTACAGGATCTCTCTCTCTCTCTCTCTCTCTCTCTCTCTCTCTCTCTCTCAATCTATCTATCTTTAAATATACTCTTTTATTCTTTTATCTATATATATATATATATATATGGTATTGCTCATAAATAAGTACATCCCAAACAGTTTTTTAAAATGTTAATTTTCTTCTAAAGCAACAATACCAGGATTTTATCATTTTCAGAGGAACACTACAATAATGAAAACGGATATTATTAGGCATTATTTGTTACCAAACTCTACTGTTTTTATAATCTGCAACCAAAAATATAAACATGCAGTATAACAAAAAAAGGTTAATCTCATAAATATTTATGCAATTCTATTTTTGGTTAAAGATTTGTATTGCTTATTTTTGTTGTGAGGTGACAGAAAGAAAGATAAAAAGATGATGACTTGTTTATATCAGGAAAAGAAAAAGGCAGCAAAAAAATACACTTGGTCATAGAAAAATCCCACTCATTCTATTATTGATGTTATGACTTTCCTTTAGGCTGGTCTCAAAAACAAGGAGGCATAAAGTGGTATTTTTGAGTGGGTAAAGTAAAGATCTATTGTTTGAACATTGTTAAGGTAGGGGAGCAATTTTGCTTGTTTTTTTGTCTCTCTCTCAGCTTTAGCTTACTAACTAACTAACTAACTGATTAGTTTTAAAAAATCACTCTCATGTGTCACCATTTTTCACCACCACCATAAGAGTTCTCGTGATTGACCTTTCCTTGTTGGTCACACTGCAGGACATCAGGATCACTAGTGGTAGAAGCAGACCTTATATTACATTTGTTTGGGATGTACTTATTTATGGACATTTCTATGTACATATACAGAGGCGATGAGTAAGTTATTGTCGAAATTATGCAATAATGAAAATTGTGAAGAAAAGGTGAAAAGGTAATGAAATTAATAATCTGGGATATATATATATATATATATATATATATATACACATACATATATATATATATATATATATATATATATATATATATATATATATATATATTTGTGTGTGTGTGTGTGCATAGTTGAGCAGCGGTCTTTCATCCAAACATGTATAATTAAATAATTAAGACATATTTTGTCTATATGATTTTATTAAGATCCTTTCAAGTTTCCTAATAAGTGGCTTGGTTTCAGGATGGAATTCCTCCACCAATTTCAACCGAAAACCAAGACACTTATCAGGAAACTTGAAAGGATCTTTATAAAATTATATAGACAAAATGTGACATACAAATGAAAATAGTACGAATATCTCTTACTGGCTCATTGGTCTAGTGGGTAGAGTGTTCACCAATAGCCCGGGAGACCAGGGTTCAATCTCAGGTCAAGTCATACCAAAGATTCAAAAAATGGTACTTCGTACCTCCTTGCTGAACTCTCAGCATTATAAGGTGTGTATCAAAGGTAAAGTGGTGCAATCCAGAGAAAAGAGTTGCACCCTCCCCTAAATCTTGGTGTTGTAGCTATTGAAAAGTGAGCTTTCAGGTCATCCTCAACTATAGTCAGCCAAAATTAGAAAATGTTTTGAAATATCATCGATTAAATCTACTCAAAGAAATTGCCATTGGTTTTAACCAAGGCCTACAGATGACTTTGGAATCTCTTTCAAACCTTTCCAATTGTCTCCTTGATTAAATTAGTAAATATTGCTGTTATCTTTGCCTTCAGCCCATCGTTAGTGCTACACAGGGTTTTTTAATCTCTTACTCAACCGCTCAACACATATAATAACCAAGGAGATTGCAACCTGGGGAGCTAGATGGTCAGATATTTAGGGTAGTATGTTTGTAGAAATTTTCTTACGACAATCACTGGGTTTTCCTGCTTGTGTACCATGGTACAAAGTCCTGTTGCCAGATGTAAGGTCTTCCAGCAGCCATTGTCTCAATCCAGAACAGCACTACCTCCTCCAAGCATTTGATGTTGGCCTCTGTGTTAAGTCTGAGGTTAAGTGCGAAGATGAATGGAAGCATGACATCAGAGAAGACAAAACCTGAAACAAACAATGTGCATGTATGAAATAAATGATTTAAAATGGTAACAATTTATCCATTGCACACTCAGTGAGTGAGTGTATGTGCATGTATGTGTGCATATGTGTGTATATGTTTGTATATGTATGTGCACATGTGTGTGTAGGTGTATGTATATATATTTGTGTGTGCATTAGTGCATATGTGTGTGTATGTGTGTAATGTGTATGTGTTTGTATGTGTGTGTGTGTGTGTGTGTGTGTGTGTATGTGTATTTTAGGTTGCGACAAAAGTTTTTTTTGGTTTTTCACTAATGCTTTTGAGCATCTTGTATCTCCATACGATATCATTAATTTGACAATTTATTGTCCAGTCATTGCTGAATTGTTTATTCTTTATTTTCATATATAACATATAAACAGTAATTGTTTATTCTTTATTTTACACCTTTGATAATGAGTGAGGAAAAGATTGCAATTAGAGCCCTTTTATGCGACCAGTGGAAAAAAATCATGAAGTGTAAGGGCAGTAGCAAAAAAAATTAATGGTGTGGAAATCTCGGGAGCTATCAATGAATGTGTGGCACAAAACTAGTTCAGACATATCGAAGAAGGTGACACCAGCCTTGAAGATAAACCAAAGTCAGGGAGACCTTCTGTTGTGGAAGAGGAGGCCTTGCTTGAAATGATTAAATAATAGTGAAGCACAAGCACTTGGTCTATCATAAATCACAATCAGTCAACACTCCAAATACTCAGCCTTGTGAGCATACAGAAATACTTGAAATTTGAAATAGCTTAAAATATGAAGATAACTTTTGATACAACCTGGTATATATATATATATATTGTGTGTGTGGTGGCGGGTGAGACCTACTGAATCTTATCAACTTTTAATGGAGTTCCATTCAAATGGGGGCCATTATAAAGTGAAATATTCATAAATAAAAAATAACCCAAGTGTAATCTACGCTTGCCTTACTCCCAAGTAATTTTATAATAGCTGCTGTCACTTTATTTTTTTCTGTTTATTTATTTACTGGGCTTTGAAAAGGCAATAAAAAGCTTAATCAAAAAAACCCTGAATGATATGAAGTTAAACACTCAGAGGTGTTAAGACTAGCAATCCCGAGTGAAACTGGCAGATAGATGGATGCTGCCACCTAATTCTAGCATCATTTGCATTTGTGTACAGAATCTCAAGCCTTGTAAAGAAATAAAAAATTAAAACTCTGATACCTACTGATTGCTCGCTTCTATTCTTGTATTGTAGAGTCCAAAATCATGTCAGTTCATTGTAAAGCAATCACTAGATGTACTATTCCATTACGTCTTTTCCTTTTGATGAATAATCTATCTTTCACTTTCCCTTTCTCTATCTTCCTCTCTTTCTCATGTGCTTTCTCTCTTTCACTCCCTTTTTCTTTCTTTTATATATATATATATATATATATATATATATATATATATATATATCATCTATTTATTTATCTATCTAGACTGAATCTTTTATATCTATCTATCTATCAATCTATCTATCTCAATGTTCTTCAAGAAGGATGGCTTTGGCATTAAATAACCTATGAAGGTTGATATGCTATTAAGTAAAGAAACCAAAACAAACCAAATCAAACCATCAATGTGTCTGCTGTTATCTATCTCAGTCATTTCCTATTTTTGTATCTTCAGTGTCTATTCATATCTATCTATCAAATATCAGTCTATTTTTCTATCCCAGTATATTCATATCTCAACTTCAGTCTATTCATATCTATCTATCTATCTATCTATCTCAGTCGATTCATCATCTATGTATCAATCATTGTCTATTCATATATATTTATCTATCTATTAATCTATTTAACTTGGTTTGTTCTTTGTTATCTTGTTGTTGAACATACTACTAAATAATGCGTCTGACTGTGTAGATTTTTTTACTGTCAACTTTATTATAAATCAGCTTTTTCTTCTTCAAAATAACTCCCTTAGGAAGCCATATACTCCCTCTGTATATAGAAAACAATGAAAAAGAAACGGGTAAAAGATCTACCTTGAGATACTGTCAGAAAAATCTCTACCATTTTTATCAACTATTGATCCAAGTTCAAAAGTCAAGGAAAAATGTTTAAATCTTCTGGCTTCAAAAAAGCAGGTGTATTCTTGATGGTAAATATGAGGTTTAGCTGAAGAGTTCATAGACTAACCAAGATAAACTTTTCAGCCCACTCTGATATCTATTGTTTTTAAAGAGATTGACCCCTAAAGAAACCATGATAGACAAGTAATATGTTTCAAACTCAGCCTCACTTTGCTGGTTGCATTTTTGTTTTGTTTTGAGTAATTCCTCTGACTGCCATAACAATAAATTTTTTCATTTTTCTCTAGGTAAACCAGATTGCATGATGGATAGATATACATAAGTCACTAATTATTTTCACTTTGGATTTTTAATAGACACAAAGAAGAATAGAAAATACAACCCTAAATCAGTATAATTATAATTTTTACTGACTGCACCCCACCCCCGCAACACACAAAGTCGCATATACACAGACATGACCAGGCAACCACAAATATATCTATACAAAAGGTAATAACACTTTTATATTGCTGAGTTAAGAAAAGATTCTGGAACGAGAGATGTATTTTGTCTTGGTGGTGGTATGCTTAACATTAGTCACTTCAGACTTGGATTTGAGATGCTAACTCAAGTCTGTAACTTGAGAAGTAACTAAAAGAATCATTAAAGAAAAAATTATGGAATAACAAGCAAAAAATTCTTTATCAGTTTTTTGTTGCTCTTCCCTTAGGTTTTATGACAGCCTCTTTTCCCTGAAGAACGTACTTCACAAATGAAAAACAATATTTTTCATCAAGCTGCTTCCAATAGCACTTGAAAAAGCTCCAAACTATTGTGTCCTTTTCTTCTCTCTAATGTTTCTCAGAAGATGTCATGAATCATGTTAGAGTCATTTTTTCCTTCAAATTTCTTCTACATTTATCTTCCTCCCTTTATCCTTTCTCCCAGCATTTTTTACAGTGAACCAACAGCAAACTTCAGTGCCACTTTCTGACTTCTCCTGTTCAACTATTCTCTTTATGTATATATATATATATATATATATGATTGCAGAGTCCAGAAATTAACAATTACCAAGCTCTGTTAACTTTGTCCTCCCTATCCTTTGATATATATGCTCTATCTCTGATACTGAGCACTCTTTATTTATAAATATATTAAATAGCATAATCAATATATATATATATATATATATATATATTATAACAGTGTTGGTTGTCACTAAATCATGTTGTGGGTTTGTAGTGAACCAAGTGCAATATAATATGGAGAGTGCTCAATATTTAGGATAGAGCTTTTATATAATAAATAATTCCACGGCATTAAATATATAAATCTACCATGTATTTGTTTATTATTATTGTTATTATATATATATATATATATATATATATATATATATATATATACGCTTCCCTATGGGGGTTGAGCGCTCTGGCAAAGGAATTGTCGGCTGCTGCTAGCGTAATGCAAAGCTCTTCGTAAGAATTGAGCACTCTGGTAGCCGATAGGGTATAAAAAATGTAAACAAAGGCTGCTGCTGCTGTTGCTAAAATAAATACCTTAAAATTCCCTTAGCCAACGTGGTCCGCTTGGTGGCCGAGAGGACTGAAACTTAGTCTAATGTAAAGTTGGACGGGTTTCAATCCCGGCTTTGAGTGTCCAGCATGTCTAGCCACACTGAAGAGTTCTGATAGAACAAAACAGTCTGTCTGTGGATGACAATATACATATATATATATATATATATATGTCATGAACCTCCTTGATTATCCTCATCATCAGACACATATTTAAATTTTCAACTTTCTAATATCAGCAAACTTGTACTAAGTAAATCTGCAGAAAATTCATGTAATGTTATGTTATGTAACATTGTATGTTTCAATTAACAAACATAAAAAGTTATGTAACACATGTAATATGGTATCATTACCAAGCATAAAAATGTTATAAATCCTTACAAATGCAACAATCAAAGATTCCACTCAAAGATGTATACAGCTACCCCCACATACACACATTTACACATAAATAAATAAAACAACTAAATGCCTAATATATGCAAATGATTTTCATACATACATGTGTAATAAAAAATTATATACATGTATATGTACCTGTCATAACATACAGATTTACATACATTATGACAAGCAAACATACATAATGTAACTGTAAGAAACAAGTTTGATTCTCTTCAGGAGACACCAAAGAGACTTACGGCAAATGACAAACATGAAAACTTTGTCACCCCTGATTTAGAAGCTGCAGCCGAATGCATACTAACCAAACCAAGAGCCAAATGTAGAGATTCCTGGGAGTCAAATACCAAGAACTTCGACATTTGACTCTTAGTTGAAATTCCAAAAATGGAGTCTACAAAATCAAATGTTCAAACTGCTTTGAAATTTATATAGGAAGCAGGCAAATACTGATCAATAGAGTCTTTTTACATAAAAGCAGCATTAATAAAACTGAAAATAGAAAACTTAATATATTCACACATCTTCATGAATACAACTAGGGAAACTTATAATAATGCCAATATAGGAGACTGATGATTATTCATTACTCAAAAAAAATTAAAATTCTTCATAGATAAACTTAAACCAACTTTAAACAGAGCCTAATTACATACATACTCACACACTACACATATACAAACAACAAAATATCATCACAAACAATTAACTCCAAAAAGAACAATCATAGACACAAAAATATAAAATTCAACAAAATCAAAACAATCTATCAAAAGAATCTTTACTGTTAAAGAAACATAAGACATAGCCAAATATCAAATGCCTGAGGAGGACTGAAATATCCTTGACACACATAACATAAGTATATGGAATGATAATAAACAGCCATAAGTAACCAAATTTAGAACCATCTGCGGACCTATTAATTTTAATACAAACACACACACACACACACACATACACACACACACACATATATATATATATATATATATCAAGCTTAGGATTGTATGATACAAGTTTTTAGCTGAGTAATTAATAGAATGCAATAGAAATCTGATATATGTGATGAGCTACTAACCATTGTAATATTGAGATGTAAGTTAGTGTCTGTCTGTCTGTCTGTCTCACTATATATATGTATACACACACATGTATATATATATACATATATATATATATATATATATATATACACTCGATTATGTATGTATAAATACATATATATATTACTACATACATTCATAGATATGAATATAAGCATACACATATATGTGCCTATATATTGATGTAAAGCTTATTGAGAAATTAATGTGTGCAATTTTTTAAAATTCTTTGACAAAACTCTTCTTTCCATAATTACCTTGAAGTACGTCATCTAAATGTTTTTGGATTTTACAGAAGAGTAA
The DNA here is from genome assembly GCA_963585895.1 of Sepioteuthis lessoniana. Classification (NCBI taxonomy): domain Eukaryota; kingdom Metazoa; phylum Mollusca; class Cephalopoda; order Myopsida; family Loliginidae; genus Sepioteuthis; species Sepioteuthis lessoniana. The sequence continues at coordinate 82,957,248 of OY757931.1, read as the reverse complement.
AATTGGCTCCAGCTTTCTGTATAATTAGATCTAATTATAAATATCACATGCCAGGTTTGTCAAACAAGCAACAAATGAAACATATGAATACAAAGCAAGAATTTTGCATAAAGATTTAAACTAAAAGAAGATTTCCAATGAAAAAGGCTTTCAATAATCCAAGAATATTCAAAGAAATTTGATTCCTGTTGATATAAAAGGAAAATTATTTAGAATCCTTAGACGCATTACAAGGCTGTTCTTACTCTCAGGAATTTTATCAATTTTATGAAAGTTGCGAATATAGAAATGCTCAGGTTTTTGCAGATTCAGCAAGGAAGTATTTCCGTTATCATGAATATTTTGATGAGTTTTCTTACGTGCATTTTGTAGTTTTTATATTAATTTTTTTCATGTAATTTTTCAGTGATTAAGCAGGAAGTATCTCTAGACGAAACTTGAAATCATATTCCATAACAGCTGCTCTTTTATAAGCAGGACTTTAACCAATTAGTCGGCCAAATATGGATTGATTAAGCAAGTTTCTTTTGCCTTATCTGCTCCCAACTTCTTTTATGTTCCATGCTGTATGGCTGTTTATCTATGATATTAAAATCTTTAATTTGTTTTAAATGTTGGAAATGGAGTATTTTCATTCAAATTTTTCTTTCTTCCTCCATCAAACTATTTTTCTTTCTTTATCCATTAAAATAATTTTTCTTTCTTCCTCCATCAAACTATTTTTCTTTCTTTATCCATTAAAATAATTTTTCTTTCTTCCTCCATCAAACTATTTTTCTTTCTTTATCCATTAAACTAATTTTTCTTTCTTCCTCCATCAAACTATTTTTCTTTCTTTATCCATTAAAATAATTTTTCTTTCTTCCTCCATCAAACTATTTTTCTTTCTTTATCCATTATACTAATTTTTCCTTCTTCCTCCATCAAACTATTTTTCTTTCTTTATCCCTTAAACTAATTTTTCCTTCTTCCTCCATCAAACTATTTTTCTTTCTTTATCCATTATACTAATTTTTCTTTCTTCCTCCATCAAACTATTTTTCTTTCTTTATCCCTTAAAATAATTTTTCTTTCTTCCTCCATCAAACTATTTTTCTTTTTTTATCCATTAAACTAATTTTTCTTTCTTCACTCATTAAACTGATTTCTCTTTCTTCACCCATTAAACTAATTTTTTTCATTGCTCATTAAACCAATTTTCTTTCCTTCCTCCTTAAAATCATTTTTTGTTTCTCTCCTTTCTTTTTTTAAACTGTCTGAATATTACTTTTAGCTAATTGTGACAGATCTGATATTGTAATTAATCAAAGTGTTGAATAATTAAAGATGATCTCTTTGAATATGAGATCCCAGTTCAAGTTTTTCTCCAAGATTAATTCTTTATTTGGAATTTCAACATACACAGAATTGGTCTGATAAACAAAACAACAAAATCAGAATAAAGTTTAAAACATTATTAATTCAGAATGTTCATCTTAAAACCAAAGAATGGAAATTTTGTACACTGGCATTGTTTGCGATTCTTGTAGCTCTGTAAGTGATTGGTTCATAAACCTGACAGTTCCTCATCCACTGATCAGACTCTACTTGACAAACTTTGAAGAATCATAAAAACAGTTCTGATTGCAAGGACATTTTCCAAACATTCCAAGTTTTATATTTCTTGACAATGATATGCTTTTTAAGTTTTTATTATTTATCATTATTAACTTGCTTTCTAAATATATCGGTGAGTGACCGAGCAATATCAACAGGAAAAAAGATTTCCGTCATGAATGCAAGAATATATTGGACATGAATAAATGTCTTACAGAAGTGTGTAGTTCAACATCTCTGTTTTATTTTTATTATATAAAGTTGTTTTGATGACTTAGTTCTAAATATATATGTAATTTGTTTTTGAAGGCTGAAGATTGGGAATTATTATCATTATGGTATACCCACAGCATAAATCCCCTTGAAAATCTCTCATAATCCATTTCTACTGGACATCATTTTTGGAAAACCCTTGAAGCTCTTGGTAAACCCTTGAAATTCTTGGTAAACACTTGAAACTCTTGGAAAACCCTTGAAATTCTTGGTAAACACTTGAAACTCTTGGTAAACACTTGAAACTCTTGGAAAACCTTTGAAACTCTTGGTAAACCCTTGAAACTTATGGCAAACACTTGAAACTCATGGTAAACACTTGAAACTCTTGGTAAACCCTTGAAACTCTTGGTAAACCCTTAAGCCCATGTGTAGGATCTACTTTGACATGGTAGCAGAAATTTATACTTTCAGTTATCAATCATACTAGCACAAAATACAATTATCATTTAGTTTATAAAAATTAAGCTATTCTCTGATTTGTTTAATGTCCTTAACACTCACCATATATATGAAATCATATGTTACTATCCCCAATATTTTACTTTCAGTTGATGAGATATTGCAACCTAAGTATATGAACTAGTTTACTAATTTCTGAGACTTGCCATTTAAAGAGAAGATGGTATCATCTTAATCAAAACAGATGAGTTCTGTTTTATCTATGTTCACATAGAGACCAAAGTCTCTTATTGCCTGCTTTACTGCTATGCAGCAAAAATTTTGAATGAGCAGATGTATTTACAAAAAGCATTTGACCATATTTTTAATTTGTATCTGATATAGTTTCAGTTGGATTTCACATAATACTATTTTTATACTTGAAAATAATGTAATATATCTTTGAATTTTTGTGAATAGAGCACTGCAAAGATTCTAATGATTAAAAACACTTTTAATTATTATTATAATTGTTTTAGGCTTTGATTTTAGTTGACCTTTGTTTTTATTGACAAATCATCACTAGCATTCAAGAAAGCATGTCTGAGTACTCGATAAACAATTTAGAGCATTACTCTCTCTCTCTCTCTATATATATATATATATATTCTTGACAATTATCTTCATCTGTATTTCACGGCTTCTCTTTGATTATAATCAGCATCATTTGAACCTGTTTGCCCATAGCCTTTGTTTCCTTCTTCCATTTAAGTGTGAAGGTTCCAGTCGCAGAAATTTCCTCCACTGACCTTTTGTTCAGTAGAGCAACAAAACCTCAAATATGGAACACCATACCAAATAAATCCTCTACCCTAGCCCTACACCATTTCCTTGGTAGGCCCATTAACAGCAGCCCTCCTTCACCTGCTTCTACAAACTGAACATGTAGGCAATCAAGTATTGTTATATATTTCTTTTGTTTCTAACTTCTGTTGAGATAATTCTGCGGGTTTTAGATTCCCCAACCAAAAACAAAAAAAAGACTTCACCATAAATCTTCTAAACAAATGCAATCAATAAATGTACACACACACACACACATGCTCACACACGCACATGCATACAGTCTCTCTATCTCTCTCTTTCTTTGATTTCTGTTCCTCTTTCTTAAAGAAAAATATGATTGAATGATTTGTGTGTGACCTGCTGGCATTTGTGGTTGAAGTGTGAGCACAAGTAAAAGATTTCATGTACGACTTTCAATCCATATGCAAATAATCCCATCATTTCTTATGGGTGCTATGGTCAAATATATAATAAATATTGCTCTATGTGTGCATCTTATATGTATGTGTGTGTGTGAGGGCATATAGGTGTGTGAGAGTGAGCGTGTTCATTTGTTATATCAAATATATGCTTGTAATTATATGTTTATATAGATATATTGAATATAGCAGCAATGGCAATGAAAGGGTGACTTCATGCTCTTTTTATCTACAGAACAAAAACTATACCACTGGATATAGTCTGGTATAACTTTTCAGAATTGTCACTATAGTTTCCGCCACTTCTTCATAATACCATTTTATTGAAGTTAGTTTCATATTTTTCTGCAGATGTGTACTTATATGGAAAAAAAATGTAACTATTCTTTTGCTATTTTTATTTCTATTTTTGAATCTTCCTAAAAGTCATTTTGCTTTTCATGTTTCTAAATTGGTTACAAGATAGATAATCTGATATATTTGGCCAAGGGAAATACTAACTCATTTAAAGGTTTCCAATTCAATTCCCCCTTCATTTAAACTGAAGAAATCTACCATGAGTTAAAAAAATAATTCCATTCAGTCAGTGGGATTGCCTCCTTTTCTGCCTAAGAGTTCTGCCAATAACCACTAGATGGTGTTTTCAAAGCTGTATATAAGAAGGACACATGAAATCCTAATCCTCTTCCCTTGCTCGCAGCATGCTCCTTGATGTAAGACCAATTTCTGTCCTCAACAATTTTGTGTTGCATTGAACATGACACCATTGAACAAGACACTTCTTAAATATATGAGTCTTTTTTCAAAACTTCAATTTCTCTCATATGTAAGTATTCTAAGGACATTTTTCAACAACTCTTCAAGACATCTTTCTTTCTTTTTTTTTCTTTTTCTTTCGTATTCATTCAATGAAGTTGCTTTAGCTATAAAAATACTTTGTTGTTAATCAGACATGATTTTTTTTATATTAGGAGTAGAATATATAAGAAAGCCGCGGCAAAGTCAAATTCTCTTTAGCTCATGTTTCCAACATAGTACACACCGTCGCTCCTGTCCACACGGACAAAGGGGATCAGCGTCCCAAACGACCTCATGTTTATAGCATACAATAGCATGTCTTAAACGTATAAGTCTTTATTTAAGACATTCACTCATTTTCATACCTGGGTAATAAAGGACTCTCTACTAATTCTAAAATATTCTTCAATAACAGATTAAGGCTTTTTCTTTATAATGTATTTCATGTCATATCCGTATTCATTCTATTATGTTTGCACCGGCAATGAAATATATTTTTGTTAATTCAACGTGAATTGTTATTTACATTATTTAGCATAAGGAAATATTACAACTTAATACATTTCCTCTGCTACAAGTGTCAGAATTGTTTTCATTTAATGTTAGCAGTGAGTTATGCTTCTCAGATACAACAAACATACAACCCTTTACACAAGTAAATCAGAAAATTTTCAATTTCAATTTTCTATATTGACTTAATTTTTGTTTGTTTTTATGAACTTTTATATGTATTTATCCAACTTTCCGATGTTGAAGCGGAATACAGCAGGCTTGAATTCAGATTTTTCCTTCTCCTGTACAGGTTGCATAATGTGTATATTGATTGTAACAGTTTTCCAGTTTCTTCTTTTGGTACAGACAAAACACGACTCCATTGATATTTGGACACTTTTGCTTTTCAATAAACTTTTCACTCAAGTTAAAAAAATAAAATTTATCACATTTGTAGATCGACGTTTTATTCAATCATTTGCACACATATCCATCTACACACACACACACACACACACATATATATATATATATATAAAGAAAGTTATGATTAACGTAGATCAAATAAAAGAATATAAATACAGAATTCGACAGGTGGAAAATGACATAGGAGTAACATGTTTACTCATCGACATTAATTTGTTTCTTTTGCTCAGCAATTTGTTTTCAACATGTTCGAGGATGCATATCTCATCGAGACGCAAGCGGCAGCTATTGTCACCTCCTCTGTAAGCTTGGGCTTTTTTTCACAATATCGTATATTATTATGGGAATTTTTTCCGTTTCCTCTTATTTGCCATTTATATTTGAATAGTATTGTACTGTTGGGATATTTTCTATGAGTAAAACTGAAATTATGATTATATTTTTCTAATTCAGTTCAGTGGCACGTATATATATATGTATATATATAATCCTGGACGAAGCTGATTGCATTTCAGATTGCACTAATACCCGAGGGAAAGGTATGAATCCAATTATTCTCCTGCCAGCTATGGGTAAATAGTAGGGCAGACTGAAATTCTTTAGCCTTGGTCAGGCAACCAGTTTTGGAGAAAGAAAACTCTGAATTTAACCCCGTTAAATTCTGCTTAAAAATAGACCTTGTGTCCCATACTGCCCGTGCAGAGTGGTTGGTACACACACACACACACACACACACACACACACACACACACACACACACACACACACACATATATATATATATATATATATATAAGCGGCATTCTTTTGTGGAGTCCCACATACAGACGCGCCAGTGTTGGCCAACCAGCAAAAACTTACATTCATCCGTTCTGTATGGGCACTGGATGCCATTGAGAGGACCTGCCAAGAGCGATGGTCAGTTGGGGCGAATGGCGAGAAAGAGTCAAGGGAATCCGTGGTGTCAGCACTACTTAATGATATTAATGAATATATTGTATATATCAAAAATTAAATGGCTTGATATCTTTCAAAAGAGTTGATTTGGCTGTTTTTATGGATACACATGGTAGGACAGAATATCAAATACTGATCTTTCTACTAAGTGCAAAATTGGAGATACAAAGACGCTGGACAAGTCATTCGAAAGAGATACTGCAGAATTCAAATATCTGTATATATAGCCTGCTTTATGAGGCAAAGAGAAATGTTGGATGACCATATATTAGATACAAAGACAAGCTAAAAACAATCTTATACCTCTGGGTATACCTATTAATAAATCCGAACAAATTCATTCGATTCTAAAGATATGGAGACCAAAATGCTCCAAGTCTGCGGACATTTGCTAATCTATGGCTGGTTTGAAATGCCATAAAGAACTGTTGGGAGCTGCTTGACTTTCAAACCTACGGGAGAGACCATCTTTGTGTAATATTCCTAGGAATGATAAAATACTGTAATGTTTGGTCTAGAAGAAAATTAATTTTCTTTAAAGACAAAACATGACTGGGTGAACTTATTTTCATTTTCTGTTGTGTTGACTAAACTTTTTGCACAAGACAGTCTTGTCGAATACTTTCTTATGGGACATAGTTTTCCATAATTTCTTTATTATCAACAGACTTTTGAGAATAAAATTCCTGTCTTGAAATCTGATGATTTCTAAATTAAAAAAGTAATCGAAAGATGCAAGAAACAAGGATTCATCTTCCAGATATTTTCTTCAATTTAGCACAAGATTATCTGAAATTTGTACTGTATTCTTTGCATTCGTAATACTCTGCTTATCAAGTAAAAAGATTTTCTTCTCTTGGAAGAAAGTGCACTCTATGTAACTTTTGTTCTTGGCTGCGCCACCAACGAAAGATTTTGAACATCAGATAAAACAAAGCATCACCAGCTCTGTTTTAGAATTCATGCTATGGAACTTAAAATTTTCCAGTAATCAAAGTTTTTTTTTTAAATAGCTGAAAATATATGTTGTATTTATCCAACCTCTCCACCACAATAAGGATGTAACACAAAGTCCATTTTTAAGCGGAGTTTAATAGGTTTGAATTCGGCGTTTTAGTTCTCCTAGATTGGTGCCATACCAAGATTAAGAAGCCCAATCTACCACGGTATTTAATCATATCTTGAGAGAAAATAGTTAGATGCATACCTTTCCAAAAGATATTTGCGCTATGTGAAATGCAAACAGTGTCATCCAGGATTTGAACTCGAACCGCCTTAGACATTTCCTCATGTTACATCATGAGTGACCCCTGATAATCAATGTATTCACCTAACCCCTTTTCTACGAACAGGATACGATAATCATTATATCGTGAGTGGTGGGTCCAAAAATAAAACAAATATTTTAAAACCGTGTGAAAATGAGACATTTTTATCACAACTGAAATGTTATGTACTAGTGGTCTTGACCTTTGCCTTAAAAGCACCTGCATCATACCTCTCTGGTTGGTTATGTGCTATGCGTGCTAAAGTGAAATACACTTGTTTCCATCTACGACCTTAAACGGAACAATTGAGGAGTGAAATGTTTATGTAAAATTCTGTTCATAATTCAGAAAAAATTTTATGAAGACTTTTCTAAATACGGCAATGGCCCTATAATGAGAATTGTTTGTCATTTTCTTGGACAGAATGAAATGTCTTACAAATAACAATATCAATTAAGATGAAGGTTTGTCATAACCTATTAGATAATTAGAACACTATGGCCATGTAGTCCCTGTTTATGGCACCTCTTAGGGTAACTACTGTTATTTGATGATACCCATCTCCTTTCCAATAGAAGCGTGGGTAGTGTAACAGTTATCTTTGTCGGAAATAGACTTGACGAGTTGAGATCAAATTTTGAATGAGGATGTTTATTGTTCACTTCAAGCTAATGCCTTTGAAAAAGGTACGAATTCATATCTTATGCGTCTATCGTTTAACAGTGGGACAGATTGGGCACTCTAAGTTGGTAGTTAGGAAACCCAATTTAAGCGAAGTAAAAACCATGTGTTATGAGGCCAACAATTCCATCCATAAAAACACTAGTCGTAACTGAAACAAAATGTGGTTTGGATTCAGAATTTACCTTCTTAAATGGTTACTATACGAATGCTTTTCTCCCCAGTTATGGGTAAATAGGATCAGCTGACGATTTACCTATCGTTAAGAAAAGAAAATATGGATTCATGACTTTCTTAAGAGGATTAGCATGAACTGAAGTGTTAACAGCTTGGATCTAAATTTGGTTTTCTGAATCCATTTCTTACGGCGATAATCGTTATATGTTGTTTGTTTGTTAACTGCTTTACATGTCATTGAATAAGAGACAACGGTATTTTATTGGCACAAGCAATGTACAAATAGGAATTCCATGACTAGCATTCATCTTTGTAGGGTACAAAACAAATAACAGTTACTTGGATTCTAAGAGTTGATAATTACAATGTAAGGATCACACCCCATACCTTCCCAATAGTACTTCAAATGGCCGCTAGGTGGTGTGACCAAAGTAGCATATAAAACGGCACGGCAAAGTAAAAATTTCTTTTTTCTCTCTCTCTCTCTCTCTCTCTCTCTCTCTCTCTCTCTCTATCTATCTATTAACGGACAGCAGAAACATGCATGTTTCCCTGACCGATAGGGACTCTCACCCTAACAAACCCGTGTCGTATCTCATACGGTACCATACTTTGACGTAAGTCTTCGGAAAACTTTTCCATTCAATTAAGGATACTTGAATTATATCAAAATTCTCTCCAACTGCATGATAGGACTTTTCTCTATATAATAATCTTTTAGTATGCCATTCCTATAATCAGTCTATTGAGTTTGCTCAGGCAATGAATACATTGTTGTTAATTCGTCGTATTTGTTTAACACGAGGAAATTTTAAACCATGATACATTTTCTCTGTTAACAAGTGTTCGAATTGTCTTCTTCACACACAAATAATTGCGGTGATGCGATATGGTACGCAGATACGACAACCTATGGCAAAACCTTCAAGTCGTCAAAACCAAAGCCTACTCGATTCAATTCCAATGAATTATTTACATTTTTTCTACTCTCAGCGATGACGATGAAGGGGTTAGATTCTGACACGTTGTTGAAAGCGTTGAGACTAAAACAATTCGGAAGATGCTTCTCTGCTTCTCTAGGCAAAGGTAAATTTTTGTAGATTCTTGGGAAAATATCCCCTTGCAGCAAAATATCTTCTCTAGTAAAAACTTCCTAGAAAGAAGAAAAATTGGAAGGAAAGTCCCTAGGAAAAAAGAACCTCAGTTAAAATTTGTCTTAGTTGATGTATCTGTTTCTACTGTTTTCAGACAACTAAACAACCTAGAAAACAGACAATAAATACAAGTGGTTTTCTCAAAATATGTAGCTTCTTTCGTTCAATATGAAAACCTAAATTCTTGAATATATATTAAGAAAAATGAATTAACTGAAATTTAACAACATTTAAAAGCACTCAAAGAAATCATTGAATATAAGGAAAACTAAACAAAAATAATTCAATTACTCTTTGAGTTTATGAAAATGGGAGTCAAAGGGAATTAACTAATAAAGTTATATTCTATGATTGATTGATTGATTTTAACGGTATGTCACCCTGTCTAAGGTTATTTTATGCCAGTATTATATGAGTGTGATGGCTTCATTTTTTCCTCTGTCTGATATTTTCCTTACTTTTCTGCAGAAGCTCTACGCTGATTTTTTCTAAAACAATAAGGCATGCTTTATTTAATATGCACAAAATGCGTTTGTTCGTTGTTGTTTTTTTTTTAACGCACAATCACGATGTTTTAAATGTATTTCCTTTGGTAGGTGTAGTGTAAATGACCAATAACGTACTTGTGTATAAAAAGAATAAGGAGTCCTAATGTAATGATACTATCATAAAAAAAAAAGATAACGTTGGAGCAGAGACTATAAAACACTAAAAAAAAAAATGTTTCTCAGTTTATTCTCTCTCCTCATACTCATGTATTTTTTCTTCTTTCTGTTTTCATTTTTTTTTATCGAGAGCTTCGAGGGAATCGTCAATTACTCATTATGTGGACAGTTTCAGAAATTTAAGAGTAAAACAGCGAATTTACACATGGCTTCCTATCAGTGTTCCTGACGTTTCACCTTCCCTTAGATTGTCTTATTGCAATAAGCTGAAGAACATTAACAAGTAACTCGCAAGAAAAGTGCTATCAATTTACCCTGTGAAATATACAATTTACATCAGGTAAAACTAACAATTTAACCGATGCGAAATGTTCAAGTTACCTGATGTGAAATATACAATTTACCCGAAATGGAATATAGAATTTAACCTACGTGGAATTTACATTTTCCCTGTGTGAATATAGTATTTACCCAAAATGAAATTTACAATTTACCCGATCTGAAACATTCAATTTACCCTATGTGAAATATACAACTTAACTTATATGAAACTTCGTTGTTCACTCTATGTGAAACATACAATTAACCCTATATGAACTATACAGTTTGCCCAATATAAAATATACAATTTACCCTGTATAGAATATACAATCTACTCGATATAAAATTTCCAATTTACCCTGTATGGAATATAAAATTTAATCTTTATCGAATTTATAATTTCCCGATGTGAAATATACATTTTACAGTATATGAAATATAGAATTGACCTTATGTGAAATTTGTAATTTACCCTATGTGAAATATACAGTATATCCTGACTGAAATAAAGTATCTATCCAATATGTAATTTACAGTTTACCCTATCTGAACTATTCAATTTACCCTATGTGAAATATACAACTTACTTTATATGAAATTTACAGTTTAGCCGACGTGAACCATACAATTTACTCAATGTGAAATATACAGCTTACCCAATGTAAAATATATATACAATAAGTATGCTTCGTATTTATAAAAAACTTTTTAAAAAATCAATATACATTTTGGTTATATATATTTTAAAGAATTTATTTATCTCTATAAAATTGACAGGTTTAATTTTTCCCAAGGTCGGATGTTATTTATTGCTAATATATATTTTTTAACAAGAAACTATTTATTGAATTTTTTTCATTTCTCTTAATAAAGTTATATTCATATAAATTTTAAAGAATTTATTTTTTTCTTGACAGATTTAATTTATTCCCTTGTCGAGTGTTTTTATTACGACTAATTTTTTTTCCTAAGAAATTGTATTCATTCATTTTTCTTGATAAAGCTATGTATTAAAATACAAGGGTGAGTCAAAAGTTTTGCAATATTTTGGAAACATGAGGCACAATTCAACAACTCTGGATGTTTCATACAGCCGTGAAGGTAAAGAAACACTAGAATGTGAGATGCTGAGCTTACCTGATACTCTCTAAGTATTACTACTGGATTTGTGTTTATGGTTTTGATCATGTCCTCAGAATCTACGCTTTTTGACCTACCTGACCTTGCCTGATCCTCAAAAGTTCTGGCAACCTGAGAAAAATTTCTTCAACAATCTGGTTACTAAATTGTGATCGACTATGTTTTCACCTTTCTCGCAATAAGTGTTTTTGGTTGCTTTGGCAGCATTATGACTGAGTCGAACTCATAAAGCATAAGCTTTTAGATTATGATAACTTGTGCATTCCTCTGTGAGGCTTTCAAATCTCACATGGAATGAAGCAATACCACAACATGTCAGCACACCAACTATCCCGATACTATCAACCACACTGAGTACCTACCATGATTTGAAAAACTTCAGTCACTTAATATCATCATCATCATCATCTCACGCCATCAGCACGGATACCCCAGACCCTTTCTCGTCACCCACCCAATCGTCCATTGTTTCCTGCAGGTCTTCAGGACTACATCCTGTATCAGCACAGAGCTGCTGTGTGTAGGTTTGAGCTGGTCGTCCTGCATTTGTTCGGACATGTGAAGGGGTCCATAGTAGTACATCACTTATGAACTGATCCCTACTTCTCCTGTAGTGTCCTACATGTCTGGTTCATCTTATTTTGATAGTTTTCGTGATGCATTGTAGGTGGCCTTACAGCTGCTGCTTTGTTGGGTGCTGCCTCCAGGACTTGCTCAATATTGCTTGCAGCATTCTTGTGTAGTTGCCGTCAAGCTTTTTCTCCATATGTTTAGTTAGCGTCCATTTAGTGCATCCATTTAGCAGAATCAACACGATCGCTGCTTAGAAGAAACTGCGCTTTATTTTATTGGTCAGGTCTGACTTCTATATGACCGATAGCCTATCAATAGCTGTCCATGCCTTTGCTAGTTGCATGTTGATGTCTGTTTCAGTTGATGAGACACTGCTTCCTAGGTCTAGTACATACTAAAATAAGTCAAAACCTATGATTCACTCTAGTACCTAGTTGAAGTGGAGATCCTGACTGGAAGAGAATCAGCCAGGACCAAGACATCTAAGAGTAAAGTCAAGTAGATTAGGGCTTGTATAAAGCTTACATAAAGCTCCGCCTACCTAGTGGTGGTTGGAGTGCGTGGTGGTTCAATACCATATAAATAAAAGGGTGTGTCTCCTTTTCCTCAATGTATTGAACTATGACAAGTTTTACATTTTCATGGCCACATTTTTTTGATTTTTGGTTACTCCCAATACCACATTGACTCTTAAAAAACATTAAAATCTTTAACTCACCATAACATATGACACTAAGTAAAGTAAAGTAAGTAAAGTTGTCTCCCTTTAGTCGATAGCTACTACACCAATGTGTAGGAGAGGGCGCTACTCCTTCCCTGGATTGCTCTACTTTACCCTTGATCCGTACCTTATAATGCTGAGTGTTAAGCAAGGAGGCATCAAGTACCATTTTTTGAGTCTTTGGAATGACTCGACCTGGGATTTAACCCAGGTCTCCCGGGCCATTGGCGAACACTCTAACCCCTAGGCCAATGTCAATGTAAACTTTATGAAACGATATCAATGTTGGCTGATAAGTAAAAACTTAAAAACTCATATTCATCGGTAATATGGATACCATCAAGAGAACTTACCAATAGGGATGGATGGTCGGAAAGATTCCCAGAAATCTGTGCTGTCTACATACCTTGATAATGATGGATGGGGCGGATTGTTTCTGGAAAACAATAAAGTTAAATTTGTATTTGGAGTTTGGAATCATGATAGGAAATTAACATTCCTTTCAATGATCTTCTATTTTTGAGTCGATGAAAAATACACAACAATAAATGAAATCATCATCATCATCATCATCATGTCGCGCTGGTAGCACGGATATCCCTGTACAGCCATGTGTGGGGGTCCATAAGAGTACATCTCTTATGAGTTCATCCCTGCTTCTCCAGCAGTGTCCTGCATGTCTGGTTCGTCTAACTAGAATAGTTTTCGTGATAGGAGGCAGATGGCCATACAGTTGGTTTCTTGTGGGGTGTTGCCGCCAGGACTTGTTCAAGATTGCACGCAGCATTCTTGTGTAATTGCCGTTGGAACGAGCTGCCACAGGCATAGGCCTCTATGTTAATGCACACAAAACGGAATATATGTGCTATAATCAAAAGGGGGACATCTCCACTCTAGACGGAACCCCTCTTAAACTAGTAGACTAATTCACTTACCTAGGAAGCAGTGTCAAATCAACCGAAAAGGACATCGACACAAGGTTAACGAAAGCATGGACAGCTATCAATAGGCTCTCGATTATATGGAAATCAGACCTAACCGATAAAATGAAACACAATTTTTTCCAGGCAGCGGTCACATTGATACTGCTATATGGGTGCACTACATGGACTCTAACAAAACAGCTCGAGAAGAAGCTAGACGGCAATAAATGAAATATGTTATGGAATGTACTGTAATTGTACTACATGACACCACATTTAAATTTGACTATTGCTGTACACAACATGGATCTGGGTATTTGAGTTTAAACATACACGGAAGGTTGGTTGGTTGGTTGGTTGGTTTTATGGTATATCAACTCTTTTCGGGTCATTTAACGGGGAATTAAGTTAGTTTTTATAAAAATTTCAAACAATTCAGTCAAGTATAAGTACAGTTTTTGTTTATGCACAGTTAAATGTCAAACATCGAACATTGTAGGTTATTTAATGCCAAATCCATTTTTATGCATATAAACTGTTCCATTTCAGACTATTCAGTTGAGCCTAAGTATACAGTTTCAATGTCAAAAACAGTCCTATTTCAAGCAATTTGGTTTAGCATAAGCACATCATTTATTTCTATTTGACTCATAGATAGGATTTTATCAGGTGCTACCACTCCGGGTCAGAGTGGACCAGGGAGTGATGGCAAAAAGAGGTACTCTGCATTCCCCAAAGCTCCAATATTACTTGAACCTCACCGTCAGATTGTTTAGTGTTATATCCAGGACTGTCATTGGTGAGGAGGAAGTCTTATTCCTCTACAAAGGAGCAGCTGGTTTATTCTACAGCTCCAACCAACTGGACAAGTGTGCACTAAAATAAAAGAGTTTATGCATTATAAGAGTAAGAGTTCATGTTCTAAAATTTTTCCTCATACTCAAACCAACCTCATATGTTTTTGGGGCCATTGGCCTTATGAGTAGAGTATTCACCAATGGTCTGGGAGGCCAGGGTTCCATCCCAGGTCAAGTCATACCAAAGACTCAAAGAATGGTACTTGCCTAACACTCAGAATTATTAGGTAAGGATCAAGGGTAAAGTGGAGCAAACCAGGGAATGGAGTAGTGCCCTCCCCTAGACCTCGGTGTAGTAGCTATTGAAAAGGGAGCCTCTGGGTCAACCTTGACTAAGGTTGCCAACTTTACTTGAACAACATTGACCACTATAAACACTGACCATTAAAAGCCATTATCATGATAAACACTAATCATGAACAATACTGACCACCAAAAGCCCTGGTCAGAAAATCTCTGACTTCTAAAAACTGTTACTCTGAAAAACACACACCATGAATCATGAACAGCACAAGCCAGAAACAGCCCTGGCAACTAGAAGCATTGACCACTAAAAGCATTGACTACCATACTGGTATTGACAATTGAAAACAATGGCCATTAAAAGCAGTTATCATAACTATCACAAACCATAAATAGAATTGGCCTCTAAAAGCAAGGACTAATAAAAGCCAAGACTATGGAAAACACTTACCATAAATAGTACTAATCCCTAAAAGCATTGACTATTAACAGTAATTACCATGGAAAATACTGACCTCTAAAAGTTGTGGCAATAAAAAGCACTGATCATGAAAAGCTGTTATAATGAACAACAATGAACATGAACATAACTGTTCACTAAAAGCAATGATCATTAAAAGCACTGACCACTCACAACAGTTACCACACAGATTATGAACAGCACTAACCACTAAAACAATTGACCATTAAAATCCATTGCCAAGTAAAGTACTGCCCACTAAAAATGATGGCCACAAAAAGCACTGATTAGTATAGGCACTGACTATTAAAAGAGCTGACTTTTAAAAAACATCGTGATAGTTAGAATTTTAAGTAGTAACTTTAGGTTTTATTAATCATTTATTTTCATTTGTTATTTAAAATCATTTTTATTATTTATTATAACTCATATTTTATTTCATCTTTTAATTTGTTGCCTTTTTATTGCTTCTATATTATCTATTTGGATTTTAGCATTTGATATGGTATCTCATCATCTACAAGTGAAAATGGAAAACTTTGGTATTTCTTAAAAAATAGTGAATATTGGAAGATATTTTTTGATATAAACTATAAAAGTAAAAATTGGTAACAATTAATCAGAAACAAGGAATATACACACCAGTGTTCCTTAGGATTCAGTAATGGGAGTTTTGTGGGTTTTTTTTATATTCTTAAATGATTTACCAAACGATATATAATCAGAAATAAAACTTCTGATGAGACTTCATAGCTCAGTTGATAGAGCAGTGTTGACATGACCGCTGCTTGGAAGAAACTTTGTTTTGTTTTATAGGTCAGGTCTGACTTCCATATGACTGATAGCCTATCGATAGCTGTTCATGCCTTTGTTAGTCGTGTGTCGATGTCTGTCTCAGTTGATGAGACACTGCATCCTAGGTAGGTGAATTGTCTACTAGTTTCAGAGAGCTACCGTTTTCTGTGGAGATGTTGCCTCTTTGATTAAAGCACATATATTCCGTCTTATGTGCATTGATATGGAGACCTATGCCTGCAGCTGCTTGTTCCAGACTATGTAACAGGGTTTCGGCTTGGGCGAGTGCATTTGCCAGAAGCGCTATGTCATCAGCATAGTTGGCATCCATAATTGTTTATGCGGCATACCTTCTGCTTCTTTTTTTTTGTTAGCTTGAAACAGTTGTCTTTCATTTTATCAATAGATGTTCTAAACATGTAGTCTAGACAGATGATAAAGAGGTATGGGACTAATGAGTCTCCTTGCAGTACACCTGATACAATGTCAAAGTGGACTGTGTCTCCATCCGGGGAAGGGACTTTTACTTTCGTATTTCTACATAGCATCATTATGGCTGAGACGGTTTGTTTTGGCCGGCTGTAGCAGAGTAGAATTTGCTCCATCTTTCCTCTGTGAATGGAGTCAAAGGCCTTGGTAAACTTGACAAATAATATTGTTGCCTCAAGTTTTTTTGCACGTACGCCTTCAAGAATTGGGAATGGAGTAGTGCCCTCCCCTACACCCTAGTGTAGTAGCTATTGAAAAGGAAGCCTTCGGGTCACCCTTGACTAAGGTCGCCAACTTTACTTAATTTTTGTATTAGATTACCAAAATATTGCAAAAACTGTGACTCACCAAAGTATTCATTTTGACTTTATTTTCTTTCATTTTTAGCTCTTTGTCACTTTTTATCCGAACTCACTTGGATTCTCAATAGATGACAACAACGAAGAGCTGAAAAGATCAGAAATAACAAAAGATAAGACTCCAAAACATGTTCAAGGAAATCAAATTAAATTTACCAGCTGCTTCACTAAGTGAGTAACAAAGAGATTTCTTTGCAGAAACTCAAATTAAATCTATAAACTCATCCTTTATTCTGTTTCTTGGTTCCTCAGGGTATCGTATTGCTAGTTATTTTCACACTAGATTCAAAAGCAACTGAAAAAAGTCAATATAAAAGAAGATACTAATCAAAACTAATAATGATATATAATATATTTTAAAATACATATTCTAATATATGGGATGCACTTTAAAAGATTTAAAAGGAAATGAAAAAATTTTGAAAACTTTTGTATCTCTGAACTCTGATAAAAAAAAAATTCTCTGCAAAATGAAGCTTATTTTGCACTTAGTAATGTGAGAATAAAACACTTTCTTTGTTGTTTTAAGAGGAAACCAAAATACCGGAGGCATTCAATTTGGTCACTTTCTACTCCAACTTCTTCCATTTTGAAACTATTTCATTCCCTATTTTTAAAAGTTGAAACAGCCTGAAGCAATCACACATAGAATTGAACAGCTCAGTATTTTAAACAAGATATTGGCTCATATCTTAAATCACAACAATTCAGTATCACAGTCCCTCAGAGTCTGTTAGGAATATATTTAAAGATATTCTATGCATAACTGAAACTATTATAAGTACCAGACCCTATGTACAGTATCACCTATAAAGAAGTACTGAACCCTATGTACAGTGTCACCTATAAAGAAGGACTGAACCCTATGTACAGTGTCACCTATAAAGAAGTATCATATCTTAAATGACAACAATTCAGTATCACAGTCCCTCAGAGTCTGTTAGGAATATATTTAAAGATATTCTATGCATAACTGAAACTATTATAAGTACCAGACCCTATGTACAGTATCACCTATAAAGAAGTACTGAACCCTATGTACAGTATCACCTATAAAGAAGTACTGAACCCTATGTACAGTGTCACCTAAAAAGAAGGACTGAACCCTATGTACAGTGTCACCTATAAAGAAGTACTGAACCTTATGTACAGTGTCACCTATAAAGAAGTACTGAACCTTATGTACAGTGTCACCTATAAAGAAGTACTGAAACCTATGTACAGTGTCACCTATAAAGAAGTACTGAACCCTATGTACAGTGTCACCTATAAAGAAGTACTGAAACCTATGTACAGTGTCACCTATAAAGAAATACTGAACCTTATGTACAGTGTCACCTATAAAGAAGTACTGAACCTTATGTACAGTGTCACCTATAAAGAAGTACTGAAACCTATGTACAGTGTCACCTATAAAGAAGTACTGAACCCTATGTACAGTGTCACCTATAAAGAAGTACTGAACCCTATATACAGTGTCACCTATAAAGAAGTACTGAACCCAATGTACAGTGTCACCTATAAAGAAGTACTGAACCCTATGTACTGTGTCACCTATAAAGAAGTACTGAAACCTATGTACAGTGTCACCTATAAAGAAATACTGAACCTTATGTACAGTGTCACCTATAAAGAAGTACTGAACCCTTTGTACAGTGTCACCTATAAAGAAGTACTGAACCCTATGTACAGTATCACCTATAAAGAAGTACTGAACCCTATGTACAGTGTCACCTATAAAGAAGTACTGAACCTTATGTACAGTGTCACTTATAAAGAAGTACTGAAACCTATGTATAGTGTCACCTATAAAGAAGTACTGAACCCTATGTACAGTGTCACCTATAAAGAAGTACTGAACCCAATGTACAGTGTCACCTATAAAGAAGTACTGAACCCAATGTACAGTGTCACCTATAAAGAAGTACTGAACCCTATGTACAGTGTCACCTATAAAGAAGTATTGAAACCTATGTACAGTGTCACCTATAAAGAAATACTGAACCTTATGTACAGTGTCACCTATAAAGAAGTACTGAACCCTTTGTACAGTGTCACCTATAAAGAAGTACTGAACCCTATGTACAGTGTCACCTATAAAGAAGTACTGAACCCTATGTACAGTGCCACCAATACATAATTAAACCTCTGACAAATTTTTATAAAATGATAATTTTTCAAAACCAAAGAACAAGATTTTATAATTTCTTATGAAACATTATTTACAATGAAAATGAATATTATCAGGTTTCACTAAATTCTACAGCTTTGAAGCAATGAGATCTTTTAGCAAGTCTGCAACTAGAATGTAAAACATTAAACTTGACTTTTTTTTGTTAAAAAAAACTTCATCATTCCACCTTGGTTAGAGTTGGCACTACATCGTGCTATGGTGATGATGAAAATAAACTATTAACTTCATAGCAGCATATGCTTTAGAGTAATTATCATAAAAAATCTTTTACTAGATTAACACAATATTGATACTGAGTGGAGATGCCAAATTTGGTAACCTTCTGAACAAAACAATTACCTTATTTGTGAGTGAATAAGTCTCATCTCTTTTATATATCACATTCATTTTGGTCAATCTACTCTATAACCTTACTCAGGTAATTGAATTTGTGAGTTGATGTCAATCCTTTTTGTTTATCACAGCCATTTTACTCTTTCACCCTCTTCATGTAACCTTCTTTAATTTGTGAACAAATGCGGTTGTCATTCTTTTTTTATTTGACAAATCCAGTGTGATGTTGAGTTTGGTCAGTTTACTCTCCAGCTTTCTTCTTATAACCTTCCTTATGTAACTTGGAAGTGAAGGTTGTCATTCCTTTTAATTGTCACATACATTGTCACATCTTCCTCAGGTAACCTTTTATATATAATTTATCCACAAATGTTGATGTCAGTACTTTTTGATATGTCTTATCCAGTGTCACATCAGTTTGGGTCAATCTAATCTCTCATCTTCCTCCGAGGGTGTTATATTTCATAACCTTCTTTATTTTGTGTGTTTTGTTTATACTTATTTCTTTTCGCATGTCTCATCCAGCATCCGTCCAAGAGAATTTTTAATAAGTTATTAATTCTTCCTGATTATACCATTTTTCCATCGTCACAGACTAAATCTGAGATTGAACTCCATTTCCTAAGAAACAAACAATTGTTACTAATATTTTTGTATATATTTTTTAAATTTTATCTGAAACTTTAACAGTGATTTTTAAAGTCTTGATTTAATGATTCTTCTCTTCTTTCCTAATTTGTTAACTTGGAAAATGTTTTGAAAAAACTTAATATGAAAATTTATTTTCCATTGAAGAAATAAAGTTTCTAATTGCCAACATGATGAAATAATTTTGAAAATGTTCACAATAATTTAAATCATTTAACAACAACATTTTTTTTGGCTTTTTGAAACGTCGTTTTCATACAAATGATGCGTGGTTATCTTAGCGTCAACAAATTTTTTTCCTCATTTTAATTAGCCATGTCTCAGCTTCTCTTTGTTCTAGTTCTTTGGATTAAAAGAGATTTTCCAAAAAGATCTTGGAAATTGGCTAAAGGTGTTTTTCCTCAGGTAAATCATTATTATTCTGTGCAACATCAGAATCTTTTTCAGCAACAATGACAATGTTTAATTAAGGCTTCAGTTTTTATTACTTGTTGAAAAAACAGCCCAGGGGCATTTTTCAGTTAAGTTTATAAAGAGCGTTTTTATTTTATCCGACACTGGGGAACAATTTATATTCATTTCCTGCTTCAAGCAATTCTACAATTTCAATCTGCCACACCTTGTCGCATACAATGCTGCATTTTTATTGGACTCTTGCACTGCCAGAGCTGTGCAGTAAATCTTTCTGGCCACAACAACTGCACGCACACATACTCTCTCTTTCTCACTTACATACACAAATCATACACAAATATATGCACACACAGAACCACGAACAGGTGCACAAAAATATACACCCTCATAGACACATGCATAAAATACACAGCAACACACAGACATGAGCACATGCAAAAACATTTAAATATACTACTATTTATTCAACTATCGGAAAATAGTTGTTGACGGCAGGCTTCTTGAGTTCGGCAACCAGTCTAAGAGAAGGAAAAATCTAATTTCAAACCAACTGTACTCCATTTGAAAATTGACCTAGTGTCACATCTTTTCAGTTGTATAGAGTTAGGGTTACTATATACACACACACACACACACACACACAGAGTCAGAGACATACTTACTCACTCTCTCTTTCTCTCTCTCTCTCTTTCTCTCATGCATGTAACCACAGATACATATACACATAAATGTTAATTATCCTTGTATTCTCTTTATCTTTTTTCAATTTTAAGAAAAACTCTCTCCAATGAAGATCATTAAAACACCTTTATGGCAGATGTCAGGGCTCTAAATGTTGATTTTCAAGGCAAATAGACATCTCCTTACTTGGAAGAATAATGTAACCCAAGTTTCCTGAAGTTTCCTTTAGAACCAGACTTATTCAAGCTTACTTCATATATACATCATTCTGTAAAATGATCCTTTGGGTTCAGGACATGAATAAAAAAAAGGCAAATACACAGATCCTATTCAAAATTTAATAATGCTAAAAATATGATAATATTTTCAATTTTGTTATCACAGTTTTTAAAGATAATATTATCCAAATGCTTTCCTACTGAGGTTTTAGCCTGAAATTTTGCCGTTTTTGGTTAATCATTGCCTCTGGTGTTGCAGCAATTTCTTGACAAATAAAATCTTTCAATTTCTCAGTTGTCTGGAGCCGACATTTAAAGATTTGAGACTTCAGGTATTCCTGGAGGAAATAATTGGCAAGGGGATAAATCTGCTGTGTGATCCAGTTATGGGATGTCACTGTGTTGCAATGATTGAGTCACCAGTCTTCAAATAAGTTTCAATCACAAACACACACTTTATTCACCATTCAATGACATGATGGCAACTGAAATGGCATGGTGGCTGCTGCACAAAGATATAACTCCCATCCACTCCCTACAACTAGCACCTGTATGACAGTAAGTTTAAATCTTGGAGAATGTGTATATATATTCATATAATCAAAATTAATTATTTGTTTATTATTTATCCAAGTCTGGATTAAAAGAGGAAGATGGATTGGTCTGAGGAAAATTAATCCTATAAAAAATGTTTCTGCTGCTGAAGAAATATCCAGGAATTGTACGTGATCTATTCTTTATGGATGTGTTCATAGCACAGTGGTTATCATCATAGGAAATGGGCTCAGAGAGCTGAGTTCAAATCCTGATTGAGGCAGTTTGCATTTGACTTTGTACTTATGCCCCTGGGAAAGGCATTATTCTGAAAGGGATTATTCTTCTATAATTATGGGTAAATAATAGGATAGATTTTGGTCTTTAGCCTTTCTACTGTGACCAGTCTAGAAGAAGGAATTCTTGCAATTCAAACCAGCTTTACTTCGCTTGAAATTATGTTTATATTGTATCTTGCTCATAGAAAGGAATGGATGTGTCATCTAGCAAAAGTAGAGAATCAAACCTGGCATTTAGCCTTATCATGAAGAGGATTCAAAGCTGAAAGTAAATCCTTGGACATCCTTGTGCCAAAACAGGTTAAAAGAATTGGATGTTGGAATGTGCAGTCAATACTCCAAACTAAGAAAAAGATGCAGATAATGATTAGCATCTAGCAGCCTTGGTTGAGACAGACTCAGAAATGGATTTCCAAGTGAGTCAATCACTCACTGTTATAGCCAATCCCTGACTTCAATTCCAGGATACCAAGCAATCATTATCATCAAGTCCAGCAGAGGCAGTTCCCTGATTCTCTGTTGCCATCTGTTCCTATATCCATTACTCTTAGTATGTCTTCTAGACAGTATCCATTGTTCACACAAAACAGATGTATGTTAATCCTTGCTGGTTTGCCAAAACTGGAGCATCAATGTGTAAGAGTCCATAAGAGAATGGTGCTTATGAGTTCTTCCTTGCTTCACCAGCAGCACCCAGAATGTCTTGTTCATTTTATTTTGTTTGTGAGATGGGAGGTAGGCGGCTGTATAGCTGTTGTTTTGTGTTATTGCTTCTAGGATTTGTTCAGAATTGCACATAGCATTCTGGTGTAGTTTTTATCTAGTTTTTTCTCCATGTACTTCATTAGGGTCCAGGTGATGTATCAGTATAGTAGTACTGACACAGTCACTGCTTGGAAGAAATTTATTTTATCTGATAGATCAGATTTCTATGCGATCAATAACCTGTCAATGGCATTCCTTACCTTTGCTAGGTGTATGATGACGTCACTTTTAGTAGATGAGATATTGCTGCTGAAGTATAAGAACTGATCTTCTTATTTTATAGGCTTGCCACAAAGAGTAAAGAGAGTTCTTGTTTAAAACATATGAACTCTGTTTTATTTGCGTTCCCTTAGAGGCCAATGCCTCCAACTGCTTTTTCCAGGTTATGCAGTAGGCATTTAGCATAGGCTAGTGTATTTGTGGGAAGTGCTTGATCATCTGCATAGTCTGCATTTATCATTGTTTATGCAGGATATCATTTGTTTCTTACCTTTTTTAGCATGAAATCATTTTCTTTTTTTAGATCAATTAAAATTTGTTGTAAGTTCTCTCGGCAAATTATGACAGCTTACAACCTCTATTGTTAGAGATTGTGGTTTCCAGAGGATCAAGTTGAAGATGCCTTTATTGGAAGGTCAATTAAGTTTGTTAGCAAATTTCACTGTCTTTTATTTAACAACATCTGATATATATGTATATGTATAGTTAGCCCTTGTAGATCTTCTAAGCTTTCACTAAATCAGAGTAAGTGCCATTACATTCCTTTGTTATTTAAATGAGAATTTTCATATTTCAGTATTATACATAAGAATAGGTTAGATGGTTGTTTAAAAGAACTTTATTTCACTATTGCAAGATAGATTTGAACTCTAGATTAGGCTTCACTGAAATTACAACCTTGTGCCAAAACAAGTCAAAACAAATCAAAACTCTAAAATGTGTCTGATGCTTAGGTTCCACTTCTTGAGATCTGGAAATTGTGGAGCACTCTTTCATTGCCATTACTCCCAGGCCCACTCTAACTCAGAGTGGTTGTACCAGTTAGAGACTTAGCTATATATCAAATAAATCTGTTTAAAAATTATTTGTATTTAATAAGGCTGCATGGAAAAATAAATCTTTTTAAACAATGCAAAACTGTACATATGAAATACAATGAATACAATTCCCTTATCTCTTGGCATGAAATTATCCAAGACTGGTTGATGTGCTTCTAAAATTAATTAATCCCTAGATTTGGTCAGTGTTAATGCTTTCTGGCTGTTTGAATCTTTTATAGAGTCCATGAACCAAGAGCTGAGATATTTGATATTATCTATCTTCATAATTAGGTTACAGTCTATTGATTTCATTAAAGATAGAATTGCAAATGTATTCACTTTTATCTCCATTAAGATGAAAACCAACATCTTACAAAGAATGACCAAATATATAGACTCAAAAGTCTACAAGTAAGGCAGTGTCATCTGTAAATTTGATATCTGTTCAGTGTCGAGATGAGTGAATAATTATCCTCATAAAGAGTGGATATGGCTACCCAAGTTCAGTTCCGGTACGAAGCTGTTTACATTTCAAATAGTGCTAAAATCTTGTAAAAGGTTTGAATTCGACTATTCTCTCTCCAGCGATGGGTCAATAGTTTGGCAGACAAGGCTTTTTTTTATCTTGGTTTAGTAACTTTGACTTCAAATTAGTTGTCGATCTGGAAAGAGATGGGCTCTGCAAGGCTATTGCTGTCCAAGACATGCCACATGAATAGCACCCTGACAACAAAAACCAGGCAATGGGTCTAAGTCTTGTCTAAAGTCTTGTTACACCTAAAAGAAATTATTTGCATTTTTATTGAAATCAAATTATTTCTGATACTGGTCAAGCGCAATGTACAAGGTCGATGATAAGTCATTTATTATTGATCTCAAAGCCCAAAGCAATGATCGAGAGTAATGGAGTAAGTGTGTAGCATTGCAACATTCCCGCTGAGATATAGAAAAATTCAGTCAGACCGAATAAATGTCTTGATAGCTTCTGCAAGTTTGAATGGATATTCAGAAAAGCAGTATTTAAAAAAGAACATCATTTACATATTTACCCAACCCCTCCATACAAGCAGGATGTAACACAAAATTAATTTTTTATTGGAATTTAATTGTTTTAAAATCAAAGTTTTGCTTCAACTAGCTCAGTTGCCATTCCAAAGTAAAAGAGTCTAATCTGCCCTATTATTTACACATAACTGGAGAAAAGATAAATTCCTGGCCATCTCAAAGTAGTTAGTACTATGTAAAATGCAAACACCTTTGTTCAGGATTTGAACTTGGGTTACTGTGACCACTTGCCTCTCTCTCTTTCACTCTCTCTCTCTCTCTCTATCTTTCTCTCTCTCTCTCTTTCTCTCTCTCAGCCTAATTGGCTGGGGCTGAAGAATACACAAACTGTGTCTCTGCAAAGGGGTAAGACTCCCCTAACGAGTGTCCTGTATATGACATTAAGCAATCTGATGGTGAGGCTCCAGCCTTAGAGATTTGGGGAAGGTGAATACCCTTTTATTGCCATTTCTCCCAGGTCTATTCAGACTTGGAGTTGAAGCACCTGACAGGGTCCTATCTATGAGTCAAATAGAACTATTTGACTATTTTAACAGAGGGCAAACAAATGACTGATGTTTAATTGAATTGTTAGTGATACATAGCTATACTTGTCTATCACAGTTGCCGTGATTGTTAATTATTTTATTATCTGGTTTGGTTGGGCTGCGGGTTTTTCAGTTTGCTGTTAAGTTAGCTAAAATCTTTGAGTGGAAATGTAAGTCAAACAGGAAAGTTTAAGCAAATACATTACAATCAATGAAGGAAGGCTAAAATGTAAACAAAATGGATTCATATCTTATCTGTGACAGGTTGGATAGGAGAAATGAAAACAGTAAATTTGGGACACATGAGAGATGAGGCAATAATTTAGTGAGATGATATCACCCAATATGTAAAAATTAGTGAATTTTTAAAAAGTTGTCAGTTAGCAGTCGGTCACTTGTCAGAAGTTTGCATTTAGAGAGTTTGGTTACGCTGGGGGGGGGCGTTTCTCTTTGTGTCTATTCATAGACCCTTACAGATTTTCTTTCTGTCTCGTAGCCTGAACATTAAACAATAAATGATTGTTAATTGTTGACGGAGAGTTCTTCTTGTTTTTGAGTTGCCTACACCCAGGCAACTTTGTTCCAATGGATCACCCTGACTGTCAGAAGAAGTTCCGGATGGATTATGTCATTCCTTATCTGTGGATCTTTCAAACACAGTGTGGGCACAGGGAAGATTGATAAACAAACTATCTGGAAGCACATTTGGTACCAGACCAAGCGACAGTGTTAAAATTGGTGCTGGGCCAAGCTATGGTACTATATTTGGTACTGTGTCCAAGATAAGGGCCCCGATGGTGCACTCTGTATTATCATACTTGGAACCATTTAATTTTGTTGACTTATGCTAAATCCAATTGTTAGAAATAGAACTGTTTGATCATTCAACTGTGTGTAAACAAATGACTGATGCTTAATTGAATTGTTAGTTATATATAACAATACTTGGAGCCATTTAACAGTGTGCAAAATAATGAGCTTGGGTTAATTTTAAAATATTATCTATAAAATTTGCTTACCGATTATATATTTGATAAATTTATATAAACAGGATTTGTCATTAAATAACCAACAAGAATTGATATTCCATAAAACCTAACCAAATAATTCTTTCTCTCTGTCTCTCTCTCTGTCTATCTCTCTCTCTTCTGTGACTTTTTCACTTTATCTTCATCCTTTTCTTTTTGTCTTCTTAATCCCTTTTTCATTTTTTTCTTTGGACTCTTTATGACATAATTTCAAACAATCTTACATGATCATCATCCCTATCAGCAAATTTTTGGAATCTTTAACAGATAATTGATAAAGATTTTAATATTTCTGTGGGAGTATCTTTATTAGAAAAGCAGAATTGATCTTCCCAGAGACCATCAGGAGGAGATTCCAAAATAGTATACACATGGATGGTGAACAGATGGAAACTTTAAAATGAGAACTCTTATAGAAATATAAACATTTTGTTTGAAACACGCTGTACACATGATTGGTATAATGATTCCAATAATAATAATGATATTCCCTAAAATGAAGTGTAAAATCCATAAAGTAAAGTTATTTATGGTTGTCATTGACTAAACTTAACTTGACAGGGAGAATAGAACTCCCTCACAATGGTTTGTTAATCTAGCTAGCTAACCATTACACTCTATGTTTGTCATTGTATTACTATAGTAGACATGACCCTCTCTCTCAAATTCCATAGAAAATGCAATTAATTCTGAATTTGACAGAATCTCTGCCAAGAGGAAGTTCTTCTGAGTTGGAAGTAAGCAATATTATTTGTGAAAAAATGTTTAAAATTGGACCATATGAACTTATTTGTACCGTTTTTATTCATATAATTAAAAAAATAAAGGTAAAAATAAAACAGGTAATATATTAATTTTTATTTCATCAATTTAAAATCTTTTTGTATGACTGTTGGTGATTAGTAAATTGCTCAAGGTCAGATTACTCTGCTGTTTTTGATGTCAAAACAATACACACAAAATGATGGTGAGGAAGATGAGGATGAAGGAGAGAAAAAAAAATAATATTAAAAAGCAAAGAAGCAATGGTAAAGAAAAAAAGGGAGTTTTAAAATGTCATGTTGTGTGATGTAATATCTGATAAGGAATTGGGGAGAAAGAGAAAGAGAAAGAAGATGTATAATGGGACAAGATCTAAGACAAAACCAGACAAGTCTAAAATGTTGACAGTGTCAAAATAAGGTGTAAAATAAGACTCATCTCTCTATTAGCATTTCTTAATTCTTCATCACTTGTTTTTATTTGAACAAATGGAAACCTACTTTTTTTCTAAAACCATTCTAGTTTCTATGAAGAAATGGATCAATTGAAGAAACAATTCAATTTAGTACGAGATTGTTTTATATTTTAGCAGCTGCTGGCATGTGCAATATTCCACAATTGATGAATAGCATTTGGCGTATGCCACCCAATTCACTACCCAGTATAGCTTTATGCTGAACACCTCAAAGAAAGAGAAATCAGGGATGACAAAACCTAGTATAACAAAGAAAAACAGAGAGAGACAGAGAGACAGACAGACAGAGACAGATACAGAGATGAATCAGAAAGGAAATATCCTTGAAACAGTCTTCAGAGAAGCAACAGTCTGATAGAGATCCCTTGCAATTGCCTCAAGCACCAGTAAGCACAGAAAGAATTAATAAAAATAAAACATGTATATATATATATATACATTTATATATATATGTAGATAGAGAGAGAGATAGAGATAGAGAGAGACAGACAGACAGATAGACAGAGACTGACAAACTGACAGAGAGATTTGTAAGTAAATTTGTCTGACAAGTTTACATTATTATTTTGGTGTTTGGGGGCAAAATATCTTGAAGATTTTATTCATATAATAATTTTTCTTCTTTGATTTGTAAAGGCAAAAATAGATCTAAAAAGATGAGAGTCTTCTTCCGAAACTGCTTTTCCACATTTGGTAGCATTTTTATCTACTTTTTCTCTTCTTCTACTTCTGCGTATCTACTTCTGCCATTCTTGCAGGTCTTTAAATTCGCTAACTGAATCCTCTGCCGAGGGGTAAGATTCCCAGAAAGTGGGTGTCCTGGGTATGACACTAAACTGCACCTAGTGGTCAGGCTTCAGTTCTTGAGCTCTGGGAAGTGTGTTAGCACGTCTTCATTGCCATTAATCCCAGGTCCACTCTGAACCAGAGGGATAGTACCTGTCAACATCCCATTAAGTTTCAGTTTCTTTGTTTAATGGCTTATCAACCATAATTGGTTATTTCATGCCAAAGCCATTATTGTAGAACAGTAGTCATACTAAGTCAGTAAAGTTGGCAACTGTAGTCGCGGGGGACCAGAAGGCTCCCTTTTCGATAGCTACAACACTGTGGTATAGGGGAGAGCACTACTCCTTTCCCTAGATTGCTCCACTTTACCCTTGATCATTACCTTATATTGCTGAGTGTTAAGTAAGGAAGTATCAAGTACCTTTTTTAAATCTTTGGTATGACGCGACCTGGGATTGAACCTAGGTCTCCCAGACTATTGGCAAACACTTTATCTACAAGGCCAATGAGGGTATTCATGGCTTTCTAAAGGGTATTTGTTCAAAAGTGAATCTAACAATATAATTGGAGTCTAAATTCACTTTCTTCAAGACCACAGTCCGATCTATGGGTCAAATAGATCTGTTTGAAATGTATTTATATTTGACAGGAATACTTGAAACAATATAACTGTGTGCAAATTAATTGTATAATGAATAGCTATTTAAAAGTATTAGTGTTTACAAAGGATTATTATAAGTTAATTGAAGCCATATAACTGTGTGCAAACAAATAATCATTATTAGATGGAAATAATGACTCAAAACTTATATTTGCATATAAATTATTGATATAAGATAGGAATACTTCATCATCATCATCATCATCATATCGTGCTGGCAGCACGGATATCCCTGACCCTCTCTCGCCACTCCTCCCTATCGTTCATCGCCCTCGGCAGGTCTTCAGGACAAAAACCTGTATCCTCACATAGCTGCTGAATGTACGTTCGAGCTGGTCATCCTGCTTTTGCGTGGCCATGTGTGGGGATCCGTATTGATAAGTCTACTTGATGTCATTTAACTGTGTGCCACAAAAACAATTCTTAAACAACTACATAAAAAATTCATTTATAACTATACAATGAAAGCAGTTCACTAAACTCTAGGTATAAAATAACCCTAGACGGGTTGACATGCCATTAAATTCAATCAATCTTCCTCTATTTCCTCCTCCTCCTCCTCTTCTTCTTCTTGGCATTATGTGCTAATCCCAGATTCCTTTGACTGTCACTGGGGATTAATTCTCCATCAGTTTTATCAGTATTCTCACTTATTCCAACACTGCCGTGGTCTGAATTTTCTCAATCTTTTCTCGGATCTTCAATTCTTCAACTCAATTGAAGGATTTATAGAACCATTTACAGTTTTACATTATAATTTTATGACATTTGAGTTTTTAAAATCGTTAATACTCCCTCTTAAAGGTTCATTTATTCTGACTGCAAACAGAAAAAAAATGCAAAGAAAGAGAAAATCTTCATTTTCACTTTCTTTTAGTTAATATTCAAAGAAATTCCCATCTATCGACAGATTATTCAGTTCAAGCAAATTTCAGAAAATGTAAGTGATGCTGTTGCAGTGGTTAAATGCAAGTGAGACAAAGAAAGGGGTGATAACAGGATTTGTCTAAGTGATTTTGGAAGAGAAATAGTTACCTTTCTACTTCTACAGGTACATTTTTTCCTTAACAGACAGCGAGCACTGTAAGGCTTTTAGGACTTCAAAAAGATTCCCATTTAACGTTGTCATTGCTTCGATGTTCGGCTCTATTATTAGGAGATATTGTCCTTTCAACTAATCGTGATATCAAGGAAAAAAAAGGAAGAAAGATGTTGAAGGTTGAAATCAATATGGCAAGTTTTATTAGTCAGCATTTGCAATGAACCAGAAAATTTACCTTTGAGTATTCTTTTTTAGTTTTAGCCATCAACTATTCTTACTACAATGGCCTCTACTTTCAAGTAGCTTTAAGTGTGTGTCTGCAACTTTATAACACCTATTTCTTGAAGAATCTCAGCAACACTTTTCAACCGAGTAATCAATGGTAAGTAATATGGAAAGAGTTACTTGTGAGCAGGTGACTTTTTTTTCAAGTAACAGATGTTTTGAATGAAAGAACATATCAGCATTTTGATGGCTTGATCTCAAGTTAAAACATTTCTTATTGAATTCCTCATCTTACTAAAAGGCAGTGTTATAGAAAAATCTTTCTGGTTGTTGCACTGACAATTTGCTAAGATGAAATCTTTTAAAACTAAAGGACAACTCGCATGCCCCTCATAATTTCTGTATTTATATATCACGAAAATAATGGCAGTAAAGTAAAACATTTTAGGAATTTCTGTTTCTCACACAAAGATTGATGTATGTAGAAAGAGAGAAAGACAGAACGGACAGACAAATGCTAACGAAGGAGAGAGAGAGAGAGAGAGAGAGAGAGAGAGAGAGAGAGAGAGAGTCACAAAAAAGGAGAGAGAGAGAGAGAGAATGAATGGCACTCAATAAAACTAGGGAAAGAAATAAACAGGAGGGTGAAATTATAAGAGAGAGTTACTTACAGAGAGATTGAGAGAGAGAGAGAGAGGGAGCGAGAGAGAGAGAGACAATGAATGGCACACAATAAAACTAGGGAAAGAAATAAACAGGAGGGTGAAATTATTAGAGAGAGTTACATACAGAGAGAGAGAGAGAGAGAGAGAGAGAGAGAGAGAGAGAGAGAGAGAGAGAGAGAGAATGAAAAGCATGAAAGAAAACTAAAGAGAGGTGAAAGAAAATAACGGGAAAGAGAAAGTTAAGAAAACACAGAGAGGAGGAGAGGAAGAGACAGAAAGGGAGAAGTATGAGAAGAAATTAGTGGCAAGAAACAAACTAGTTGGTGAGAGAGAGAAAGAGAGATAGAGCAAAAGTCAAGAACACAAAGATACAGAGTGAGAGAGAGTGTGAGAGAGAGAGAGAGAGAGAGAGAGATAGAGAGAGGGAGGGAGAAAAAGGAAGAGAGAAAGTCAGTGGCATGAGAACTTATGGCAAAAAAATTAGAGGGGAAAGTTGATAAGAGAGAGAGAGAGAGAGAGAGAGAGAGAGAGAGAGAGAGAAATAAAATGGAAAAAAAACTAGCCCAGTGAAAGAAACTAATGTAAGAGAGATAAATACAAGAAAGAAAGAAAGAAAGAAAGAAAGAACATAGATAGATAGATAGATAGATATTGTGAGAGAGAGAGAGAGAAAGTGACAGTATGAACAGAAATTAGTGTAATGAAAGAAACTAAAAGGAGAGAGAGAGAGAGAATGTCAAGAAAGATGGGAGAGAGGAGAGTAAGAGTGAATAAGAAAGAAAAAAGTCAAGAAGAGAGAGAGAGAGAGAGAGAGATAGAGAGAGAAACGATATCTGCTAACATTAACACTCTATGTATTATGGCTAAGTTGCTGTTTGAACAATGAAGGCCAAGTTAATGAGCAGTATCATCCAAGATAGTCTGGCTTCTATTTCCACTGACTTTTTCCCTTTGACTTCATTTGTTAAGATATAATAATCAGGTTAGGAAAACAACTGCCCATCATTACTGGGAGAAAATCAACTTATTATTCTTTATGCTTCCTTACACACTTATTCAGGAAAACTTTTTACCATACATCACTTTCTTTTCATATACAAGTATATATATATATATATATATATATATAATGTGAAGTTCCACACATATTAAGGCACATTATCTTGGTTTAATGGTTAGCAAGTTCATCATGCATATCAATTAGTAGTGAGATTGATGCTCACTAGGTGTCCCATATTTCCGACTTTCTGTCAAATCTAAGGTATGCTTGTTTTTTTAGGATGCCACACACTATGAAATGGTTTCTCTTTTTACAATTATTAATCATGATGGAGTGATTCCCTGTGGCGTAATGGTTAATGTACTGGATTGAGACATCATAGTAAATGTGTTCAAATTCCAGTCATGCTATAACATTCACTTTCAGACTAATACCCTTGAGAAAGACATGAACCCCCTTATCCCTGTATGTTAGACTGCAACATCATAGTGAGTGAGTTCAAACTCCAATCATGCTATAACATTCACTTTCAGACTAATGCCCTTAGGAACAGTATGAATCCCCTTACTTTCCAAGCTATGGGTTAAATAGAACCACTACTTTTGAAGGATGGATGAAAGTTGATATGCCATAAGAGAAAGAGATCAAAACCAAAACCGAAGCCTTAATGATAGTTTTGAAAACTATATTGATAATTGATCAATAAAAGTTTAGAGAAATCAACAAATAATAAACATACAGATCATGGGATTTAGGATTTAGAATTATAATCTATTATAATCTATTATAATTTAGTAAATCAATTATACTATAACTAAATGGATCAACACTACAAAAAAGGCAAAGTTTCAGGGAAGAATATCATACGTTAGTATACATCGCAAAATAATAATAGCAGTTAAAATATATATATATATAACTGGTCCATTGGTCTGTTGAGCTGAGTGTTCATCAATGGCCTGGCAGATAGAGGTTGAGTCCCAGTTCAAGACATACCAAAGACCCCAAAAATGGTATTTGATTCAAACCATTAAAACTCTTCTTAAAAAAAACTGACATTGAGTCCCATTCTACTCATCAATTTTTCAAAGAAATGAAACCATAATGACACTGATGATGCAGAATTAAAAAAAACCCAAACAAACTCATATTGAATAAGATAAAATGTGTTAGAGAAATTTTCTTGCCCATTGCAAGATTTTATCTCCAATATTTATAATCAAAAAACTTGTAACCCATACATTGATCAAACAGCAACAACCTTCTCATATTGATTAAGATGCCACTTATCAGACAATAGCACCATAAAAGTTCACATTAATCAACATAGAATGCAATGGCAATTTATTCCTAGAAGTATTTGACAGATCCTTGTTGACAATACAAGCATAAAAACATAAATTTCAAATAAGACAATGAATACTTAAAATCATTATTATAAAAAGCCAAAAATAAAAGATATATATAAAATAGTATAAATACATTCATATTCAAAATGAATTTGGCACTATTGCAATGAAAGTTTAAAACAAATATTTGTAATTTTGTGAAAACAGAAAACAAATTTTTTTAATTACTAAAACAATACTTGTTTCAAAGAAATTGCAGCTAATATATATATATATATATATATATATATATATATATATATATATATAAATAGTAAGTTGGTTGACAGTAGACAAAAGCATTTCAATAGCTCCTACACCAAGGTGTAGGGGAGAGTGTTATTCCTTTCTCTGGATTGCTCCACTTATACTTGGTCCATACCTTATATATACCACTGTGCCAATACGTCAATGGTATTAACCAGCCCATTGGCATAATTGTTAGAGCGTTTGCTAATGGTCTGGGAGACCTGTGTTCAGTCAGAGGTTGAGTCAGACCAAAAAACAAAAAATGCTATTTGATACCTCCTTGTTTAACACTCAATGTTTTAATGTATTGATCAAGTGGAGTAATTCAGGGGAAGGAGTAGTACCCTCCCTACACCTTCGTGTAGTACCTGTTGAAAAGGGAGCCTTCAGGTTTCCCTCAACTATAGTCAGTCAACTCATATATATATGTATATATATATGTGTATGCATATATATATACATATATATGTCAGGTGTCTCAACATACATGGGACCCAAGTGACTGCTAATAACTTTACTAATAATAACATTATTCTTTTTTTTTTAGATTTGAAAATTGTATACTATAACAACTATTAATTATTAATCACAATTATATAGGAAAAATATTTTGCTCACTGCATATTTGGAGACGAAATCATTCAAAAATGTCTCAAAATACATGCAACCTATTAATATGATGATGGTTTATTACTGAGACAAGAAACTCAAAAACAGATTACATATACTGGAAGCTGCTATAATAACCATTAAAAAACCATTGATTTAATGTCTCTAGCTTAAAGGATGCATGTTTTACACGACGTGTTTCAAGTGATCACCCCTGCATTTGTCTCAGTAATAGATCTTTATCATATTGATGGATTTCATCTATTTTGAAACACCTTGTATATATATATATATATATATATATATATATATATATATATATATATATATATATATGATATCAAATGGTTTAGAAATGTCGTAATAATTTGTTACATCATGAAAACGTGAAATATGACTTTAAATTTTATGACATAAAAAATGATATAAAAATGAAAAACAAACATATCAATGTTTCTCTATATAAAAAAAAAAGAACTTTTTAATTTTACCTTTTAGATAAGCAAAGATGGTGGGAAGTACCGTGAAAGAATTAGGTGCAATTTCTATGCAAGTTTTAAGCAAACATTTGTAGTTTTGTGTAAAAGTAGGAGAAAATTTGTAAAAATTTTTCAAACATACTTGATTGTATTCTAATTAACCTCTTTTCAAATGATTGCAACCAATATATATATATATATATATATATATATATATGCAGCTTTTTAAAGTATTTTAAGTATATATGGGTGTGCATTTGTGTGTTTGTATGTGTGTTTGTATATGTGTTTGTATGTGTGTGCATGTGTGCATGTGAGTAAATATATACATTTTCATATATAAGCATAGAGAGAAAAAAAGTGAGATAAAGCTTGACACATTAAGTGTAAAGGAATTAGTACTCTATATAAGATATATGGAATTTATACACTTAGAGAATGTTCACCTTGGTTTTTTATTTAGCAGTAAATAAACTAATGATAGATAAGATTCAAAATATCTTTTATTTAATAGCTGAACATTCTGGCTTCATAAAATCTACATTAAATGAACAAGATTAACTTATTTAAATTAATCATATCATTTTTTCCGAGCCATACAGAAGAAAATATGGGATGCGTCAATTATTGAGGAAAAAGTTTTGATATTCAATTACAAGGAAATTAGAATTAGTTGACCCTCCTTGAATTATTATGACAGCCTTAATTCTTTCAGGCATGAATTTCATTAATGTAAAGCAAAATATTTTTTTAATAAATGGTTCCATCTTTTCCTGATTGGCAGTTAACAGATCTTTTTTAGTGTATGGAGTCTTCTTTTTGAATTTGTTAAAAAAGGTCCACCATAAATTAGATGTTGTTGTAGATGATTAAGAAATATAAGCAAAAGGTCATGAAATGCACGTGAGAAACAGGAAGAACCTTCAAAAAGGTGATCCCAAATCTGAATGGCCTTTCCGTGCAAGTCGATGAGGACATCTGGATTAGGTTGTTGTGGATTTTTTTGGTAAGATAACTTAAAGTGACCCTTAAAGTCTTTCACTTTAAAATGTAAGAAGAAATAAAAGAAAATACTCTTCAAGAACTCTTCATTATTCTATAAAACAAACAACAAAACACATTCCAGTGTGAGAAAAGAATACTGACAATATCAACAATCAGGGGAACTATTCTCAAAAAGACAAGATTTATCAAAATGTAGGTCGGAGGATTAACCACCATGACCAGCATGTTGACACAATTAATTGCCATATTGACATAACTGGGTACTTAATGAAAATGGTGCAAATCTTGCACTTTCTCAATTCAACATGCCATAGGGAAAAGATATGAGCTTCATGCATGTAGGAGCAAACCCTCATTATTTTTTATCAGTGGCATATTACATGCTTCACACTATATATAATATTTCAAGCTTTCATATCATACTAATATTTCTATCAGAAACATAAAGGATCATTCTCAAGGAAATGATTAACTGTGTTTGATTTCTTTTACAGACATAGAAACACCTTCCATTTCAGTATTTTCAGTTCTGCTTTCTTTACGCACCATTGGATTTCTTCTTGAATGGAATATAATATCCAACAATAGATGTATTATGAATTGGTCATAAAATGATGACAGTTACAAGTTTGAGGAGATGAAATAATACATTTACTAGGGTGGTATAAAAGTTTAGCCTGCCGTTCTGGTTGAGGCTGTAGAATACACTGACTGCATCTCTGCAGAGGGGTAATAGTCTCCCAACATGTGTCTTAGATATGACATCTAACTCCCAGGTCCACTCTGACTGAAAGTGTAAGTAACTGTTAGGGCC
Organism: Sepioteuthis lessoniana; assembly: GCA_963585895.1. Lineage (NCBI taxonomy): Eukaryota > Metazoa > Mollusca > Cephalopoda > Myopsida > Loliginidae > Sepioteuthis > Sepioteuthis lessoniana. Next base: position 82,920,325 of record OY757931.1, on the reverse strand, counting down.
CCATCTGTGAGTCAAATAGAACTTTTTAAGCATTTACAATTTGTTAAACCATTGAACTGTGCATAAACAATAAATTGCAATACTCAAAACCATTTAACTGTTTGCAAACAAATGATGAATTTTAAAGAGATTTATTAGTGTTGAAAAGCAATTCTTGAAATCATTTAACTGTGGCAAAACAATAAATAGCAAGACTTGAAACTATTTTACTGTGTGCAAACAAATGATTGATATTAAATAGCATTACTAGTGTTAAATAGAAATATTTAAAACCATTTAACTGTGAGCAAACAATAAACAGCAATGCTTGAAACCATTCAACTATGTGCAAACAAAAAATAGCGATTCTAAAAACCATTTAACAGTGTGCAACCAACAAATAGAAATACATTAAAACATTTAGCTGTGTGCAGACAAATGTGCTCCAGCTCATTAAAAATGATGTTACCTACAAACTATTGTCTTGCAAATCATATATATAATATTTAAATATAAATATGATTTGGCATTAAATAATCCACAAAGTTTGATATACCATAAAATACAACCAGCCAACTAAAAGTTTTGCTATATTTTACCAACTGTGGTTACTTTTGCCAAAGATATGAAGGTGACAAATCACAGTTGACTAGAAGATGCCAAGTTCACCTGACCCTGTCCATGTGCTACTCCGTGGATTTGCCTCTGTGGCTTGGTGCACACCCTTACTTAGAATCTATGCTTTTAGGTCTACCTGACCATACCTGATCATCAAAGTTCTTGTTACCTCTGAGAGTAATTTTTTGGACCATTTAGTAACTGTATGATGTAATCAACAGCACCTTTTTTGCAAGAAATGTTTTTGGTTGCTTCCACAGTTCAAACTTGTAAAATATAAATTTCTGAATGAGAAAATATTGCACATTTTTCTGTGTGGTTTTCCAATTACACAGACTGAAGCAATGCCCAATGTGTTGGCAATTACCAATTACCAACCACAGCAGGTACCTATCATGTCTTGAACTGCTTTGGTCAAATCGTACATGTGCTGCAACCTTGAAAATATTGAAATATTGCAAAACTTTTTAGCGAGCCTTGTATTTTTGAAAATGTTTGCTTTCTTTTTGGACATAAAGTATATAGACTTAATTTCCATGCAAAAATGGTGTGATACCTTTGTTGATAGATCATCATTATCTTCTTCCTCATCAAACATTATTCTCAAAGCCAAGTTTTCTATGATCGACATGTGGCAACATGAAACTCAGTTGCAGTGAGATTAAACCTAGGCTCAGTTAGCAGACAAAAAATGCCGAATGCTACACAAGGAATTATCTTCTTTTTTTTTCTTTTTTCTTATTCTTGTGTGCAGGCAGACAATTATAAGATTTACAAAAGAAATGTGCCAGGTGCTGCTAAGATGAGTGAATTGGATTTATTTTTTACCTTCCAGTAAATTCAGGCTTTGTCAAAATCATTGTGCTTTAAGCATTTGTGCCGTTTTATTGTGCAAAGAAAGAATTGATAACATGCTGAGAATAAAAATCATTTTTAGAAGCAAATCTCTGAAAGGAAATAGATAAAAATGGATAAAGTCATGGTTTACCTGAATAAAATCCGTGTACTGATCAGTTATAACAGGTGTGGGGAACATGAAGCCTTAAGGCTTAATACAGACTTCTAAACCATGACCTTTCAATGTCTGGTTGAAAAAATAATTAAAATCTTTCACATTTACAATAGAACCTCATATTCCAATACTTTATTGTAAAAAGAAACATATTTAATAAAACTCATTAGATTGTTATTAAAGATTCTTATCTTTCTTTCTTTTTAATGGCATATCAAACTTCATGAATTATTTAAAGACAAAATAATCCGAGCAGAATAATAGTAGTGGTACTATTTATTTAATCAATGAATGGAAAAGTTTTTCATTTTTTTTGATTATACAAATTTTAAGAAAGTTATCAACTAAATGTTTTAACTTTAGATTGATTGATTGATTTTAATGGCATATCAACCAGTAATGGGTAATTTTATGCTGAGAGGTTAGAGAATCATATTCATTGTAGATTTATATCAACATTTTTATTGTGTTGTTGTTTAAGAGTTTTTTTCATGCACTTACATAATATCAAGTATTTCTATCTAACACTAATAATTTATAAACAATTATATGGTTTTGAGTAACTATTTTTATTTAATAATAATCATTTGTTTCTAAACAATAATAATAATGATAATCATTAATAAACAATTTAAACTTCAAGTTACTATTCTTAATATTGATAATTTATCCTTATATGGTATCAAGTTTTCCTACCTAACACCAATAATTTTGAAACAGATCTATTTAATGCAGACATTGAACTCTAACAAATACTGTCACTCCTAGTCAGAGTGTATGAAGGAGTAATAGCAATGAAGGGATACTGCACACTCTCAACAGGTCCATAACTGGAGCCTTGCTATCAGATGCCATTATCATATCCAGAATAACCTTTTTGGGGGTAGCTCTTATTCCTCTGCAGTGATGAGCGGGGATGCAGTCAGCATATTTTAAGCCCCCTGACAGAGTTATAAAGAGTCAGAAGATGTACAAAACAAACATTTCAAACTCATTCTTTATATGATTCAGTCTTTTACAGCATCTTTTATTTTTAGATGGGGATACCGTCAGCATATTTTATCTTGGTCAGCCTCTGAACTTTTTCGTCAACCCTCATCGAGTTTTTTGTAAAAATACAAAAAAAAGCTAGAAAGTTCATTCTCGTTTCAATTTGTCCCTTTAAAAATGAAATACTAACCTGGGGGGGATGCTGTGATGTAGTTTCTAATTACTATGACATTCAAAATATGTTTGTTTACATCTTTACAATGAGTAGCAAATTCCATTGTTTTTTTTTTTTTTGGATTGCCTATTTTCAGTTGATCCAATCTTAGGAAAACAACCAAAATTTGATTTGTTGAACAAAATTGAAATTAAATTATGACGAGCACAAAGAAATAAATTATCATCCAAGAATTGTAGAGGATCATCTTATATTTTGTTTACTGAAGAAATAAATTAATTATTTCTGTTGATTCTCATTGTAGTCCGCTCTATGAGGGACAATGCATTAACTTCAAAATAGTCATTAACAAAAGAGTTTGTAAATTAAACATTGAATGACTGGAAGCAATTTTTTCTCCACTATCTTCATCCTTTACGTCAATCTTTTTCACTACATATGCATCTCACTCTATTCATACAAAATATGATCTCTCAATTTACAAGGTGTCTGTGTGTGTGTGTGGGGGGGTCTCTGTGGTGTTGTGGCTATCATGCTTGACGGTGACATCATTGTAAGTGAGTCTGACCTCCAAGCTTTCTATTAATCTCACTCTCTGACTAATACCCTAAAAAAAGGCATGAACTCGCTTATCCTCCCATCTATGGGTTAAATAGTTCCATTTTTGTCCTTCTACAAGAATGGTTTTGGCATTAATCAACTCACAATTAAACAAAGGAACCAAACTTTATTTACTTGGTTGAGTCAAACATTTTCCTATTTTTTTGTAATGTGAGGCACTATTTAGCAACTCTGAATGTTTTTGCTCAGATTGTGAAGATGATGAATCACATTGAACTGGGAAATACCCTCCTTACCTGATACTCTCCATATGTTACTGGCTGGTATGCCTCTGTATCTTGGAACACATCCTTGAAATCTATGATCCTTGGCCAACCTGACCATAACTAATTGTCAAGGTTTTTGTATCCCAATCAAAAATTTTTCAACCCTCTGGTTATTGTGCTACGATCGACTGTTCTTTCACACAACATATGTTTTTATTTGCTTTTGTGGTGTAATGGTTCAGTTTGAACCTGTAAAGCATGTCTCTGAATCAGATATCTGTGTGACTTTCAAATCCCATATAGAGTGAAAGAATATGCAATATGTCAACACACTAATTACCACTATACTACCAACCACAGCAGGTACCCTTTCCATGTGGCTTAAACTGATTTGATACTATGATATATACACTGCAAACTCGTATGTACTAAAATAGTGTGAGACTTTTGATTCACCTTTGTAATTCTTTTTCCTACAAAAATGCCCTTTCCTAAAAAAGTAACATTAACAACTGAAGCTTAAATTATCACAAAATCTTTTTTACTTTGTATATTTGAATAATTTTTGAATTTTTTGTTCATAAAATATGCAATTTTTTTTATACATATTTTCTTAATAGTAATTTTTAATGTAATTAAGCTGTCATGTTAGTATATGCCTGTTTAGAAATGAATAAAAACATACTTTTAGAAATTTCCCCCAAACATATAAAAGCAAAAAATATGGAAGCACATGAGATGCAATATCACATTTATTTTATTCATCTTCTATTTAGTCTGTTTCTTAGTTTGATATTAAAGAGATTATTTTTTTCATTATAATATGAGGGTCAGATATATTTTTTATGATTCAATTATTTGCCCAGCGGATTCTTCTCCAATCAAGCTGTTTGTGATAACCACGTACTGGTTTTGCTTTTCATTTTTGAAACAGATGATTACATTCTATTCTACTGCCATGTTGTTAAAATATTCAAACTTTTGCCTGAGAAAAAATAATCCTAGCAAGAATTCATTAAGGGGTTAAGGTTTTTGGTAACATTTAGAGAAATTTGATGATTTTTTGTGTTAGTATAAAACTTAAAAGACAAGATTTATTATTACAGGTTTTGACTGATGTAGTGGTTTACTAAGCTTTTTGCCAAGATGTGGCACAAGGACATCTGAATGAGGCGCTCAGTGAGACTCGAACTCACTTGTGTAGGTTTGCCAGTCTAGTTTGCTAACCCTTACACCACCTGAGGATTTGACTGATGTATCCTCCTGCAACAATTTATCTGTTTTTTCCATTTTTTTTTCAAAGTTTTCCAAACAATCCAAACTTCTCTGTAAATAAATTGCCGAAAAAATGATTGTTTAACCTTTAACCTTTGGATCAGTAAACTCTTCTAATAGAAATAAGGATTGAAGAAATTTAAGTAAAATTTTTCATTTAAACTTTGATGCAACATTATTGGATGCAACATTCTCAAGACATCATTAAAAATGATCATAAATGACAGCAATGCATGTGCCCCTGATGTAATGGTTACTGTCATAGGAAATGGATATGGTGAGGCAAGTTCAAATCCCACGCAAGGCTGTTTGTATTTCACATAGTGCTTATAACCTTGGGAAAGCTATGAATCCAACCATTCTCCATCCAGCTATGGGTAAATAGTGGGGCAGCCTGGGTTGATTAACCTTGGTAAAGTCTAAGAGATGGAAAATTCTGAATTCAAACCTGTTTAATACTGCATGAAAATTGACCTTGTGTCACATCTTGCTCATGCAGAGGGGTTGGGTAAATACATAGATGACAACAATGACCACACTAGTCTAATGAATTCATGGATAAATTCTTATAATTCATCTCAGAATTTCACACAATCTCTGCATCCTGAAATAATGTATGGAAATTTCTTTATGCATTTTCATGAGACAGTAGGGAGAACTAATTCAATTCCTCTACCATAAGAAGGGATGTGACACAAGGTCAATTTTTAAGCAGAGTAGTACTTGTTTGAACAAATTTTTCCTTCTCTTTGACCAGTTGCAATATCAAGGCTAAAGAGATCAGTCAGTCCCGCTATTTTCCCATATTTGAGAGGAGAAAAAAGAGATTGATGCCTTTACCAAGAATATTAACTCAAGGTGAAATGCAAACAGCCTTGTCCAGAATTTGAATTCAAGTTACTGTGTATCTTTCTTCTTAAGATGATGACATAATGCCTTACACTTTGGAGGTACCCGTGGTGTAATGGTTATTGTCGTAGGAAATGGACACGGTGATAGGAGTTCAAATCCTTGACGAGGCTGATTGCATTTCACATAGCACTAATACCCTTGGGAAAGGTATGAATCCAATTATTCTCCCTCCAGCTATGGGTAAATAGTAGGGCAGACTAGGTTCTTCAGCCTTGATGGAAAACTCTGAATTCAAACCTGTTAAACTCCGCTTAAAAATTGACCTTGTGTCTAATCCTGCCCGAGTGGAGGGGTTGGGTAAATATGATAATGCCATACACTTTGGCTAGAGAACAGTAAATTATTTTGTTAATTGTATGATGAATGTCAAAAAAGTAACTTATTAATATTTACTGATCATACATGTTCATTACCATAAAATAAAAAAAGATTGGGCATATGTTACAAGTACTACTCCACTATTTTTCTTACCATCAAAATTGGTGCCCTGGTCAGATTGGTGTACAAGTGCATAAATATCTTCCTTAAAAAGCGTGGCATCAATTGTTCTTCAGTAAAATACAACATGATGATATCCCAACTTTTTGTGGACAACTCTATGAACCATTGACATTAGAATGTCAAGTTCTACAACAATATATAAAGTCTGAGTTATTTGTAATCTTGAATAAAAGCTTCTATGTGTGTAATGTTGTCAAGAGCAGAAGACACTATTGTGCAAATTGAAACATTGATTCAAAAGGATAGAAAATATATCATTTCTATTTGATCTTCTTAAATCAGTGATTGATGAAATCAGCCATGAGAAATTGGCATATCAGAAAGTGTCTTGCTGCTTCAAGGAGAGTATTCAAATACTTGTGTATTGATGGGACAGTCATGTCAATCTCACAAGTGGCTATGGGGAAAAGTAACATACTAGTGCTGGTAATACATGCACAATTTTTTGCCTTTATAATAATAAACATGTAAGATTAGAAAATTTTGGTACCTAAATTTTTGGATAACCTTCATGCAAAAAAAAATAGTTGCTAAGTTAATTCCTCATATAATTTTTACTTTTTACAATTTTCAAAAACTTTATGAAACAAAATTCTCAATGAGACATTTTCTGCTTTTATCTTTTGCAATTTATTCTTTACAACAACTTTTTCAATTTTCAATTTCCAGGCTGTAAAAAAAAGTAACTTGAAACTTTGTTATAAATCAAAAAAGATGAGGTTATTTAGATCTGATAAATTATGAAATATTGATATTGTTTCATTTTCAAATTCTACTTGTCATATGACTCTCATCAATAAAGAGGTGATACAATTTAAGGCATTTTTCAGTTTGAATATTCTTTCTTTAAAACTAGAAACCTTGACTCAAATATGTGCATCTTGTGTTTCACTCTACAAAGCTTTTCAACATTTAAATTTTTATTAAAAGGTTTGCTTCTGCATAACCATCATTTTTTTTTAAAAAAAAAAAGGTTTTATTCTCTTTTAACCGGATCAAACCTTAAAAATGTAATGAGATCAAAGAGAATTTTGAACATTCTTTTATTCCTGTCAATGGTTCAACAATCATTTTAAGAAGGAAAATATATGTAGTTAGGAAGAAAGAAAACAAGGAATGAATCAAAAAATGAATCAGAAAAATTTAAACAAAGCAAAATGAAAAGGAGAAAAGAAAAAAGAACAGCATAAAAGTTAGTTAGTCGAGGGTGACCCGAAGGCTCCCTTTTCGATAGCTACTACACCAAGGTGTAGGGGAGGGCGCTACTCCATTCCCAGGATTGCTCCACTTTACCCTTGAACCGTACCTTATAATGCTGAGTGTTAAGCAAGGTGGTATCAAGTACCATTTTTAAAGTCTTTGGTATGACTCGACCTGGGATTGAACCCAGGTCTCCCGGGCCATTGGCGAACACTCTAACCGCTGGGCCAATGTCCCGGTAAAGACCATGAAAGAAGAAGAAGAAGAAGAAGAAGGGGTTCATTTACAATAAATGAAATACAAAATTTAATCACTGCTTAATTCCCCAAGAAAAAAATCAGAAAAAAAAGAAATTAAAAAGAAAGCATGAAAATAATACTAAAACAATAAACTTATGTCTGCCATATAGTCTTAATAAAATATAATGTTTATATATACGATAACCTACTAAATTTTTAGATTTCATCAGGAAAAAAAAATCACACACACACACACACACACACACACACACACACACACACACACACACACACACACACATGTTTATATGTACATTTATATAAAGATAAAATAAATAAATAAATAAATAAATAAAACATCCTCCCAAACGAACCCATCCAAAACTAGCCAATTAGTCTACTGACAATTTAGTAAGTAATTTTTACACTTTTGTCTGAAGGAGCCCATAGAAATATTGTTTATATTAATGATTCTTGAAATTTCATTGATTTTTTATGTATATAAATAGAAAAACAAAAACAAACAAACCAAAAAGATAAGAGTAAAAGAAAATAAAAAAAAGAAAGGAAAGAGAAAAAGAAGAATATGAACTAAGAAAGAAAGAAAGAAAGAAAGAAAGAAAGAGATGGATTTTGGAAGTCATATAGAAGAAAGAAAGACAATAGTGGGTGGTTGTCATCTTAAAGAAAGAAAGAAAGAAAGAAAGAAAGAAGAGAATGATAGTGCGAAAGGAAGGAAATTGTAAAAAAAGAAAAAGGTGGAAAAAACAGAAATTTTGAATCCAGTGATAAAAAGAGAAAAAGAAACAAAATATAATCAGATTTTGATTTAAATTTTAGAAAATGTTTCCTCAGCAAAGTCAAAATACCATTTATTGGAACATTTCTAACATTAATGACCCAGCTTCCTTAATTTAAAGAACTTGATAAAGTGAAGAATATAAAATCTGGCAACTGATTTTGAATAAGGAAGTGAAAATTATAGATATTCTCAGAAATAAATTATTAAGTGCTAAAAACCAAAAAACAATTTGATTGAGTGGACATAAATATTTTAGATGATCTTTCAGTTTATATTCATTTTATATCATTTTATATTCATTTGTTTATATTCATTTTATATCTGGAAATTACTAAAACTACTTTGTTTTCTAACCTTGGCTCTGAACATATGAATATTCAAAAGCAATAAACTATTTTATTCTATTCCAGAAAGGATGGAATAGAATCTGGAAAAGACTTACAAAAGCTATTCCTAGGGTGTTGCATTGGGTGTCTCTGTAGTATAGTGGCAAATGTCATGGACTGAGAGACTGTTGTAGAGTACTGTGGGTCGATAAACCGTTACTGGTTACAAGCATTTCTTCCAAGAGATATTTTGATCTTTCATGTTTTTGGCACTGATTCTGGTATTTCAGTAGAAATAGTAAAATAACAGCAAGCTGATAAGGGCTAGATATTTCAGAAAATATTTGCAAGAATCATAAGAATGATAAGCAAGACGTTCTGTGCCATTAATCTGTAGAAATCATTGATCATAAGTATTTAAACATGAACAGAAACTGTTTTTATTGCCAAAGATTGATTGTAGATACCATCAAGGATTTTATGCAGCATGCAATCAAAACTATTCATTGATTGATTGGTTTTACTGCATGTCAACCTCCCCAAGGCTATTTTAGGACTAGAGGTTTGGGAATTGCATACTTTGTACATCGGTATTTACATTTTATGCAATTTCTTAAGTTTTGCACACCATTATAAATCATGTGTTCCTATCTAATAGAACAAATTTTTAAACAGATCTATTTGACCCATAGATGAACATGATGAACAAGGGATCAGTCCACACCCACATTGATAGCAGGCACATTCATAGCTGATAAGGCAGATGATGTTACAGTGAGACAGGCAGGCACGGTCAAAGTAGCCACAGCAGAACTTCTGGTAAAAGCTTGATAGCATAAAGTTTCAGTTCCTTCTCCAGCATCTTTTATTTTTTTATATACAATGTAACTGTGTATATATCTACCCACCCTTCTGCATGAACAGGTGGTGACGCAAAATTAATTTTTAAGCAGAGTTTAACTGATTTGAATTTAGAGTTTTCCTTCTCCTGGACCAGTTAACATCCCAAGCTGAAAAGTCAGTCTGCCCTACTATTTACTCATTGCTGGAGGGAGTATAATTGGATTCATACCTTTCTCAAAAGTATTAGTGCCATGGGAAATGTATGCAGCCTTGCCCAGGATTTGAACTTGTGTCATTATGTCCATTTTCTACAACAGTAATCATTTCACCCAGAACACCTCGAAAATAATGTAAATATGTATATGTTTGTGTATTCATGTGTGTGTATGCAGTCAGTTTCCCATTCACTGAACATTCTTGCTAGTTGTATCAATGTTTTCAAAATGTCTTGTCAGCCCCATGAGTAAGGCTTACTTAGATCTGTTCAAAAATTATTTGTGTTGGATCAGAATACTTTAAGTCATGTAGCTGTGTTCCAAACATTTGTATTAAGTATTGTTACTTGAAGCTACAATTGTGTACAAAGGACAACTATTTTTATTTACTTGAAATGATGTATTTGCTTACAAATTATTGATATTCGACAGAAATCCTTTGAACCATATAAGAGCATACCAGCGAATGATTATTATTAAGAAGGAATGATCACTTTAAACTATATAAATGACTTATAAATTATTAGTATTAGATAGGAGGGTTAGCGTCCATGTGGTACATTTTTACAGTTGTAGTGACTCAGTCACAGCTTGGAAGAAATCCTGTTTTATTTTATCACATCAATCAGACTTCCATATGATCAATAACTAATCAATAGCAGTCTACGATTTTGCTAGGCATATATTAATATCACTTTCAGTAGATGAGATATTGCTACTGAGGTATATGATCTTGTCTCTTAATTTTAGAGGCAAACTACGCAAGTATAAGTACTATAAGCTATATTGGACAAATCCTCTAAACAGCACCTGTATGACCACTTACTTCCCATCTCAAACAACATAAAAATAAGATGAACAAGATATGCAGGATACTGCTGGAGAAGCAAGGATGAAGTTTTAAGTAATGTTTTTCAATGGTCCCCTACACATGTTGGCCGATCAGCCAGAACTTATTTTCAGCAGCTATGTGGGGATATAAGATGTAGTTTGGAAGACCTACGGGGAGCGATGTAACTGTATCCAATCAAATAATTGTGGACCAATAATTTTTTTTTCTAAAATGCAGTGGAACATTGAAAATATAAACAGTTATGATTTCAATCAAACATTTACAAATAAATCAAATGTTGGGATTAGATAACCCATAAGGAGTTGATATGCTGTTAAACAAATTAACCAAACTTGAATGTCTTGTTTGCAAATTCTTCCTTGCCCATGAATGACCCAGTGCTGTGCAAGTTGGATTTCTTTATCACAAGATTAAATATCACTTCATTCTAACCCCAAACTTAACCCTACACCTAAAGCACAATTAATTTCCCAGCAAATGAATCAATTACTTATATAAGTCAGCACTAAGTTTCTGACCTGTAATTTTAACCTCTTCTAACTTTGACAATTAATATCTCTCAAGAAAACTGAACTTCCATTAAACTCTCATCAAATATGCTTATTAAAGCTGTAATTGTGAAAGGATGAACAACTGCTGAAGTACCTGAAATTCAATTTAATCAAGAAAGGAGAGTTGGTGTTTCTGCATAATGCAATATACCCATATTTCACAATAAAAAGAAACTCCTTCCATTAAAGAGATGAAAAGAAAGCTAATGCTGTGACTTTGTGATATTTGCTTCATCAGATATCTCATAGCAGGTAGTCTTATGCCAGACTTAAGTTATCCCAATTTAACAAAAATAAACTATTTAACTTTCCAACATAATTTCTGAAACTAAATAAGAATATTTTAACCTCAACATCCTTCAATTTAAGTACCTTTTAATCAAATAAAATTGTAAAATTGTCTAGACAGTTTCACTCCTAAACCTTTAGTGTTTTCTGCCCTGTTTTATGAGTGTTGGTCACAGGCATTGATGGTTAAAGGGGGATCAAATGAAATGCTTGAGGAAGTAGTTTTGTGTTTCTTACCAGTAGTACAATTAATAGGTAAGAAGTCAAAAGTCTTGGGAGTCATCATGAACCTATTCCTATCACGATGCTGCTGGACTGTTTCGTTTGTGTCATGAGGTATGACAACTTATCAAAGACTGTTGTGCTGAGGGATTTGGTGGATATTGGTGAGAATAGATAATAGAAAAGTTGGTCCAGAACTTGTGTATTTATCCAGTCACTGTGCTTCAGACAAGATGTGACACAAGGTCATTTTTTACAACTGGATTGAATTCAAAATTTTCTTTTTTCTATACTGGTTGCAGCACCAAGTCTAAAGAGCCCAGTCTACCCTGCAATTTATCCAAAGCTCATGGTAAAGGCTACAAACAAATTGACATAGAAGCAGACCCCAGCTTTTTCTCTCAAATAAATGATAGCAAAAGTCAAGGGACTGAATGAAACTTGACTAATTAGAGATTTTTTTCTTTTAGCTTTGAGTCCTATTTAAACTTTCTGATGGTAAATCTATTTTCTTTTGTTTTATTTCTAAATAGTCGAAACTTGTAAGACCAGAATTAAATTCAATATACAGTTTATTTCCATGGAAACTGCAACAGATACGGAGAATACAATAATACCATTTGACAGAACACATTTTCTGATACAAAATACTATTTTTTTCTATAGACTCACCAGTAATACAATTCATCTATTGATAAATAAGAGATTGCATGTGAAGCTTCTAAGAGTGTTGCACTAAAAGTAATGCCTCCTTTTTATTTCCATGGAAACTAGAACAGATACAAGGAGTGTAATAACATTGTTGAATTGTACAAGTTTTCAGAAAAAAAATTCTATTTTTCATCAGTTGTCATCATTATATATATATTTTTGTTTAGAAATTACCAAGTTTTTCAAAGTTTCAAATATTTATTTCAATTGTCTTCAAAGTTTGCAAATTTAATGGAATTGTCAGGTTTTTTTTCAGTATTTTGAAAAAATCTCATTTCATCCCAGAATTTTTCTCATGTTCCATACTTAAAAATTTGCCAATGACAATATAAAGTTTTCTGATTATAAATTCTGTGAGTCAGATACAGCGAATTCTTTCGATCAAAATATAATACAAAATTCTGATGAACTTGTATACAATTTTCAGGTGGTCAGACATTTTTTTCAATCTGGTGAAAATAGGAAAGAAAATAGAGAAAAAAAGTTTTTTTGTGACAAAGCAATAAAGACAGAAAAAAAGAACTTGTTTCCTCTTAAATTATGAACAGATTGACAGAAAATTGGTTGCTCTACATTTTTACAAAAAAAGAAACTTCCAAAATTGAAACTGGTAAGGTGATCAGGTATTGTCCAGGACAGATTATTTTTAGGTTTTATCATTCATATCTATTTTTCCTGAGGAAATTTACTATAATGCTTTGGTTCTGTTTCATAAATAATAAAACAGAGGAATTCACACATTGATTCTCTTTTCTTTTTATGAAAATATGAACTTATGTAGATACTAAGTTCAAAATTCATTAATCTAAAATTAAACATTCTATGATGCCTTGTATCCAGTATTTGGATTTTGTAAACAGGGTTTATTGAATTGTTAACACTATATGACCGAATAATAAGGCAGTAAAAATGTGCAAATAATAGAATAGAATGTTTATACAATCAAAATATTTTAAATCATTATTTGTTATAAGACAACTGAATTGAAAATCTGTAACTAAAACTATACATATATTTAATAGTTAAAAAATAAGTTCACTCCAAATCAATCAGTTTTATTTTCAGTGAGAATGGTGTTGCTACTTTTGATTCTTGTTATCAAATATGTTACCACTTTTTATTTTTTTTAGCAGAAGTGTTACCACATATCTATTTTTTGTGACAGAGGTATTGCCACTTATTTTTTTTGTATTGCACAAATTTATTGGTGATACTATATTTCCAGTGCTTGGTCACATTTTTATAGGTGGTGCTTTATAAGGTTGGCCTAAGTGGAAAGTCATCAAAGATCTAAAAACAGAGAAGGATCAAAGAGAAAGGCAAAAATTCAATGAATATCAGAGATGAATAAAGAGATAATGAAGAAAGGAACATTGCAAAACTAGCACCGAGTTCACCTAAAAAGAAATCCTTATTTCTTGAATGGTAAATATTATACCTTCATTTAAAAAGGATTTGTAACTATTGTATTACACGTTTTCTAAATCGTCTAAAAAGTAAATCATAAGGGGTCCTCTAGTCGATTCACTTCCTCGACAATAATTGGCCGTTAACTACAACTCAATTCTGTTTGAAATTATCATGCAAAAAATAAGTGAACCAAAGAAATTAACAAAATGAAAGAAACCACAGATTATGAAGAACACTTCTTTTCTGCTAGTGTATTGCAGTTTATAGAAGTGTTCATATGGCAGTATAAGAATCAAGGCCAAAGAGAAAGCTCTCAGGAACCATTTTTTTTTTTTTTGCTTGGATACTAAATACACTTTGACCTCCAACATTCTTTATAAGAGGTTAATCTCCAATATTGTGTGAGATTACTGGAAGGGTTAATATTCAGTGATTAACTAATTATCAAATATACTTGTTACAATAAATCAATTAAGGACTTCTCACATGGTGCAATGGTTTGCAAGCTAAACTAGTGAACCTTTGTTAGTGTGTTTGATTCTCAATGGGTGCTCAGCACTTCTGGCCATGTGCAATAATTAAGCAATGCTTAGTAAATAACTACAATAAATCAATTTTTATTTCTGATTGATGGAAAAGCAGAGAAAATAAACCTGTATAAATAAATGATAATTTTTGTAAAAGTATTCCTCAACAAAGCATAAAAATCTTTTTAGAAAAGAATAATAACTTATGTGACATAATAATTTTGATACGAGGGACATTCAATTAATCAGGCAAAATATTGCCTAAGGAGTTGGAAGCCCCCTTCACAGTTGCACCTTTTTCAAGGGAATCAATAGTGATGGGTTCTTTTTTTGTCCCATAAGACAGCCAACATGAAATTCTTTACTGACTGTTGTCTGTTGTATCTGGAACTTTTTCTTTACTGAAGAGAAAGTGTGTTTTCAATCCATCGCTTGTCTTTTTGACCCAAAGTGGTTGACCCATATTTTGCCTATTTGTAATGATCTTTTGACTAAAACATACTTTTTCATATGCATCACATATTCTTTTGTAAATTTCACAAGGTTTGCTCTTCCCAGCCTGGTCCTGTCAGCTGGGGTTGTAGAATACACAGACAGCTTCTCTGCAGAGGGGTAAGACTCTTCCAATGAGTGTCCTGGATATGACACAAAACAATCTGATGGGGAGGCTCCAGTAATGCTGGAGCTTTGGGGAATGGGAAGTATCTCTTTACTGCCATCGCTTCTAGGTTCACTCTGGCCCAGAATGGTAGCACCTGATAGGGTCCTATGTAAGAATCAAATAGAACTAAACAGTGTACTGATGCTAAACCGAATTGTTTAAATAGAACTGTTTTTGACATTTAAACTGTGTAATTATGTTAAACTGAATTGTGTGAAATAGAACTGTTTATATGTATAAAAATGGATATGGCATTGAATAACCTACAATGGTTGATATGCCATCAAACCAAACCAAATCTTCCAAGCCATCAAATATTTGATGACAGACCTCTGTTCAGTCCTGGAACATTCTGATTCGCTACCAATTTTGAATAACCTGAAAAAAGATATTTTTGCAAGATTGAAAAAATATCAGCTATGAACAAATTCCGAAAAATTTAGAGTTTACGTTCATGGAAAAAAATCCAGAAAAAATTTTTTTTTTGCTTTTTTCAAAAAATCCCTCTTATTTATTCAATGATATTCAAAATGTTTACTCTTTGACTTTTTATTCTATTCATAGTCTTAACTTGCAAACTTTTGCATTTCTTTCTCAAAATATGTAGAAAATATTTATCTTACATAAAATTTTAGACAATTTTAAAGCAATAAGTTTTATCTTATCTAAAAATGAATTTACCCTTTCCTAAAAAAATACTCAAGTGTGACATTATTTTAAAATACCTTTTCCTTATTTTTCTACTAAAATCTAGTGGGCCTGCAACCAACAATCCCCCATCCTGACTGAAGAATACCAGTATTCAAAGAGAAAACCTAAAATATTTTCCTGCTAGTCAACTGATGAACTAAAATCCAGTTCCAAAGTTCATCCCATTAATAAAGTTTTATCCTAAAAGGAATTCAGGATTGACATACAAGTAATTAAACAAAAAATAACTAAAAACATTCATGTACACATAGAAAATATATGTGCACATGAAATCATATTTGAAAATTATTGCTTATTATCAACTCTCAGTTCAACTCAACCTCCTGTTATTTGTTTTCTGTTTGCATGTTTATTATAATTCATTATAATTCATTATAATGCATTATAATTCATCAGAAATACACTTTAATCATAGTTGGTCAGAAACTTTCTCTGCAAAAATATTAACCAAATCTTTGTTGTAATAATTCATTATGCTAAATTTACTAGAAACATTTTACCCTCATCATAAAAACATTTGACCAATTAGTTTCATGTTCTCTTTTCATATCGAAATGATGAACTTAAAAAATTAATGTTTAAATTAGTTAAAGAATTTTGGACAACACTTAACATCATCAATCATAATAAACACTGACTGAATTGTAATTTTTGAATCAGCCAATCGCTTTTTTTTAGATCTCCATACTCTTGACAATGAAACACGATTATTAAATATTTTCTCTTCTTTGAGACAATCTTTTCATGTGACAGTCTTGTACATAAAAAATGACATTTTAGTACCTCTGGAGACACTAGTTTCTATTTCTGAAAAAAAAACTCAAACGTTTCTCATGCTTCTTCATCTATTATATTTAGCAAATTTATCATGGATCAAAGCTATATTCTTTACCATTGACTTTCAAATGAATAATCTTAAGAAATGATAATAAAAACTATTTCCAAGAAATAGCTAATTAGCTAATTATTGGCTATCACTAACAAGAAATTTTCAAAAAATTTTCTCCGTAGTTGTAGATTAAAGGTAATTTAAACGATCACTTGTCTACTTCCAGTCTAAAACCTCAAGAACATGCATCTCCTGAAAAATAATCTTTTTTTCTACTCATCTATGTAATTTTTACCTTGATTTCTTTTCTTTTAAATCTCAGGTAAAAAAAGAAAAAAAATATACAAATTGATATCCAGTGTGCCTGGTTGGTAAGGCTCCATACATGAGAAAATAACCATTGTTTTGATTTTGTCTTTTCTATCAGAAAGATGCTTTCGTTTCACAAAATTATTATTTTTTCAACTCATAAATTGATGGGAATTTATGGCTTTCAATTTGATACTGAATTAGTTCACTCATAAAAAACAATTGAAGCCAAAATAATGAATGACTGAGAAAACACACAAAGTGTATCAAACCAATTTAAGAAACAATATCAATGAATAAATCATTGGAATGGTACCTACTAATTACAGATTTAAAAATTTTAAATAAATACCCTAAAGTAAATAAATCAGATGAATTAGGAAATACAAACAATAAAAATGACCAATTTTTTTTTTCTTTTTAGAAAATTTAAAAAAAAAAATGACTTCCACTATTTGTTGTTTTTGTGTTTTTTAGTTTTCAAAATTTTCTGGGACAACTCCAGTTAAGTGAACCCAAAATTGATTCATTTTTGAAAGGATATATTTTTTTATTTTTATAATGTGTTGACTGATATCACAATGGCTTAATATTTTAATTTTTTATATGTTTTATTATGTTTTTGAGATCATTCGTTAATGAATCAAAGCAAATCAATTTAAAGATTGATATCATTCAGTTACAATTTTTCAAAAGAAGAATGATATTCTAAGCCAAAATAATGATCATGAAAAAGAAAAGTATTTTTCTTTAAAATAAAATCATTGTGAAACATGTTTGGCAATTGTAATGATGGTGAAAAGTAAGCATGAATTGTTGTTTGCTTTTGAATAATACTGAACTAAAACACGTGTTATTTGGTAAGTTTAATTGAGTTTATCAGAAGCTAAGTTGTGTGGCACCCTCTGTGAGAATAGAATTCACCATACTAACCACTACACCATACTAACGATTATACCATATTAATAACTACATCACACTAAGTGACTGACTGCAGGTGAAACTGTTGTAATACTTCTCTCTGTTTTTTAAAGTAAGATTGTTGTATACCCACATACAAAAACAAGCGGAAACATAATCAAAGATAATGACGAACGAAACATTTTCTTATAAATATATCTCTCATTTTATTCTGTAAAGGGCCCACTCTTTGTTGTTGTTTGAGAGATAGACGGAGAGAGGACTTCTTTTTCCCATATCTTCTTCCAGGAGTCAGGTGATGCCTATGCTTGCAACCCCTTGCAAGCTTGTCAGACACACCTCTGATTGTCTGCATGTCCCTCGCTTGACTGCAATTCTCTGCACTCTGTTTAAATCTAACCACGTAGTTCTCATCACGTGATCTCCTTCCGGTTAAACACCTGTTGTACGTAAGTGCCCCGATCGCACTGCTGTTTACTAATCATGACGTGACAGCTTGTCAAAGCACATGGGGTCACCAGGAACGAACCGAAAATCCATGTCATATGTTACATAACAAGATGGCTTAAGAAAAGCACAAATAGACGAGAGACATTCTAGTTTCAAAAATGAAGAAATGTTTCTTGAAAATCAATCAAACTATGCAACAAACAGAAATGAGGAGAATCTTTGAAATTTCTTCCTAGAATCAATGAACTTTGTCATTGGACAATTGAAGATGCATATTAGATGAGTTGTTTAACTTGGTGTTTAATCAGTTAAAAAGTAAAGATGAAGTTGAACAACAAATAATTGTTTCTATTGGACATGTGACAGTCCCATCATTCATTGTAGCCCCTTTTGTCCTCTGAAGTAGTCTTATTGTTGACCTTTTTTTGAACTATTGAATTGCATTTTTTTATGTCTGTTACATTGAATAGACGTATCTCCTATTTGGCCATTGATAAAGTAATCATAACATTACTGCATAAAGTGTATGGACCATTTACATCAATTAAGACATTTTACTCCTTTTCATATATTGTTTATTCATTTAAACAATATTTGCACATTTTATATGCTGGGAAACATTTGAATATTCTTGTTGATACTTCTTGTATGCTGATTATTCACAAATGAAATGTTTCTGTATTTGTCATTAGTGTCAGAGTATCATTAGATATACTAATTCTAATATTGGATTTTGGTGAATGGGAATGCAACTAAATCTGCTCCTTAGCACCAACCAAATGAATAAAGGTAATGTGTTTTCTTAAAATTTGTGCCATTATTTTATAAGAGGTCTGATTTCCATATGATCGAGAGCCTATCGATAGCTGTCCATGCCTTTGTTAGCTGTGTTTCGATGTTTTTTTCGGTTGATGAGACGCTGCTTCCTTGGTTGGTAAATTTGTCTACTAGTTTCAGAAGAAGCTTGACAGCAATTACACAAGAATGTTGAGAGCAATATTGAACAAGTCCTGGTGGCAATACCTCACAAGGCACCAATTATACGGCCACCTACCTCCTATCATGAAAACTATCCAAGCTAGATAAACCAGACATGCAGGACTCTGCTGGAGAAGCAGGAACGGGCTCATAAGTGATGTACTCCTATGGACCCCCACATATGGCCAAGCAAAAGCAGGACAACTAGTTCGAACATACATACAGCAGCTATGTGAGGATACGGGATGTTGCTCTGAAGACCCGCCAGAGGCGATGAATGATAGGGAGAAGTAGCGAGAGAGGGCCAGGGATATCCGTGCTAGCGGCATCACATGATGATGATGATGATGATAATTTCTAAGAGAGGATTAAAAATCATTTGAATATATTTCCCCAAATTTTTTCCCAAAACAGCAATGCAGTTGTCGCTTATTCACCCAATTTTGCTCTATTTATCAAAGTTATTTTGGTTTAGTTCCTTATCTCGTCCAGTGTCTACTCAGAGCTGACATTGGACATGACTGTATACTCTGAATGCCATCAAGAGATTTCTGAAAAGTGATGGCTGATAGTGACTGATGGCGAGATAGAGTCAAGGAAAAGCATGCTGTTCACACACTTTCATAATGATGATGATGATGATGATGATGTCATTAAATCAGTCAGTGCATTGTGAAAATTTGTCTTTTTGAAACAAAACAATTTTTTGCCCAATCGAATAGAGTTGTACCCATTTTTTATTTTATTTTCATCTTAATTCTTCATTCTTCCCAGATCTGGAGAGTGTCAAAGAAGCAAAAGAGAAAAGCTTAAAATAAAGCAATGGCTTTTAAGATTTGCAAACATGTCAGCATATCAAAAAATAAGGAACAAAGAATAAAAATACAAATGAAAATATTAGTTATTTTTTTTACCAAAACCGAAAAAGACAAAAATAAAATGAAAGAAACATAGATGACATTTAAATGAAAATGTTTGTGATTGGAACTGTTTTTGCCTGAGGCTAAAAAGAAACCAAATTATAAAGAGATAAAAGACAGCCATTAACAAAAAAAAAAAACACTTCAATTATTGAAAAAAACTTTATCATATTTTAATTAACAGAATATGATTATTATATCTGATATAATAATTAGTATAATATTAGATAAAAGGCTATTTAAAATGTTTCATTGAATTTAAAATTAAAGAGTCAAATATCATTTAAGCATAAAGTGTAACTTAAAGGCTTTTTTTTTAAATACTTTTTTTCTATTTTTTGTTCTTCATTATTCTAGGGTGAGTCAAAAGTTTAGCAATATTTTGGTAATGTGATGCAACTAGTTTGTCTTCTACTTTCTGAGTTCTATTCACCACATTTCTCTTTGTCGATTGAAGCACAAGCTTGGAATCCACAGATTTATATTGAAGCATTTTATGATTGAGCTTCTCATTGTGAAATTGACCGCTATGTTAAAGGGGTTGGGACGAGTGATCAATTTAAAATGTTTTTAAAAAAGGGATTTTAATCATCAGTCTGCATTCAATTTTAGTGCTCAATTTTTGGGTTCAGATTTTAGGGTTCAATTATAGTACATAGTATAGTACTCATTCGATTTTATTGTGCTCAAATTTAATGCTCAGTTTAGTGCTCATTCAACTTTATTATGCTCAATAACCAGATATTGAGTATGGCAGAAGAAACAATGTAAGTTGCATTTATATTTAACAGGTATCAATTATATATATATATATATATATATATATATATATATATATATATATATATATATCTTTAAGAAAAAACCAAAAACCGGTTAATTTAGGATTATAAATTTATTTCCATCCTGTTTTTCAGTTTCTGGTATAAACCAAAAACACGAAGAAAAATATAACAGGACTTCTTCAGATCCAATGGATAAATAAAACAGACTAGACACGTTGGGTGGAGTAGGAGGGGGAAGAGATTAAGGAGTTACCTCCTCGTTTTATTGAATTTCTGTTTTTTACCTATTTATTTTATTTTCAAATTTTGTCAGTTATAATTACAGTAACTTAACTTTTTTATTTATTCGTTTAATTTATTTTCTTTTCATATTAAGTTCGATAATTAACTTTTAAGAGAAATATTAATGCTTATATTAATTTCGATACCATTTATTTAGCTACCCGATTTTTCCTAGTGTGTAGGTTGGATACGTTTTTTTTCTGGTTTCACTATTTATTTCTATGTTTTTAAATTTACTGTCAATAGTTTAAATTTAGTCTTATGCCTACATCTAGGAGCTCTCCACCAGGAAAATTTAAATGTTCAGCTCCTGAATGATTTTCTTGTCCTGAAGGAATTACTCCCAACTCTGGTTTAACTGGACCGAATAATACATATATATATATATATATATATATATATATATATATAGATCTTTGTTCAATTATCCATCTATTTATCAATCTATTTATCTATCTGTACCCCCTTATTCATATCTGTAAACCATATACAGGTTACTATCTATTTTAAAACCTTATATATATATATATATATATATATATATATATATATATATATATCTGTGTGTGTGTGTGTGTGTGTGTGTGTGTGTGTGTGTGTGTGTGTGTGTGTGTGTGTGTGTGTGTGTTTATTATAAATTCCTTCATAACTTTTTCCCTTTAAATTCAGATTCATAGTATTCTCATTTTTTGCGCACATTACTTTTAAACAATAGTTGTGTTGGACATATCAAGGAAAAGAATATGATTCATGGATTTTTGTTTATTTATTTATATGATATATTCTTAATACGACAACATTTCAGTTTATTTTGTTGCCAACCTGACAATATCAGGTAAATATTTTGTTCACTTAACCTACATTTTCAAGAATAACCATTTAAATGATTTTCAAACAAAGAATCCAGATTAATCTCTAAATGAATGTTGTAATGTTTCTTGTTTGAATTTTATTGGGCAGAGTGTTTTAATCATTGTCTGTAATTTAGATATAGTCCCTTTCAGAGAGACTCATATTCTTTCCCAACCATCTATATATTTTTAAAAACAGTCTGTTCTCTTTTGGAGTTACCATTAGCCAACTTGTTGGACTCATCTGGGTGTTTCAATGGTAATTTTAAATTTTGGGGCTGTTAGACATTGTGAGGTTTAGCCTAAAAGAATCAGGACTAAGGGCTGGGGCTATTAAACCTGGGTGATATGATATTTTGCCAAAAAAAAAAAAACACAAATTCAGCAAATTACTCATACACAGTACAAACTCACTCAGTGATGTTTCACTATTGCCTTAGTAATCCAACAGGATTCTCTCGAATAGGCTATCAAATTACATCAAGGCTCCACAACTGGTTACTATTCTCTTTTCATGAGAGGCCTAGAATATTGATTGATTTTGACAATCTTTCTGCTTTTAGTGTTCAAACCAACCTAACCTTTATGGGGCCCAAAGCAGTTGATTTACCTCTCCTCATTGAAGCAAACAGTATTGGCTATTTCATATGCCATCATTTTTAACAATATGAACATACTGACATAATGAATCACAAAAAAAGTGCTAAAAAGAAAACAAACAAAAAAAAAACAATCAAATGCTTTTGGGAGCCACAGGCTCCTAAGCAACCAATTATTTTGCTTATATCTTTGTCCTGCAAAGAAACCCATTTACATAAAATGACAGGCATTACAGTTTCTGAGTTAATTGCAGGATCTGTTTTCATTGTGTGAATCTTTTACTGATTTTGATTTTTGATGTTCTCAGTGGGAAGCAGGACTGACTGAGCAGTGGAACAATCAGTCAGTGCCTAAGGGCCTGAAGCACCAAAAGGCCCAAGTGACAAAGGTCTTATTTTTAGAGTTGTCTCAAATGAGTTAAAGCTTTTACACACTTAGATCTCATTGTGATTTATAACTCTTCATTATTCTCAAAAAATAGAATGGTCTGTAGGTCATTCAAGGTCAATGTCTGATTGCTGAAGATCAAGTGGTGAGTTGTTATAAAGCCAAAAATTAAGACTTTTTTTGGTCAACTGGAAAGTATTACAGACTGAAGTTGTAGATGCTTTCTTGATCTCATCAAAAACATAAACAACACCAGGCATTCTACAAAAGTCCAGTTGTCATTCTTGTAGTCTATCAGGCATTTTATGAGGATCGAACAATAAATAAGAAATAAATCCAGATAAAGAAAAAACACAAAATAAAATAAATACAAAAGCAATAACAATCTTCCTGGAGGCTACTGATAGGAAGAACAATCTGGGCATGCTCCAAAAAGAAGCAGCTTCCTGAAACAAAAAAAAAACCTTGCAAAAAAGAAAGAACTCAAACCTTGGCTACGAAAGTAGCAATTTTTGCTTGGGGAGGTATTCCCCTTTCAAAACTTAGTAGCAAACTTCTATAGTAAAAGAGTTGAGACTTCATAGCTTCATTCTTCTTTTTGTTTATCCTTCTTTCCTTCATTCCATTTCAGCCAATGTGACCAGCAAAAGAAAACAACACATTTTGAGGTTTGAATAAATAATCAACCACCAACTATCAACACCCATAAAACCTTAACCCCATAATCTACAAACACATAGTAGTTCCCTTACTAGCCTCAAAGGCCAGGCATCGATAACACTCAGAAAATATTCTTTTGGGAGAAAGCCATTTTACCTCACACATGCACAAAGGACAGAACACAAGTTTATTCTTGGACACTTACCAAGAACTCAACTATGATAGAATGGACAGTCAATGACAAAAGTTCTTTGTAAGCCTTCTGTCCCAAAAAAGGAAAAATAAATTTTATCGCATTTGTTGTTTCTATTACTTTTACTTAGCATTTCTGCTATCTAGCGGGTAGCACAATATTCCTAGTCAAATCAGTCACTCTTCTTCTATTATTTCCCTTCTTTCTTACTTTGCATTACAATAAATGAATGCAACACTGCTAAAATATTTTATATTTCAAATATTTGTTTTTCAATGAATAAAGCATAAATGGTCAAAGACTTTCAATGAGAAATAAATATTACCTTATACAAAACCATTTGGTTATTAGAAGCATGTAAAAGTTTCCTGCAGATATTAAACATTATTTCATATTTGTATAAAAGTTTTAAGCTCATATTTCATATCATATTTTGTATGTGCAAAATCTTCCTGCAAATATTTTTTTATGAGTGTGCAAATGTTCGTAGCAAAAATCATACATTATATTTGTTGTGTGTAAAAATTTCCAGCGAATATTATATATTACATTAGGTACATACAAAGGTTCACGGCAAATGTCATACATTATATTATGCATTTGCAAATGTTCCCGGCAAATATTATGTCACTGTAGGAAATAGAATCTGTTACCTAAGTTCAAGTCCTTTACAAGTCTGTTTGCATTTCACTTCATGCTAATGCCCCTTGGGAAAGGCATAATCCATTTTTCTCCCAACAACTAGGAGTAAATAATTTGGAAGACTAGGTTCTCTAGTCTTGTTTAGTTAACCAAATAATATTTATTTCCACAAAGAAATGATTAAATTCAGCTATCTTTAGTTTAGAAGGAAATTAATTTCTTTTATTTAAAAATGTTAGGTGCCTCCTTACTTATGGGTGACAATGTAAAATCAGATAACTTTAAATTTACCATTGCATAACAAGAAAGAGTAATTTCTTTATAAGTAAGTAATATTAAACTTTAAAATGAAAAAGAATAAAATATTTAAAATATTGATTATTAATTATCATTATAATTACCGGAAAATTGCAGTTCATTTGTTTCATGTTTCTCTTTTGGTATACAAAATCAATTTAAATAATTTCTGATTTCATGTTTTCATAAATATTTTGATGAAATTTTTATTTTATTATTTGAAATGCTGCCAACTTTTGACTTAGTGAACATCGATTTTGAATTAGAGAAAAACAATTTTATGCAGATTCCCCAGATTGTACCTTTGATGCTTGCTGAATGTTTATGAGGACCAAATAGGAGGTATAAACACAGTTAGGTGGTGGGTAATGAGTTTCCGCAATGATAGTAGTGATGTGAAGGACAAATCACTCACAAAATCATAATAAAACTAAAACACAGTAAAAGGAACTTGCTGTCTAGTGGATTTTACAGTCCCAGCAGACTACGGGGTGAAAAAGAAAAAAAAAAGAAGCCAAAAGCTTGAAAATTCTTGGATCTTTGCAAAGAATTAAAAAAGCTGTGGAATGTGAGAATGACAGTGATACAAATTGTAGCTGATGTGCTTGGTATAGTCTCCTAAGATTTGAAAAGGGAACTGGAGGAACTAAGAATTTAAAAAAGAATCACGACCATTCAGACTACATTATTGTTGAGATACAGAGAAGAGTCATGGAGACAAGAGAAGAATTGCTGTCACTGAGACCCCTGTAAAAGGGCACCTGCATATGCTGGTATGAAAGTAGTAATGATAATTAAAATGATGAAAGTTGCTGTCACTCAGTCTTCAGTCATAACAAGTGTGAAAAACAAGGGTAAAAATGATGATAGCAGACTAGCAAATGTAGCTTCTATGGAGAGAGAGAAGCAGACAATAAACATAGAAAACTGGCATAGAAGGAGAATACAAAGGTAAGCATGACTGTGTGCATTACTTTTGGAGCACTCCACACAGAAAAATGAAAATATTATCATCAATTGTTGGTAAAAAAATATCAGTACTTTGCTTCAAACCAGCTTTACGGAGATATAATTATCTGCCTTAGAGAATGGGGGTGTCAGTTGAGGGCCTCAAAGGGGTCACATGACAGTCCCAGAAACCATTCTTGATTTCTTTTGCCTCTGTTCTTTGAATAGAAGAGATGTGTCTTGGACCCAGCCAAAGAACAGTAAAGCCACATGGCTATTTTACCTTCCATTATCAAATAATTTTTTTCCATTTTTGTACCTCTTCAAGATACTGTTTGTCCATTAAACAATATGTGTATATATTTAACTGTTGGGACACATATATGTCATATTCTTTCTTTCAATACTGCTTGTATGTATCAGATTTATATATTAAATATTTCTGTAGATGTGAATGAGCTACAATGTCTTTCCTTCTGTTGCGTTCAGTGGAAGAACATATAAACATATCCCATATGAACGGATGCCAATATTGGTCCTTGTTGAATGAGGATGCAACAGAATATCTTCCTTAGCACCAAGTATATGAATACAGCTATTATTATAAAAGAAAAACATATTAGCAATGATAGAAACATGCACACACATACACACACACAAAATACAAAATCGAAATTAAAAATTTCAGTTTTTGTTTGGTCATTTTTTAGCCAAGGACAAGCTAAAGATTGAACCTAAAACCTTTCTAACTCAGTTTAATAGATTGTTAAAATCGAAAGCTAATCTTTTTTCTGGATAAAAAGAACGGATCATCAGTTTTGTCATTTTTACATCATTTGTTACAATTAAGCTTGTGAATTAATGAGATTATGTCTGCATTAGTTCATGTCTGATTATATAATTATTTTAGTTTCTATTATTTTTATCAGAATCAAAAGATTCTGTTTTTGTGATAATTTGTTTTGAAACTCCTCCATTTGCTTCATGTAACTTCATTGATTTTATCAACTCAGTATTAAACAGGACTTCTTAATTATTTGTTTTTCCACCAAGGTCTCTAAAGGTTATGTTTTGTTATTAGCAAATGAGTGATAAAATATGCAATCTTTCAGAAGATGATACCAGAAACCCAATGTCTTTGTCTTGATTGTTTTTAGCTTGATATTTTGATTGTTGCCAGTGTAATGGGATTCATTTTGTTTATCAACTCTTACGCAGATCCTTTACAATCACAACTTTTAATGCAGACAACTGTTTCTTACTTAGGTGAGTCAAAAGTTTTGCAATATTTTGCAACATGTATATCACATAACCAAAGCAGTTCAAACTATGAGAGTTACCTACTGTGGTTGGTAGTATTATGGTAGTTGGTGTGCTGGCATGTTGTGCATTACTTCACACTGTGTGTGATTTGAAAACCACACATGAATGTGCAACATTGTCTAATTTTGGAACTTATGCTTTTCAAGTTCTGGAACTTATGCTTTACCAGTTCATATTATGCCATAATGGGGTGGAGACATCCAAAAACATTTGCTGTGTAAAAGGTGAAGCTACATTTGTTCATAGTACAGTAACCAGATGGTTGAAGAAATTTTGATCAGCTTGCAAGAACCTTGATGATTTGGCATGGTTGGGTAGGCCAATCTATTTATTGGGTAGGCTGTGCTTCAAGTCATATAGACAAATCTGTTGAGTAACACCTGGTGAGTATCAGGTGAGCTTGGTGTATCATCTTCATAACCTCGACAAAAGCTACTGGAGCTGCGGAATCGTACCTTGCATTACCAAAATTTGGCAAAACATTGGAATTACTCTTGAATGTGCTGCTTATGTTTTGAATTTTAAAAAAATAGGAAAATTCACATTTTTGCAAATCAGTATCAACAAAAGATATAAACACAACAAAGATCTTTTATTTTTAGCAATGTAAAATAAACTGATAGAAGATGACATTTGTTAAAAATCACAAGAAATTTATAACTGAGACGTTGACCAATCCAGAAATGTAACAGGAGTAATAACTATTTTTATTTGCTTACAAATTGAACAATCAGCTGCTCTAATAGACAAATCTCTGACCAGCAAATACCAATATCCTTAGATAAGTTCTTTTTATCTCTACAAAACATCTTGCTTCTTCCATCAAAGTCTGTCTCTTCTATAAAAGCATATCTGAGAATATCGCCAAATGCCTTTTTGAGAAAACAGTGAAAGCAGACATCTTTCCCTGAAGTTTGTAACAGGAATCATTATTCAATCATCTGTCTCTTAATTAGCGAGTTCTAACAACTCTTTTTGAAGTGTCATGCATGTTCCCTTTTTAAAAATAAATATTCTTTATTGAGTTTTTTTAAAGAGTAATTATCTCTAAGTCAGGGTGGTTCATCAAAACAAAAATTAGGATTATCCTTTCCTAGAAAGAGACCCATGTGTGTCATCATTTTCAAAAATAACTTTAGTAGGTCTGAGACCAGTTATCACCTTTTAAACAGTAAAAAATCTGATAGTCAAAGAGAACAGATATATGTTTTTCAGCTACCTCCACAGCTGAACTGAAATATCTGTCCCAAATTTCATAAACAATAAGAAAGTTTAGTCCTCAAGGGAATTCAGGATTGGCGCATAAGTACCATGCCATTGGCATAATGGTTAGAGTAATGGTTTGCCAATGGTCCGGGAGACCGGGGTTCAATCCCAGGTCGAGTCATACAAAGACATAAAAAATGGTACTTGATGCCACCTTGCTTAACATTTAGCACTACAAGGTAAGGATCAAGGGTAAAGTGGAACAATCCAGCAAAGGGAGTTGCGCCCTCCCCTACACCTTGTTGTAGTAGTTATTGAAAGGGGAGCCTTTGGGTTGCCCTCGACTTCGGTCACTAACAACTTACATAAGTAAGCTGTTGGATTGTTTGTGGGAGGGTCATATACATATGCATATATACAAACCGTCCACAAATTGGTAGCAAATATTTATAGACTTGCTCGTTAGTAGCAATGTGAGATTGTCCAATCAGAGATGACTAGAACATATGTGAGGAGGGGCAAGTTATGATCCAGTATCAAAACATATTGCAGTCTTTGTAGTGACAAGATGTACCTTTAGTATTAAGAATCCCACAACTTGATGACCAACAAGATGGCTACCTGAATTTCAACCTAAGCAATTAAATAAAAAGATAACTAAAAACTTTTACATACACTGTACACATATAAATTGATATTATGAAAACTATATCAATGTATGAAAAGACAATATCGGTTCAACTTCAACTTTTGTTATTTGTTTACTGTTTGCAGGTTTTATTTATAATTCATTTCAGCATTAATCTTTCATCACAGTTAACGAGAAGATGCCTCTGCTACAATATTAGACAATGGTAACAATCATCATCATCAAATCAACTTGATAGCACAGAGTTTCCTGACTCTCTCTCCCCATCCGTCCCTATCATCCATTGCTCCTGCTTGATCCTCTTGACTGCATCCAGTGTCCACAAAGAGCTGATATATGTAAGTCCTTGCTGCCCAATCAATACTAGCATAGCCATGAATAGGTCCATGAAAAAACATTGCTTATGAGTTTATCCTTATTTTTCAGCAGTACCCATGTCATTTGTCTTACTTGTATGGTTAATGAGAAGTAAGGTGTGTAGGCATACAGCCGTTGTTTTGTGGAGTGCAGCTTCCAGGATTATTTCAAAACAGCTCACAGCATTCTTGTTGAGTGCAAATCTAGCTTTTTCTCCACACTTCTTGTTTGAGTTTAGGTGGGTCATCTATACAGTAGTACTGACATGGCCAAAGCTTGGAAGAAACCCCATTTTAATTTATATGAGAGAGATCTGATTTCCATATGATCAACCACATGACAATAGCAGTTTTCCCAAAGTCTATGCTGACACTGATTTCAGAAGATGAGATAATGCTGATGAGGTATACAAACTGGTCTATTAACTTCAGAGGCATGTAGCTTAAATTGAAGAGTGTGTAAAACTCATGAATTCTGTTTCATCTATTTCACATAGAGGCCAATGCCTCCTGCTGCTTGGTCCAGCCTATGTAAAAGGGATTCAGTTTGGGTAAGTATATTTGCAAGTGGTAGATTATCAGTATATTCCGTGTTTGTCATAATTTCTCTGAGATATTATCTGTTTCTTGTTTTTTATGATGAAACCTTTTTTTTATCAGATCAAATAACATTCTTATACTTAATTTAGATTGATTATAAACATATTTGGCACTAATGTATCTCTTTGCAAGATTCCAGTGACAATTTTGAAGATGTCAGTGTCACCATCTGGTGAGTAAACTATTGCTTTTCTGTTTTTATAAAGCATTATTAGAGAAGTAATTATTTAACAAGAATAAAGAAAATGCCATCAGTAGATTTTGCCATTTCAGTGGACTACAAAGTGGAGATTTGAAAAAAGCAAAAAAATGTACACATACTAGGACCTTGCAAGAGAACAAAAAAAGCTGTGGAACCTGATGTTGATGGTGATATAGGATACAAATAATACTGTGAGTATCCAGAACAAGTGTTAAAATATCTAAAAATTAGTGTTCCATTATAATATATGACTAAATTCCTAAATTTTCGTGGATGAGTGACACCCACCAAGCACAGTCAGAATATATTATCCAGTTGAAAACATAGAACCCCTCTTGATAGTAACCAACAAGCAGAAGAGTAATCCAAAGAGTGCTGACGAGGGCCCATTTTATCTCTCAAAGTTTATCCCTCGTCTTGGCCACATCTAGAAGATTAAAGATAAAGCAAAATATTAAATTTGGAGCCAGCTTGGCAGCTGGATCTGCTGGAAAAAAGTCAATGTTGACAACCAGCCTATTTAAAATCTCGACTATCAGGATTTTCGGTCAGGGTTTATTTCAAAGCCCTTTCATAACTTGATATGACCACAAGGCAGCAGTGGTTGAAAGAATAGCTAGATAACCATTGACATATAGCAAGGTTCGTCTGCCCATGAACAGGTCTTTTTGTTATCTTGCTGGGTCTAGCTACTCACCTTGCCAGGTCTACTTGGTGTGGGAGACAGTTTAGTCCTATATACATACATTCATAGGAATTGATTGACAGCTGACAGGCTGAAACTGAGATAGATCAGAACAGACTGAGATAGTTAAATAGATAGATTGAGAGATAGCCTAAGTGATCAGGTGTTTTTGGTTTGCTGTGTTTTGTGTTTTTGTTTTGGGTCAGTTTTTTTTACTGTCGTAATGAATATATTGCAATTTAAAAAACCCTTTCCCATTAAAATACAATGGTTGATATCAACTGAAAATAACCAAATCTTATCATTTAATAAGTGTTCTTCAAATAAACAAACAAATTTCTTTTTAATCAAGAATATTTATTTTCAACATGTCATTATTTGTAGCTTAAAATCAAAGATGTGGGTTTGAAAAGCAATGCTAACTTGCCAGACATTCCCTTTCTGCAATTTTAGAAAATTTCTGTTGAATGAAGATTTTGCAAAGATGGATTCCAGTGTGTTGGCACCAATCTAAACATTGTTTTCTGATTTTAAAAAGGCTTTAAAATTATCACGTGGTCGACCACTGAGAGGAGAGAAATATGAAATTTCCCCTACCCCTCCATGTTTGAATTAACAGGCTGTCAAAGACTGACCGTTAAAAGGAGGAATAAGGAATGTAGGTAAACTTCGGCCGGCCTGTTGAGGGAAGAAAAGAATGTAGGTCAAGCTATCTGTACCCCATAACCTCACCCGGATGGAAGAGATAGTTGTCCGAACGAATCGCCTGACAGGGTGAAGGAAGAAGAAAGAGGCTAAATGATTGGCCAGAACCCTAAAGTAGAAGTAGCACCCTTTTCGTCAGGGGAAATAGGAAATCCTATTTACCAACCCCTCCGCTCGGGCAGGATATGACACAAGGTCAATTTTTAAGCGGAGTTTAACAGTTTTGAATTCAGAGTTTTCCTTCTCCTAGACTAGTTGCCTCACCAAGGCTGAAGAACCTAGTCTGTCCTACTATTTACCCATAGCTGGAGGGAGAATAATTGGATTCATACCTTTCTCAAGGGTATTAGTGCTATGTGAAATGCAATCAGTTAGGTCCAGGATTTGAACTCGTGTCGTCGTGTCCATATCCTGCGACGATAACCATCACACCACGGGCACCTCCAGAAATAGGAAATAAAGAATTTAGTTTTAGGACAGCAGTTGGTGTGACAAGATGTGTCGACACCATGGCCAAAACTCCAGGGGAAGTAGCGAAATAGAGCTCTTGAACAAGAGATAGCAGACGCCTCAAGCCGAGCTCCACAGAATCCCACTAACCCGTTAAAGAAAATACTCTCAGAAGAAACCTGTCGTCGAAAAGTTAAGTACACCGTAAAACTGTTTTCTCCCTCCACCCTTCCTAAGTATTGTCATTGTATGCTCTCTCTCTCTCTCTCTCTCTCTCTCAATTTAAAGAAGGTAGAAAGGAAAGAAAAAAGAAGAAAGAGACATTTATGTCAGAGACTGCTTTCTGGGAAACATAGCCGACCCCTATAAATATTTGTTTGGACCTTGGCGTATTAAAAACCTTGTTATATTTTATATCTCTCCTCATGTCGAAATTTATTCATTGTGTAGTCTGCCAATCAAGTTGTCTTTTGCATATTCCTTTTCAGCTTCATTCGCCTCAATTTATTCTCGCTAAACATCCTATTCACCTTTAAAAAAATATTACACGGGAAACTGGAATTGTCGACTACGATAAATAATATTATTATATCTAAACCTAGAGGCCCATATCTTCCATTATCCTAGGGGTAGGAAGAGGTAGTGGCCTGGTGGGTACGTGTATGTGAAAAAATGGAAACCCCTTGCTAGTGGCGGTCAGTCTAGCCCCAAATTAACCCCCACATTATCTGCCAGTTTCCCTACGCCCAAAAAGGGAATCTTAACTAGAACTTATTCTGCGAGGAATCAAGTGCCAGACTGCCCCGTCACGTGAGAAAAATAAACTCCCGTCTTGGGACAGATATTTTAATGTTAAGTCAAAAAAATCATTTTATCTCAAAGAAAAATCTTCAACTGATAACAAAAATTCCTTTGCTATGAAAGCAGCACCATATACTTGATCTGCACTAAATCTTTCCATCTGTTGTTGTATTTTCTCAGAGAACAAAAAATATTAAGATCATGTCTCATAAA
Source organism: Sepioteuthis lessoniana (assembly GCA_963585895.1). Taxonomy (NCBI): domain Eukaryota; kingdom Metazoa; phylum Mollusca; class Cephalopoda; order Myopsida; family Loliginidae; genus Sepioteuthis; species Sepioteuthis lessoniana. Next base: position 82,887,235 of record OY757931.1, on the reverse strand, counting down.
TACACAGGCCATTGTTAGACTAAGACAGAAATGGTAAAAAAATTACAGGAAACTTTATTGGAATTTCACAGATTAGAAATTGCTATGTGTGATACTGAAATTTAATAGCAGAATCATTTTAATGTATTTACAAGGAAAATAAAATAAAATAAGATATTTACACTTTTTTCGTAATTTTTATCACAATATCTCATATAACAGATAAAAAGATATTTTCACAATCAAGTCCTCTTTCAAAGATTATGTATTTAAGTTGACTATAGACTTTATTTGATTTTGTTGGCATGTTTTTCAACTTCTTTAAGTCTATGTGGTGTTAAATATTCTCCATAAAAAATTTAACAAAATTATCTATCTAGTCCAAAGTATATTTTCATCCACATCTGAACTCTTGAATTTGAGAGATAATGGTTCACACTACAATTTTTTAAATGTTACTTAAGTCTGTGAATTGTAAAAATTATAGACAAGATAAAGCATTCCATTTAATATTCCTTAAGAATTACAGAATAAAATATACACTAAAAACATAGGGATTAAAACAACAAATATGAGGATATTAGGCCAAATAATTTCTAGAATATTGATAATCTTTCATATCAGAATTTCACCTCTGTACGATTGTGTAGCGATGTTTTTAATGTACCATGAAATAGACTGGTGACAAGCATCTGAGTGGGATAAAATCGGTGTATTGTTAACAGGTGATGCTGTAAAAATGAGGATGAGGTCTTTGCCCTTTTTTTCTATGATACAATGCTCAATTGCTATGGTAGTGTTATGGTGACACCTTGTAGCAGTCATTAGCAGAAATCCTTTAATGGACAAGGGAAGTAATCCAACAATCTCATGGCTTTAGACAATATGAGAAAAGTAGATGATAATTATATTTAAAACATAACGATCAAAATAATAAAGATGTAGATACTTGTAGGAATTATTAAAAAAATATTATTTCTGTTTTTGAAATCACACTTGATTATAATGTCTCATTCTGTTAGGATACATGTTGTCATTTTTATACATTAAATAATTTGTTCCCATTTTGATTTTATTTCCGGTAATTTAAAATCTTGACAACATTTTGATTTGATTTAAAAGTTGCTGTGAAAAAAATGGTTACCGTTTGTGTGAATAGTTCTTTTTTTAGGTGAATAAATCTTGCAGATTAAACTAGTTTTGTATGACCTCTGGGAAGTCCAATTTCTCTCAGTCAAAGATTAAAAGCAGCCAATAATAAGACAAACAGCAGACATTACTAAATAGATGATACAAGTAATAGAGACAGACTATCATAAAACCAAATCAAGTCCATTAAGATTTGGAAAGAGCTTAATGTCATTCTACTCACTGGCTGGATTCATAGAGTTTACAACTTTGTCTTTCTACTGAGTGACTATAGAGTCAGACCTTGACATCTGTGAAATCACCAGTGGAGGTTTTATTTATCTTTATGTGACTCAAAATCAGAAACTACTCCTTTTTCTCAAACAACTTTGTCTTTCTACTAAGTGACTATAGAGTCAGACCTTGACATCTGTGGAATCACCAGTGGAGGTTTTATTTATCTTCATTTGGCTCAAAATCAGAAAATACTTCTTTTTTTTCCTCAGTGGATTTTGTTTCAGTCAAAATGCCCTCAACTTTTTTCTAGTTTTCTCCATGTTCTTTTTTTAAATAAAGCCTAATGATAAAAAGTAGAAATGATTGGTACTAACAAGCCACTCTTGATATTGTACTTAAGATCAAGGGGTGGAATTCTCCTCGTTAGAAAATTATATTACTTCAGTCTTCGAACTTAGAAAATCAAAATTCAAAAACCTGCTTTTTAACGGAACTAAAACACCTACTTCTAGCATTAAATTAATTTGCGGCAAACTTCAAACCTTGAAGAATAAAACTTCCTGTCTGTCTACAAAATCAGTATCTGAATAATTTTTTGGTTTTGTTTGGTTTGTTTTTTTGTTTAATGGCATCTCAACATTTGTGCATTATATAATGGCAAAACCGTCTTTGAAAAAGAACAGCAATGGCCCTATTATAGCTGGGAAGATAAAGAAGGTTCATATCTTTCCCAAAGTTATCTATCTAAACATGAACATCATTGCACAACAGGTCTTTGAATTTGCTAAATATATTGTTGCAGTCGAGCATGTTAGCCACTCAGCCACAGACACTCTCTCCCAATAAGCTGCTGTTTTTTAAAATTACAATCATTTGTGCCAAGAAGGCGCACTTACTATAACATAGGATATGAAATTGGTGATTGGAGTTCAAATCTTTGATGATTCTGTTTGCATTTTATTTAACTCAAATTCCTTAGCGAAGGCATGAATCCATCAGTTCTATCTCCAGCTCTGGGTAAATAGTTGGACAGACAACTTTTTTTATCTAAAATATTTATAAACACTTGAGTTGTCATTAATCACTTCAGAAAGAATCAATAAATCAACATTTGTAATCCTGAGATATAAGCAGTATATAGTATATAGTATATAAGAGCATTATATATATATATATATATATATATATATAGATAGATAGATAGATATGAAGGTAGCACTAATGAGCAGACAAATGGGTGAGAGAGAGAAAGAATAAGAGGAAATGAGATGATATATATATTTATATATATATATATATATATATATATATATATATATATATATATATATGTATATATATATATATATATATATATATATATATATACATATTTGTTTCTTTTATTATGTTAGTTTATAACAAATGTCCAATAAGAACAGATTGTATGTATAATAAAAAGATTTTTCCGAGTGTTATTAATCAGTATTATTAATCACCATCATCATCATCATCATGATCATGTTATTAATCATCATCACATTGTACCATCAACACGGATATCCCTGACCCTTTCTCGCCAACCTTCTGTATCGTCCATTGCTTCCGGCAGGTCTTCAAGGCCACATCCTGTATCGGCACAGATCTGTTGTATGTAAGTTCTAGCTGGTTGTCCTGCCTTTGCTCATCCATGTGAAGGGGTCCACTAGAGTACATCACTTATGAGTTCGTCCTTACTTCTCCAGCAGTGTCCTGCGTATCTAGTTTGTCTAACTTTGATAGTTTTCGTGATGGGTGGTAGGTGTACAGCTGCTTTGTTCGGTACTGCCACTACAACTTGTACAGTATTCTTGTGTAGTTGCCATCAAGCTTTTTCTCCATACATTTAGTTAGCATCCATATAGTGCATCCATACAGCAGTATCGACATGACTGCTGCTTGGAAGAAACTTCATTTTATTTTATTGGTCAGGTTTGACTTCCATATGAGACAGGGAGATTTTTGGTGTATTCATTTATACAGTATTACAAAAAATTTTCTCATACAAATACATTCATGCACACACACACACACACACGCACACACACACACACACACACACACACACACACACACATATATATATATATATATATATATATATATATATATATAACTGAAACTCAACAAGAACTGTGCTTGTAGCAAGATTTTTTCAATCACTATACTTTAAATGTTCTTGGACAATAAAGTAATTTGGAGTAAAATTAGTCACTGAATAATAATTTATGCAGATTTCATTCACTCTGTCATTTTTTAATCATTGAAATTCCCAAAATAACCAAAATAATTATCACATACTGATTAGAATCCTTTATCCTTTTTTAATTGTCAAATGTTATAAGTTTGGGAGGGGGGACACAAATCTGATTATGTCATTTGAAATTTGGGCTGGTTCAGTTTGTATGTCATTTTGAGTATTTTTCTTATCAAACAATTTGTGTTTAATAGAAAAATATTTGAAATTAATCAAAAACATATTTTCTCATTTAAATAAAATTTATGAAAGCAAAAATATTTTACAATAATGATTAAAAATGTTTCTCAACAACTAATGAGCAAGAACTTTGTAACAGTAGGAACTCACATCCATTGACCTTCTACCTTGTTTTTTAAGATGTGATCTCAGCAACCCCAATTCAAATTCTGGACAAAGTTGTTTGCACTTTCCTTTGTGCCAATGCAATTAGAAAATTTATGAATCCTGATATGAGCAAAAATTGGGGCAGAGTGGGATCTTTAGCCTTTGTCTAGGACAAGCATAACTCTTAATTCAAACCAGCTGAACTCCACATAAAAATTGGTGATGTGTTACATCCTGTTCAAGATGGAGGGTTTGGATAAACCTATTCAGATGATAAGTGGTATACACAAGTAATAGACAAAATAGACAAGGAAACTACCATGTTGTGGCGATGAAGTAGTCTTGTAATTTATAAGCTTTGTTTAGTTGTAGCACCAAGTTTCATGCATAGGAAAAGTGACTTGTCTTACTCATTGGTCAGTACTCTGTATGCCAGCAAGATAGCAAGATAGCTGAAATAGTTGAATCCAAAAGTCTCAACTTTTGGATTCAACTATTTCAAGTCTCACTGAATATTGTTTGAAGAGGCATAACCTCCAAGGTAGCAATAGTAAGTTTGCCTCCTTAACTAAAGCATGATACTTTTACAAAATCTACTGATCTGGCAAAGGTAAATCCCCAACTTTTCTTGAAATGAATAATCGTGTTCAGCAACTACATTCTACTAAAAGAGGGAGTATAAGTAATTTCCTGATGTCTGCAGATGCTGGTAATTTTTTCATCGTTTTTTTTTTACGTGAAGCGGGTAAACTATAACTTTACCTTAACTGAAGGATTCCAAAATATTGATTAAATCTTGTGTAGTAGTGTACAAAAGGAAGAACTTTTTCAGAACTCAGTTAACCCTAACCAGTCAAAGAACGAATCTCGGCAGTATTTCAGAACCAATATTCAACCAATGTTAACTCTCCATTACAATGATGAGTCCACTTAAGATTTTGTTGATGTTTGTATAAGTAAAGAAATTGAATGAAACTCTTAATCCTAAATATTTTGTATGTATTTTTGGATACCAAAAGTGAAGTCCTAAAACAGGCAACGATTATTACCAGCCCAAGATCACACTAGACAGCATAGTCTCCACTGGTCATCGTGAATGAGGGGCACCAAGAAAGCGATACAAGAAATGATTTAAAAAAAACCCCTTAGTGTTTGTCATATCGACCATTGCCAATAGTTCCCCTCAGCCCAGAACAATCATGCTTCGCCTCTCAATACCACCCAATAGTCTCCTCATCTAAAAACACTTGCAGGTACACCCTCAAGGATTAGGATTCTCCATGATAAAATGGCTGAATTGCTGGTTATGAATCCTCGAAATAAACCAAACCTCAAGATGAAAAGACGTAGGAAGAAGAACTACAATACTATGCTATCAAGCCCTGACCAAAACTTCAGCTACAGTTGCTTTGACCACATCTGCCTGTCCTGCATTGGTCTTGTCTGCCATGGACACCCCCGCAGTTAGTGTGGACCATACCTTTCTTGATCTTTGTTTATAAAACTAGGCCATGATTTTTAGGTGACAAGAGATGAGATCCCAGCATTGTTTCTTTTGCCCTAATTTGGATCTTTTTCTATTGACTTTAGAGTAACACTTATCAAGTGCTGCATAGATCAGAAAATTAGGTTCCGATTCTTTAATACTTCTCTTTTACAGAGATTGTACAATCAGGCCGCGATTCTAAACACATGGAAATTTAAGCATATTGTGTTTTTTTTCTGTTTCTCTTTTGAAGTTAAACTAAAATATTCTTGATTAATAAATGGTTAATACTTCATTGCTTATCTATACAACATATCTACAGAGTTTATCAGTTTTCTAATCAAATCAAAAATCCCCCAAAATATAAAATCAGAAAATATTTCATTTTTTAGCACTTAGATCATAAGATTTCAGGCTGCAGGCAAAACCATTAAACATTTTGACAAAAACAGTTCTCATGCACACACACACACGCACACACATATATATATATATGTGTGTGTGTATGTGTGTGTGTGTGCGTGTGTGTGCGCATGTATTTGTAGGTATATATCTGCATGTGTGTGCATGATATATGTGTGCATGTGTGTGTATACATGAGTCTATATGTGTACATGAAGGGAGATAAAAAATAACATGTATTTGTACATATATATCTGTACGTGCGTGTGTAAGATATATATATATATATGTGTGTGTGTGTGTGTGTGTGTGTGTGTGTGTGTGTGTGTGTGTGTGTGTGTGTTCATGAAGGAAGATAAGAATTAAAAACAGCGGGGTACGAAAAAGAAAGAACGAACAAAGAAAGAAAATGAAAAAAACAAAACAATGAATACCAGAGAAAAAGTTATGAATGTTAGAATGTATGTATCTACACCGCAAGATATCGTCAAGAATTAACCAATGCATTCGCATATATATATATATATATATATATATATACACTTTAGTTCATGGATATACGTATTTGTGCGTGTTGGTTTCTGTTGTAGCTAAAAAAGTATGTAATTTTACAGCAATTCAACCCACCCAGCAAAAGGAAAACGGAAGGAAGTATATATAATGGGTGATTAATGATACCGTATAAATAAAAGTATATTGTGAGGTGAGTTTACTTACTTACATACATGCAGTTATACACACACACACACACACACACACACACACACACACACACACACACACATATATATATATATATATATATATATATAGCATGGACACAGGGCCAACTGTGCATGATGACTGTCTGTTTCTCACCAATGTGGATATCAGCTCTTGCTCTGACAGTCAGCCAGTACCATTGACTATGTTATCCTTAAATCTAAATATGATCAATTAATGATATTGAACACTCCCTATCTATAAATTTAGTAAACTGCATTATGTATATATATATATATATATATATATATATGAAGAAAGAGAGAGAGAGGGGGGAGGAAAGAGAGAGAGAGAGGAAAAATACAATATCTTCAGAGGATGATTTTTTGTAGAAATATTTGTCAATGTTTTGGTTTCACACAAATTTGAAACAGAACGCTATCAACGAGAATAGAATGTTTGAAAACTTTCTCTCTTTTTCGTTTCATTTAATAACTTTCAAGCCCTGATGAAGGTCTAAAAACTCAAGTATAGTCTGTTTGAGTCTGATCTATCTACCTATTGTGGGGAGATATTTTACAAATAAAAGGCATCTCTATACATTCTCATACTGTCGGATTTATTTCCAGCTTTCACTCACTCACTCTCTCTCTTTCTCCCCTACATACACACAATAACACACACACACACACACACACACACACACACACACACACACACACACACATATATATATATATATATATATATACGACAACAGTACATTTTTATATATATGTGTGTATGTATCTGGAATATCAAATTGTAGAAATTTTGTTAAGGAACTGGTGATCCTGTTTCACCGAATATCAGCAGCCCCTTGGGGTCACGTGGTGTCCTCTATAAAAACGAGCCACGACTGGAGATTTGCCTCTTTTTGCCACTCCCACCGCTGTTAGCATCAGTTCCATTCGTAGCAGCCTTTGATGGCAAACGTATTTGGTACCTTCTACCAGCCAGGACCCAAAAGTGACGAACGCATGTGCTGAGTTAAAAGGAACAGGGTACACAGCTAAGTTCTAGCAGGCATTTTATCTGTAAAACTTACCTTAAACCTTTACCTTATAACTTTACCTTATAACAACCTTACAACTAAACCGTACAAACCTTACAAAGCCCTACCACCTATCTGAACCTTGAACTCTTTTTTGAACTCTCACATAATCGTTGTTTGTTTCATTTGGTGTAAAACCCTGTTTATTGTTGTTGTTGTTGTTGTATATAAATTTTGTCGCACTAAAAGTCGTTCGTCTCCTTTCTTTAAAAGCTGTCAACCAACTCCCTACTGCTGTTGAAGTTCTGTTTATTCTTTTACAAAACGTAGGAATAAACCGGGCTTTTCGGGGCTTATAAAAACCCCCATAAAATGCATAAATAGGTTTGCTATTTTAGGATATCCAATTGCATATAAGGTACCCCGCAAAAACAATCACGGACGCCGACTACGCTGATGACTTGGCGTTACTAGCGAATACGCCTAATCAAGCAGAGACACTACTGCATAGTCTGGAGGGTGCCGCAGCTGGCATTGGCCTCCATGTCAATGCAAACAAAACTGAATATATGTGTTACAACCAAACGGGCAACATTGCCACACTGGACGGAGCCTCTCTGAAACTAGTAGACAAATTCTCCTACCTAGGAAGTAGCGTCTCATTAACCGAAAAAGACATCGACACACGACTGACTAAGGCATGGACAGTTATCGATAGGCTCTCGATCATATGGAAGTCGGACCTAACTGATAAAATGAAACGCAGTTTCTTCCAGGCAGCGGTTGTGTCGATACTGCTATATGGATGCACCACATGGACGCTAACGAAGCGGCTGGAGAGGAAACTAGACGGAAATTACACAAGAATGTTGAGAGCAGTATTAAACAAGTCCTGGCGACAACACCCCACGAGACACCAACTATACGGACACTTGCCCCCCATCACGAAAACTATACAAGTCAGACGAACCAGACACGCGGGACACTGCTGGAGAAGCAAGGACGAGCTCATAAGCGATGTACTCCTGTGCAAAAGTAGGACGACCAACTTACATACAGCAACTATGTGAGGACACAGGATGTAACCCTGAAGACCTGCCGGAGGCGATGAATGATAGGGAGAAATGGCGAGAGAGGGTCAGGGATATCCGCGCTGGCGGCGTGACATGATGATGATGATGATATATCGGAAAACTGGAACTAAATCCGACCGTATGAAAATGTACAAATATAAAAACTACAAGGTCTTCAGAGGATGATTTTATTTTTCCAACATTAAAGGTTTCGATTTTTAAATTTAAAAGCAAACCTTCATCAGGCGATGTAAATTTTAAATACAAAGAAAAATGAGCAAGTTTTAAACATTTTATTTCTATTCATAATGTTCTGCTTCAAAATTTTTTTATGCAATTAGTGATCGAAAATTTATTTAAAAAATGTTATGTATTTCATTAATAAATAAATAAATAAATAGATAATTTTTTGCATAACATAAGTCTATCTCCCCATTTATCAATAAAGGTTCATTTTTATCTTATTTTGTTCATAACCTATTTTAAACATTCCACAGCACATTTTTCTATTAATGTCTGTTTTATTCCCTCTTTTTTGAGTTTATTTGATCTGTCTATCTATCTATCTGTAAACGGTAAAGTCAAATTATTTCAAATAAGGGATTTTGTAACGTTTTTTGCATATTCTAGAAATAAATTAAAAGGCATGGTCTCTGTTTTAAAGTGTTGTGGTTGTAAAGGATACAAGATTTGCCAATATTTTTCAATATGTATAAACTAATGTTTTGGAATCTATAAAATTAAGGTTGTGATCATTTTCGAAATTATTTTTATCCGAACCGTTACTTGTGTTCTCTTTTTTAAAATCCTTAATGCTTTCAAAAATTAGATTTTTTTAAAAGGTCACGAGAAGTTTAAACCATATATTATTTATTACAATCCAGAATTGGGATATCGTAAATTCTGGCCATCTATTTGACGTAGGTATTATTATTTCTATTATTAATTAAATTTCTTATCGTCTTTGAATAGTTATGGACTGTTTAAATTCTAAGCTTGTTTAAGTTTTATTCGATGATGCTTGTGGTTGAATTATTCGGTAAAATAATTTATCTATGCAATATATTATAATTCGAAAAAATATTGTTTGGAATTTTTGGTGAACATTTACCCTGGATAATTTTGAGAGCTTTTTATTTTAGTCCGTTGCATGAAAGATTTTCTGTATCGAAAGTGTGCGTAGGAATTTTTAATGAAGTCAAGTTCATTATTTAAAAAATCTTAAGAGTTTTAAGATAAAAACTAATAATTATTCCAATTTTCATTTTAGTATTACGATGGGAGCAAAAATGTATATAGTCATTTTATTAGTGGTTTAGTGATTAACTTTAAATTTTAGTCTGCTGTAATCATTTATTTGTAAAATGTTAAAAATTTGTAAAATATGAAAGGTGTTATTTTCTAGTTCATATGTAAAATCAATGGTAGGTTCAGTATTGTTGAATCTATCCGTAATTTTTGTAAAATTATTATTCCGTGCATATATGAGTTATGTAGCAGAAGGTAATTTGGTTTGGCGCGCAATTTAATTCGACGCATAATTTCACCCAATCAAGATGACCTATCCTATTTATACCGAAATTTCTTTTCCGGGCAGCAGGAATTGGGTAAACTGCCAAACCCAGTCTCTTTGGCTGAACAACGCCGGCCAATGGAGAAGGTTCAAGATGTCGAAGTCGAAATGTGTTTTTAAGGATAGTTTTTATTTGCAGCAAGGAAAATGTAGTTTGCGTTTGTGCTGCAAGTCTTGTAGAGAGTAAGGAGACGAAATGGAGTTATGAGAAAGTTGAAAAAGGCAGCGCGTATCGTCGGACGTGCGAGGGATTGTGTCCGCCGTAGTTTAGCCAAAGCCATGTTTGCTGTTGGAGGAAATGAACGTTGGCGTCACCGTGCGTTTTGTGCGTCTGGTGGAGAGGCGTGCGTTGTATCCATTAAGGTGGCCCAGAGGTGAATTGAGAGCTAGGTGTCGAGAGCGGAATAAAGGCATCGCATCGACATAGCCAATTTTGGGGGTGACAAAAAGTTATTCCTGTGGTGGCGTATTGAATGTATCTAATTCATATTCAACTGGGATTCCTTGGTCTAAGACGCAAGGAATCCATAAATTAGATAGGTTCCCTCATGTGTCCATGCTGTTGCTGCTATTGAAGAACGACCAGAGGGACGTCTGCACTGGCCGGCGTTGTTTAGCCAAAGAGACTGGGTTTGGCAGCTTAACTAATTTCTGCTGCCCGGAAAAGAAGGTCCGGATGAATAGGATAGGTCATCCTGATTGGGTGAAATTATGCGTTGAATTAAATTGCGCGCCAAACCAAAATACCTTCTGCTACAGTAATATATGACCTATGAAACGTAAATAGTTAGAATATTTTGATATTATAACTGAAACTTAACAAGAATTGTGCTTGTAGCAAGATTTTTTCAATCAATATCCTTTAAATGTTCTTGGACAAGAAAGTAATTTGGAGTAAAATTAGTTACTAAATAGGAAGCAGATTCTAAAACTTCAAGAAATAGACATGCAAAGACCCCACTAAGAGACGAACCCAGGGGCAAACAAGATTTTGTTTATAAAAAAAAACATAAAAAAAATGTAGGTTTTTAGCATAATGTACAAATTCTAATTATTTTGTTAATAGGTAAAGGAAATGTAATGTTTGTAGATATATATATATATATATATACAATCAAGTCATGCTGATAATACGGAGTTCCCTGACTCTATCATTAAGCGTTTTTATCATCTATTGCTCCTAGCAGGTACTCTAGACAGCATCCAATGTTCAAAACAGCCTTGATGTATGTGCGCCCTTGCTGGTCAGCTAACACTGGCGTATCCATGTATAGAACTTTATAAGAGAATGTTGATTATATTTTCGTATGTATTTCTCCTGCAGTGTCCAGCATATCTTGCTCGTCTTACTTGGATGGTTTGTGAGATAGGAAGTAAGTGACTGTAAAGCTGTTGTTTTCATGGGGGCTACTTCCAGGATTAGTTCAAAATAGCTGTAAGTAATCTTGTATAGTTCCCATCTAGTTTTTTCTATATGCTTTTAATTAGATTCCAAGTGGTGTATCAATACAGTAGTAACGACACGGCTACACCTTAGAATAAATCTCATTTTATCTTATCAGAGAGATCAGATTTTTATATGATCAACAACCGGTTGATAGCAGTCATCGCCTTCCCTAAGTCTCTATTGACATTGCTTTCAGTAGATGAGATATTACTGTTGAGGTATGAGAAGAGGTCTACTAATTTCAGAGGCTTGCCACTTAAATTGGAGATGACTCCTTCTTGTTTACGACTCATGAATTCTGTTTTATTTGAGTTGACGTAGAAACCAGTGTATATAATTGCCTGCTCCAGTCTGTGCAGCAAGCATTCGATTTGGGCAAGTGTATTTGCAAGAAGTGCTAGACCATCTGCATTCTGCATCTGTTATAGTTTCTGTAGGATATAGTTTGCTTCCTGTTTTTTTTTTTTTTCAATGAGAAACCATTTCTTTAAGTAGATCTTTTGACATTCATTGTATGTATCTAGGCAGATTATAAAAACATGGTGCTAATGAATATCCTTACAATACTCTAGTTACAAAGAAGTCGGTGTTATGCCTTTTTGTTTTTGTTATAGGACTTTACACTCCTATAAATTATTTTGGGCGGTATGCCACTTGTTCCCACAAAGATGGTGGACGCTCAATATTCAGTCTCGGGAAACCATTTGCCAGGAGGACCCCGTGACATGCTTAAAACTACGTCGGCACGTAAATTCAAGTCCTGCGTTCGGAGCCACCTACAAGACGCGTATTTTCTATAAATACGTCGTCTTCAAACACCCTTGTTCTCTTTTTTACCAAATTTCTTCGCAGCAGCAACACACTCCCTTCAGCGTGAATCAACAGGATAGAAAAGCAACACTATGGATGGGCCTCGCAGACATTCATATACAATGACTATGAGACGCTTTCCAGTCTCAGTGAAACTGCCCGTTTCTAAGCATAAAAAAAGGACATTTTAAGATGTAATTCTTTTATAGCTTAGTTGTGTTAGACACACACACACACACACACAAACTCACACATATACACACACTATTATTTTGTTAGTAGAGTTAGTAATTTCTTTTATGTATCAATGTAAGTTTTATTGTTGTAGTATATAAATTTGTTTTTGTTCGTCGCCTTGTTTTAAATGTTCATTTTGTCCGCGCCGTTTTACAACTTTTATTTGTTTCATATCTTTTACTCATTTTGTTGCATATTCTTTATTCATTCACTATCTTTATCCATGTGCCTATATTATACCTTTTTTCTAAACATTCTATATACGAATCTTAATTCAAACCTCAACATAATATTGTGGGAAACGCTAAATACTAAACCTTAATCTATATCAAACCTCAACATCAAAATAGTAGGGGGAACTTAAATACTAAATACAGGTCCATTCTCCTACATTGTAAAACTTCACCCTGGTAGTAACGTTTTTTTTTGGGGGGTGGGGTGGAAACCATACGCTGGTAATATTTGCTCCATTCCACTCTGTCTGGAATCAAATCATTCGTTTGAACCATTTACTCTAGAAGAACTCGACTCAGTACTTAGAAAAATTAAAAATAGAGAAGCCGCAGGGCTAGATGAAATTCCCCCAAAAGTATGGAAGACCAGACAATTCGATGACATAATGCTCAGACACCGTAACGCAGATTATAATCAAAATCCGATAGATAGATGGATGAAGGGATGCATCCTTCATTTCCCTAAAAAGGGCGACTTTGGATTAGCCAAGAACTACCGAGGTATAACACTTACATCCATAGCAGCCGAAATATACAATGCCCTACTACGCAACTGCTTGGAACCCAAGATTGACAACATTCTTAGGTAAAACCAAAATGGCTTGGGGAGAAATAGATCCAGGACCTCAAAATATATTGACTATCCGTAGAATTCTTGAAGGCGTACGTGCAAAAAAACCTACAGGCGACAATATTATTTGTCGACTTTACAAAGGCCTTTGATTCCATTCACAGAGGGGATGGAGCAAATTCTACTCGTTTTCGGTCTACCAAAAGAAACCGTCGCAGCCATAATGATTCTCTAGAGAAACACCAAGGTGAAAGTGCTTTCTCCGGATGGAGACACAGACTATTTCGACATTGTAGCTGGTGACACGCTAGCCCCATACCTCTTTATCATCTGTCTAGACTACGTGCTTAGAATATCGATCGATAAAATCAAAGAAAACGGTTTCGGGCTGACAAAGAAAAGAAGCAGAAGGTACCCCGCAAAAACAATAACCGACGCCGACAACGCCGATTCTGGCAAATACACCCACTCAAGCCGAAACCCTACTGCATAATCTGGAACGAGCTGCCGCAGGCATTGGCCTCCATGTCAATGCATATAAAACGGAATACGAGGAGCATACGATAAGTTTCCAGACATTTGTGGGGGCACTTTTATTGATAGTACACACATAAAACTCTAGTCGCCTTCGAAGTAATCTCCTCCGGTTGCAATGCACTTGTTGTACCGTTTCAACAACTTCTGGAAGGCCCCATGTAAGTCCTCTTGTATGAGCGTGTCAATGACCTTCGTCACAGCCTCTTTCATCTTCTCAATTGTCTCATAATGACAGCCTCCGAGCTTAGGGAATAACCAAAAGTCACAGGGAGCAAGGTATCGACTATTGGGAGGGCGAGGAATCGTCTTCATGCACATCTTGGTCAAATAGTCGGTGACAAGGATGGAGTTGTGGACTGGTGTATTGTCCTGGTGGAAAAGTCACTGACCCGATTTGAAGAGTGCTGGCCTATTCCGACGGAATCTCTGGCTGAACTCCCTTAAAACCTCAACATAGTAACCCTTACCATAATCCTAACCGTTTGGCTCATCAACTCTGGTGTATTGACTTCCTTACTCCTCCCACACCTCTCATCATCCCTCACAGATTCCCTGCCTTCCTTGAATCTCTTATGCCACTCAAAAACTGAAGCTCGATTCATGCAAGATGCTCCAAAAGCAGTCTGAAGCATTCCATACGTTTCTTTGGCATTTTTTTCCAAGTTTAAAACAGAATTTTATTGCATATCGTTCTTCTAAAATGTCAGATTGCATTTTTGAAATTCATCAGCTGTGACAATCAGGCTTTAGTAGGGTGTATTCGAATTCCTGCTGTGGCTGTTCCTTTGAACCTGAAATCATAAAATTGGCCAGCCATCTCATAAGATGTATAGCAATAACATAGTGAATTTTCAAGAGTCTACGACAATTTTAAATGCCCATACGAAAAAAATCTGGAAACTTATCGTATGCCCCTCGCATATGTGCTTTAGTCAAACAGGCGATATTTCCACACTAAACGGTAGCTCTCTGAAACTAGTAGACAAGTTTACCTACCTAGGAAGTAGTGTCTCATCGACCGAGATAGACATCGACACGTGACTAACAAAGGCATGTACAGCTATCAATAGCCTATCGGTCATATGGAAGTCAGACCTGACCGATAAGATGAAACGCAGTTTCTTCCAAGCAGCAGTCATGTCGATACTGCTATATGGATGCTCTACATGGACGCTAACTAAACGACTGGAGAAAAAGCTTGACGGCAACTACACAAGAATGCTGCGAGCAATATTGAACAGGTACTGGAGGCAACACCCCACAAAGCAGCAGGTGTACGGCCACCTATCACCCATCACGAAAACTATCCAAGTTAGACGAACCAGACATGCAGGACACTGCTGGAGAAGTAGGGACGAGCTCATAAGTGATGTACTCCTATGGACCCCTTCACATCGCCCAGAAAAAGCAGGGTGACCAGCTCGAACCTACATACAGCAGCTCTGTGAGGATACGGGGTGCAGGCCTGAGAACCTGCCGGATGCGATGATCGATAGGGAGAGGTGTCGAGAGAGAGTCAGGGATATCTGTGCTGATGGCATGACAAGATGATGATGATGATGATGAATAGTGTTGCCTCGAAATATTTTGCACATACCCAATTTAATGATTTGACGGATCGATTCCACCAAAAACTGTTATGATTTTTTGGATATTTTTCTTGGCTTCAAGTTAGATACTATTGAGAATCAGGGTATAATAAACATTAACAGTTATTGCAGTAAGACTTTTGTCTTTTTCGTTCTTAGTGATTAAGAGGTTTCCTTTTTTGGTGATGCAGCCATTTGTCCATTTCTCTGTATCTTTTTTTTTCATACATATGTTCGTTTTTTAGAGGATGAGGTAACTGTTACATAAACTCAGAGATGGTAATTAAAGACGTTAAAAGCAAATCATAAAACAGATACTAAATGCAGAAATGATCTTACCATAGACTGCTTTTTCCACTTTATGGTACTTTTTTGTTTTGTTTTTTTTTTTTGTTTTTTTTTGTTTTTGTTTTTTTTTTTTTGGTTTTAGGTCTCAATCCAATTTGAGATATTTTATGGGTTTTTTTGTTTTTGTTTTTGCCCTCTTTTTCAAGTTAAAAATGGAATAATAGTACGGCAAAGAATCTTTCTGTTGGTGTACATGCAAATATATATTTAGAGTATTAAAATTATTGCTTAAGGGAGGGAAAATTATGGACCTACAAATATGCGAACAATAGTAAAGCATAGATAGACTACGTCTTTATAAACAAGAAATGGAAAAATAGTACGATGAATTGCGAGTGTCACGTGATGGCTCACGGAGACGAGGAGGTGGGAATGATACTCCCCCCCCGGTTGAACTAACATTATCTAGGAGTCAAAAAGTGACCGTTAGGAGAGAATGTGGGTCACGCAGATGTTCGCACTTAAGTGACCTTGGGTCGCCGGACATCGGAAGGGGAAAGAAAAATGAAGCAAATGATTGGCGGGGACCCCAAACGGAAGTGGAGTTCCCTTCCCCTCAGCGGAAGTAAATACAAAAAAAGGTAGTTTTTGAGCAACGCTCGTGGCAGACGGATGATAGCCATTTTACTCCGGGCTAAAGACAAAAAGACTGAGACACGAAGAACTCCAAAATCCTTCAAGCCAGCATTAAAAACAGTACAAAGTCTATTAGCCCGTGAAAGAAGAGAAATTCTCCAGTGGAACCCCGTCAAAAAAATAAGATAAGTAACTTTGGGACATTTTTTCCGTTACACCCAAATTTTGTTACCACTCTCTCTCTCAATTTGAAAAAGGATAAAAGCCAAGAAAAGACATTTATATTCATGGACTATCCTATTATATATTTTTGACACTTTGAACATATATATGTATATAACCGTAGTAAAGAACCTATGTATTTTCATTTTTACCATGTGGTCTATGTTATTATTTCATGCTTTCCTTTCAGCTTCTATTCGCCTTACATTATCTTGCTTAGAACTGTCCTATTAATTCCTAAAGTATAACACGGGAAACCGGAGTTGCCGACTACTACAACAACATTAATGTTATTACAACTAAGACCTATAGGCCCGTATTCTTCTATTATCTAAGGGAAAGAAGCTTAGCGGCCTGGTGGGTGTGTGATAGTGTGAAATTTTGGACCCCTTTGCCAGCGGTGGCCAGTCTGGCCCTAAATTATTCCCTCACGTAATATGCCAGTTCTTATCTGCCTGAGAAAAGAACTCTGAACAGGACTTATTTCTGTAGGGGATCAAGTGCCAACCTGCCCCGTCTTCACACGTGCGAAAAAAAAAGTCCCATTTAGGGATTTTAGTCAATTTGCCGTCACACGAGGCATACTCCTCTTTCGAGGGTGTGTCCTCCGATCATCGAATAGTCACGGCCAAATTACGACTAAGCCTACGAAAAAACGCCACACAAACAGCGACCACTACGCACTATGACTGGGCCCTACTTAACAACAGAGATATTAGAGACAAATATGTATTAGAATTAAGAAACAGATTCGAGACACTACAGGAGAAGACAGAAAAAGGTACCCCAAATGACGAATATGAGAATTTTGTTGATGCACACCTCGAGGCGGCATCAAAATGTATTCCAACAAAACCTAGAACTGAATATAGAGTCCCTTGGGAAACGTTAGCGCTTTGAGAAAAACGTGCACTCGTGAAAACTGCCTCCAAAAGCTATCGGAAGAACCCAACAAACACAAATGCCTGAAAACTAAAAAAGGCACAATATCAATTAGCAGGTATATATCTAAAAGAACAGACGGAATAAATACAAAATCAGATAGATAAGATTAGAGACTCGGTGGAAAATAGGCAATCTAGGATAGCCTGGCAAACAATAAACGAAGTGAGTAGAAGGAAGAGCACAGCCAAAGCAAAATTGAAAGCTGCAAGCCAACAAGAAAGAGTAAAACTGTGGAAACAGCATTTCGAAAATCTACTAGGAAACCCACCGAAAGTAACGAATGAACCGATCACCAGAATTATCAGTAAGCAATTAGACATTAAACTAGGTCCGTTCACCAAAGAAGAACTCGACTCGGTTCTTAGAAAAATTAAAAATAGGTAAGCTGCAGGGATTGACGAGATCCCCCGAAGTATGGAAGACCAGACAATTCGATGACATACTGCA
Source organism: Sepioteuthis lessoniana (assembly GCA_963585895.1). Classification (NCBI taxonomy): domain Eukaryota; kingdom Metazoa; phylum Mollusca; class Cephalopoda; order Myopsida; family Loliginidae; genus Sepioteuthis; species Sepioteuthis lessoniana. Next base: position 82,869,058 of record OY757931.1, on the reverse strand, counting down.
CCGACAATGCAACGCAGTCTATAATCAAAATAGGATAGTGCCCGTGGTGTAATGGTTATCATCGTAGGAAATGGACACGACGACACGAGTTTAAATCCAGGACGAGATTGATTGCATTTCACATAGCACTAATACCCTTGGGAAAGGTATGAATCCAATTATTCTCCCTCCAGCTATGGGTAAATAGTAGGACAGACTAAGTTCTTCAGCCTTGGTGAGGCAACTAGTCTAGGAGAAGGAAAAATTTGAATTCAAACCTGTTAAACACCGCTTAAAAAAATTGACCTTGTGTCATATCCTGCCCGAGCGGAGGGGTTGGGTAAATATGATATAATCAAAATAGGATAGAAAGATGGATGAAGGCAGCCAAACTACGAAACCGCATAGAACCCAGAATAGACAACATCCTTAGGAAAAACCAAAATGGCTTCCGAAGAAATAGATCCACAACCTCACAAATATTGACCATCTGTAGAATCCTTGAAGGTGTACGGGCAAAAAACCTACAAGCGACATTACTATTTGTCGACTTTACCAAGGCTTTCGACTCCATTCACAGAGGAAAGATGGAACAAATCCTACTAGCGTACGGCATACCTAAAGAAACAGTAGCGGCAATAACGATTCTCTATAGAAACACTAAAGTAAAAGTACGATCACCGGATGGAGACACAGAATACTTTGACATTGTAGCAGGAGTACTACAAGGGGACACGCTGGCCCCGTACCTCTTTATCATTTGTCTAGACTACGTACTTAGAACATCGATTGACAAAATCAAAGAGAATGACTTCGAACTGACGAAGAAAAGAAGCAGAAGATACCCCGCAACAACAATTACCGACGCCGACTACGCCGATGACATAGCGATACTGGCAAATACACCTGACCAAGCCGAAACTCTTCTGCATAGTTTGGAACGAGCAGCAGCAAGCATAGGCCTCTATGTTAATGCACACAAAACGGAATATATGTGCTATAACCAAACGGGGGACATCTCCACTCTAGAAGGAACCCCACTTAAACTAGTAGACAAATTCACGTACCTAGGAAGCAGCGTCGAATCAACCGAAAAGGACATCGAAACGAGGCTAACGAAAGCATGGACAGCTATCAATAGGCTTTCGATTATATGGAAATCAGACCTAACCGATAAAATGAAACGCAGTTTCTTCCAGTCAGCGGTCACATCGATACTGCTATATGGATGGACTACATGGACGCTAACAAAACGGCGGGAAAAGAAACTAGATGGCAATTACTCAAGAATGCTGCGTGCAATCCTGAACAAGTCCTGGCAGCAACACCCCACAAGACACCAACTGTACGGCCACCTGCCCCCTATCACGAAAACTATTCAAGTTAGACGAACCAGACATGCAGGACACTGCTGGAGAAGCAGAGATGAACTCATAAGAGATGTACTCTTATGGATCCCCACACATGGCCGCACAAAAGCAGGGCGACCAGCTCGAACGTACATTCAGCAGCTATGTGAGGATACAGGATGTTGTCCTGAAGACCTACCTAGGGCAATGAACGATAGGGAGGAGTGGCGAGAGAGGGTCAGGGATATCCGTGCTACCAGCACGATATGATGATGATGATGATGACTAAAATCTCTGCCATGGAGACACTGTAACCAAAGATATGATATGTGGCAGTACAAAACTAAGTATACCTGTTATATATATATATATATATATATATATATATATTATCAGGCAATTTTATTTTTGGTTACAGAATTTCAGTGTTGTAGAAATGGGTAATAATTAATACCTTATAATTTGTATTTTGATTATATAATGTTATACAAGATGCAATAAAATCCTGGTATATTTTTTAGAAAAATATATTTTTTTAATTGTTTGGTAAGTATTCATTTATATATTGAACTTAAATACTGTATATATGTGTGTACGCAACCCCTCTGCCATGTGCAAGATATGACACAAGGTCATTTTTAAGAGCAGTACTGCTGATACTGAATATATATGATGTTCATGCTTTTATCTTATACCATGCATTTGAATTGATATTATTAATAACATTTACCTTAGGATTGCTTCAAATATGAAATTATGGGGGGAATAAACCATTTTCAACAATTTCATTTGTTACCTACATGCATATAAATGCAATTTTGTCCTTCAAAATATACGAGTGTGTTCATTAATTTCTCTCTCTCTCTCTCTCTCTCTCTCTCTCTATATATATATATATATATATATATATATATATATATATATATATGCATGCATGCATGTTTGTGTGGTTGTAAATAGGCATATTTTGATATCTCTTGGAGTATGTGTTTCTTAAACATGTGTGTGTGTGTGTGTGTGTGTGTGTGTGTGTGTGTGTGTGTGTGTGTGTGTGTGTGTGTGATTGAGAGTGTATATGTGTGTAAACCTGTTTGTGGAAACTGGAATTAATCATTTAGTCATTAACTGCTTTGTCTTTGATGTTAGCTCAGACATCAGCATAAGTGTCCGATTATTATTTGGCCAGAATTTGATTATTGACTTCTCTCACTCTATGCAGACATTCTCTATCTCTCTCTCTCTCTCTCTGTCTATCTATCTTAGTTTATCTTTCATTCTTTGTATTTCTTTTTGACTCTTTACTTCATCTTTCACTTTCTCTTTTTCACTTTCTTTGCAAATTTCTTTTGATCTATTTTCTCCCCTTCCATTGCCTCTTTATCTGCATCTTTCTTTAATTTTTCTTTTTCTAACATTTCTTTCTCCTCTTTCACATTACAATTCTTTCTTTTTTCTTTCTTTCTTTCTTAAATTTTTTTAGTCTTCCTTTGAGGACCTTGCATAATGGATGAAAATATTGGAAAACAAAGTTATTGTTAATCCCCCAGGAAGCTAATATCTATTTATGAAAAACTGATGAACATTGAAGAAAAACCTTATGCCAAAGACATTATAAAATATTATTATATTTCGTTTTAAAACATATTCAAAAGAATCTCCATTTTTACATATTAAACAAGTTGCACTGTTTGTAATACTTGGGTTAGGGTATTGTAACTTACCTGGGGTTTGTGTGCCCGATAAAGCAAAGATTAAGGTTTGGATTTAAAGAGTTTATGCGTCAGGCTAACTATAATTAGCCTAGGGTTTGGGTGTTAGATAAATCAAAAATTAGGGCTTGGATTAAAAGCGTTTCAGCGTCAGGCTAACTGTAAGTAACCAGAGATTTGTGAACCAGATAAAGCAAAGATTAGGGTTTGGATTAAGAGAGTTTTAGCGTCAGGCTAACTGTAAGTAACCTGGGGTTTGTATGCCAGACAAAGTAAAGATTAAGGTTTGGATTAAGAGAGATTTAGCGTCAGACTGTCCCCCGAAATTCCTGATAAAGCTTTGTTCCTCATTGCTATAGATGGTGATAATGTTTTTGATAAATAATCAATGATTTGTTAACGTTTTGGAGAGTAGAACATTCCTATTTTTAGATATGACACATTTTTCTGAATAACCAAAATATTTTAAATACACTGTCTTATTTTTTAATTTCCTCCAAACCTTGGTGTAGTGGTTAACATGCTGCTCTGTGATATAGTAATATCCAAGTTAGAACTCCAGCTGAACTCCAGTTGCATTCACTTTTGGACTAATATTCCTGAAAAGAGTATGGATTTACTTATATCCTCAGCTATGGATTAAGAAGTACCACTATTGTTTTACAACGAGGATGACTTTGGTATTAAATAATCCACAAAGGTTGATATTCCATTAAACAAAGAAACTAAGCCATCGACCAAATCACTTAGCTCTACGGTGAATTACTTAGTCTTGGAAACAAGAAGAATTTTCACAGAGCTTCTAAGTCTGCTGGGTGGAGAATGTACTATACTTTCACTATCCTTTTTTTGCCAAAAACTAATAGGCAAAAAGTATCAAGAATTGGCATTGATTACTCAAGACAAAAAATATCCATCCATTTTGAAAATCGAGAGACATGACAGGATATTTGGGGAGAGATACTCCTCTGTGGACTTAATCATTTGGCAGTAAGAAGACACTTATGGTGTACTGGAAATGGACATGGTGACCTGAATTCAAATCTAGAACAAGACACTGTGCATATCAGATAGAGCTAAAATGCCTGGGAAAGCTATGAATCTTATTATTCTTTCTCCATGGATAAATAGAAGGGCAAACTGGACTCTTTAATCTAGGTATTGCTGCTGGTCAAGATGTAAAACTCTGAATTCAAACATGTTAAATCTCTTTCTAAAATAACATTGTTCGATGGAGAAAGTTTTCAGCCACAAAACTCAATTTTTCCACATTATCATCATAATTAGCGATGTATTTTCCCTTGCAATAAAGAGAATCTCCATACTGTGCCAGTTACATGATAACTATGAAAGATATGCCTCATATTCATTTCCATGGAAACTGCAACAGATACTGGGAAATTACAAAGTCAAGACACCCAAAGGCGGATATTATTTAATCATCATGATCACCAAAAAGTAAGAAAAAACTGGCGAAGTTTAGAGAATATATTAAATGAAATATTACAATAATAGCAACAATGATAATTAGTTTTAGTAATTTAAGCAATATGCATTTGTATGTGAAGATATGCTTCATCGTCATCATGATCATCATCAAGGTATGTTTTGATTTCTGTGTTTAATGGCATATCAAACTTCATGGGTTATTTAATGCCAAGGCCATCATTGTAGACGACTGTCAGAGATACTATTTAAGCTATAGTGGGAGGAGTAAGAGGGTTAATACCCTTCCCAAGGGTTTTAGTCTGAAAGTGAATGTAATAGCAAGACTGGAGTTCGAACTCACTTTAATGCCACAGTCCAGCACTTTAGGGAACTCTCTCCTAAGGCGAAGATATTAGTCTGACTCATCTGAGAAATGTGCACAGGTGTGTCAGGAATTGTTTACTAAACATTAAACGTATCAATTAATGTCATTTGTTATAGTTTATTGTAACAGACATGAGCAGGTCTATTATTTTCTTTGTTACAATTTTTTATGTGTACCCTGGCCAGTTTGTCTTATAAGAGTTAACAATGATTATGAGAAGTCTTAACTACTGCTGCCTGTGGACTCTGAAAAAATAAACTGCCAACTGATCTGGTAGTTGTTCAAGATGTGACTTAAAAGCAGTTTCATATTTTCTTTGATATCCATTCAAAAAACACTTGAATTGGCTGTCGGAAGATTCTGAATATCAAATGTTCACTCATGTGTTGGAAGATGTTCCCCTGCGGTAAATGACATGTTTTCTTTATGTATTTTTTTTTTAGTCTATATCTTCATTGTAGTTACATGAAAATAACAAGAGACCAACTTTTTGTGTTGTACTGAAACGAAGTTTATATATAGAGAAAAGTCTATATTTCATGTTGTATTTATAGAATTATATAAAGTCATGATGAATAGCAACATGGATATTTATGTGTATATGATCAGAAAACCATCCATACAAATATACATCTTTATATATATATATATACATGTGCATGGATAAAATAAATATACCAATCCAAAATATGCTTATATTGTTAGCATTTGTACCTATATTTATAGCTATTTGTGTATAAACTTTATCATCATCATCGCCAGCTCGGATATCCCTGACCCTCTCCCGCCACCCGTCTCTATCGTCCATCGCTCCCAGTTGGTCTTCAAGGCTATATTCTGTATTGGCACAGAGCTATTGTATACAGGTTCTAGCTGGCCTTTGCTTGTGAAGGGGTCAACTGGAGTATGTCCCATATGAGTTTGTCCCTACCTCTGTAGCAGTGTCCTGCATATCTGGTTCGTCTAACTTGAATAGTTTTCGTGATGGGTGGTAGGTGGTCGTACAGCTGCTGCTTTGTGGGGTGCTGCCTCTAGAACTTGTTCAATATTGCTCGCAGCATTCTTGTGTAGCTGCTGTCAAGCTTTTTCTCCATACGTTTTGTAAGAGTTCATGTTGTGCATCCATATAGCAGTATCGACACGACTGGTGTTAGGAAAAAACTGCGTTTTATTTTATTGGTCAGGTCTTACTTCCATATGACCAATAACCTATCGATAACTGTTCATGCCTTTGCTAGTCGTGTGTTGATGGCTGTCTCGGTTGATGAGACACTGCTTCCTCGGTAGGTGAACTTTTCCGCTGGTTTCAGAGAACTACCATTTAGTGTGGAGATGTAACCTCTTTGATTAAAGCACATTTATTCCGTCTTGTCTGCATTGACATGGGGGCCTATGACACCAGCCACTCATTTCTGACTATGTTGCAGGGTTTTGTCTTGGGTGGGTGTATTTGCCAGAAGCACTATGTCATCGGCGTAGTCTGCGTCCGTAATTGTTTGTGCAGAGTATCTTCTTCTTTCCTTTGTCAGCTTGAAACCATTCTCTTTCATTTTATCAATAGACATTCTAAGCCCGTAGTCTAGAAAGACGATAAAGAGGTATGGGGCTAATGTGTCTCCTTAAACATGCAAGAAACTGACAGTCACTGAGTGTTGTTGACTGTGTTGATGCTATCCTTCCATATATACATATATATATATATATATATATATATATATATACATTTGAAATTTTTTTAAGCATTGTGGTAATGTGAGGCACAATTTGCAGCTCCATATGCTTTGGGTGAGGTTATGAGATACTGAACTCACCTGATACTCTCTGGGATTTGCCTCTATGGCTTGGAACTCAACTTCGGAATCCAAGGTTTTTGGCTTACCTGATCTTGTCTGATCATCAAAGTTCTAGCAATCCAAGTGAAATTTCTTCAAGCACCAGGTTAATATACTTTGATCAACTGCACCATCACCTTGGCACAACTTTTTGTTGCTTTCATGGCCCAGTTAAAATTCATTTAGCATAAGTTCCTAAATTATTTTACGTTCCATGGTGATCAGTGCGTCTTTCAAATTTCAAGCGTAGAGAACTAATTCACTATGTTCAGGGAACCAACTAGCACAGCAGGTGTTTTCTATAGCATAACTCACGTGGTATATGAGCTACATACTAAAATACTGCAAAATTTTTTTATTCCCCCTTGTGTGCGATGTAACGGTTATCGTCATCAAAATTGATGATCTTATCCTTGACTGCTGGCTGTTCGCATTCCCTAAATTGCTAATACCCTTGGAAAAGGTATGAATCCTACATACATATGTATGTATGTAACTATATGAAAGTAAATGTAAGGATATATATATATATATATATATATATATATATATATATATGTGTGTGTGTGTGTGTTTGCAAATGCACTCACGAACACACATGTTCCTATTAAAAGAGAAATAAACAGATTGATTGATTTACTGGTATGCTCTTCAAAAATTCTGATAACTTAAATGGATAAATGAATTTTATGGTTTGTCAAGTTGTATAACTATCAGTTATCATTTTCCCCTTCATCCAGCAATGAACAGCAAACCTTTTCTTTCATTTCCAGCTTTAATTTCCCCAAAGTATTGAGATATAATGACACTTATATATATATATATATATATATATATATATATATATGTATGTATATATACAATATTTGAATATATAGACAATTCTATTCAGATCACTTAATTTTTAGACTTGAAAAAAAAGTAGAATTACGAAATTCCATTGCAACTGAGATGATGCATTTAGTAATTTACAAAGCTGTTTGTTTCGATGAGGCACAAGGCCGAATGAATAGGGCGCCCAATGAGACTCGAACTCACTCGTGTAGGTTTGCAAGCCCAGCTTGCTAACCGTTACACCACCAGAGGTGCCCAAGATGATGCATTTAGTCATGTTTCATGTTTCTCTACGTTAATTCCCAAGAAAAAATTTTAATAGAATTCAATTATTAAATAAAAAGAAAAAGTTTTTCTTTCTTTTAAAACTTTTTTGAGAATTAATTAAAATGATCACTATAACAAAAGTCAGTTATTTAAAAGATTTTCCTAACAAATAATTTACCACAGTTCAAAATCCTTGGTAAAATTCTAAGGCAACAAAATACAAATTTTGATTTTCTACAAATACTTTAAAACTGTTGTTGAGGGAAAATAATGGCAACAGATTTTTGATGTGCATATAAAATAATCATTTGAGAAAAACCTCTGAAAACGAAAATACTTTTGATACATCATAATGTACATTCATAATAATGATGATAACAATTTGGTGAAATAATAGTCTTTCTCTTTTATATTTTGTAGCTTCTTTGGAAATAAATAGAAGGCAATATTTTCGATGCACCATTCATGTGTCTCTATGTGTGTATTATAAATATATCTAGAAATGTTGATATTGATGAAACTGAGCTTTGGTTTGGTTCAGTTTGGTTTGTTTTCTATGTTTAATGTTATGTCAGCCTTTGTAGGTTATCACAAGCTGAAGCCATCATTGTAGAAGAATAGCAGTGAAAGCATATCAACCATTGTGGCTTATTTAGTACCAAAGCCATCGTTGTAGAAGAATAGAAGTAATACTCTTCAAACCATAGCTAGGGAGATTGAGGAGTAAACTGAACTTTGTCATGTACAATCTTACAATAAGTGAACATAGAGTAAGTACTGAATTGAACTGAAAATAATCTACTTGGTCACAAAAGTTCTAAATTTGCATATGTATTTGTGTTTGTGTCTATAATAAAAGTTTTTAGAATATTTATCTTTATTATTGAGTAAGAAAGAAATTGATAAATGTTTCATGAATGTATTTGAAAAACCTTTTTCTAACTTCCGCTTTTTTTTCTTGATTGTTTGTTGTTTAATGGCATATCAACCTTCTTCGGTTATTTAATGCCAAATTCATCCTTCAAGAATAGTAGCGGTACTATTTAACCCCTAACTAGGAGGAATAAGGGGTTTATATTTTTTTCCATGGGTATTTATCCGAAAGTGAACGTTATAGCACGACTGGAGTTCTAACTCGTTTACTACGATTCCTCAATCCAGTGCTTTAACCACTATGCCACGAGGAACTCCCCTTTTTTTCTTCAGTCTTGAAAACAAAATTTTACTGGAAAGAGAAAATTTCATTAACATTTTCTAAGATTAATCTTATTCTCTATGTCAAATTTCACCATGATTCATGACTCTTGGTCAGGGTTAAAAATTGAACACCGGCTAACTGTATGTCTTACAGATGCGATGTGAAGGCATATCAGACGACTTTCTTTGACCAATGGGAAGGTAACATATGCAAGACTCCTGAGGCACACACACACACACACACATATATATATATGTACCAGAATCAGCGCTCCTTGGCAGTCAGCCAGCACACATTTGTCTGGGCTTTGGCTGTAACATACGTGCAAGGCCACAGGGTCAAACAGTGTACCTTTTCTCATTAGCAGTGGTCAGTTAAGTGCACCAACAGACCAATAAGCACTTATGGATGTTGCCAACCATTCCCGAATCCGGGTATTATCATTTTCACAACTTGTTTACAGATAGAGCCCCAGACAAGTCCTGAGTGCACAAACATACAAACTCAAAAACTCCATGGGCTTCTTACCGATTGCGAATCCATATGAGTAGAACCCTATCAGCGATACAACCTTGCTGCTATCTCCACTCTTCCACACAACTATGTGTAGGGCAAGAGAACTTATGCCGTTTTCTACCACATCAGTGCCGTATATCGACCTCTTTGCGGTTATTTACGATATATGCGGCTAGATTACTAGCCGAAGCCTGAGCGCTAAACTTATCCTTCCTTCAACTACTTTCAGCCACAACTACAACCATTTTCAGTCCACACAACACATACTAAGCCGAAGCTTGAGCGCTAAACTTACCCTTCTTTCAACTACCATCAGCCATATCTACAACCATTTTCAGTCTGCGCCACACATACTAAGCCGAACCCTGAGCACTAAACTTACCCTTCCTTCAACTACCATCAGCCATATCTACAACCATTTTCAGTCCGCGCCACACATACTAAGCCGAAGCCTGAGCGCTAAACTTATCCTTTCTTCAATTACTGTCTGTACTGACAACAAGTTCAACAACAACACAAACAGAACGTTTCGTCGAACGGACCTTTTTACTATCTGTATTACCTTTTTTTTTATTTTATTTGTGAATATATTTTCTCTTTGTTTTTAACACTTGTTGTTTGTCATTTATTTCTTTACTCCTTATAATCATCTCTTCAACTCCCTTCCTTTCGTCCTTAATAATTTACAAAAGATGTCACCGAGAACTATTGCATCAACAGAACGTAAAGGAAAATAATATGGCTTATAACAAAAATCTAAAAACAAATGTCAGAAAAACATTCTTATTAATAAATAAACGAGTTCTAAATTGAAATAACGAAAAGAAAATATATTAAAGAATCACTTTAAAAAATTGAAAAAATTAATAAAATTAAATAATAAAGCACTGGACACTAAACTCACCACTCTAAAAATATACAACTGCAGAGATAGAAACATATGTTCTTTAAAAGGAAACTGCATGTAAACATAATTTTATCAAGCAAAGGTCATAACAAAAGAACAAAAATAGAAAAAAATATTTTGGTACTATAAGACACAAATGAAAGATGAGATGCTACAACCATTTCATATCACTGAAAAAATGAGAAATCTGAAAACAATAGAATACTTTCAAAATATGTTCACAAAAATATTCATTTATATTCAACAGAGTATAATAAAAAGAAAACACCAAACATGTGGAGCAAAAACTGTAATTTATTTACAAAAGAAAAAATTCTTCATGATTGAATACAGGACGAAAAAGAAATTGCTGAATATAAGGAATGAACTTGTTTTGAAATGTAGACAAGAGAACAAATTCCAATTAAAAAACATAAAAGAACACACTAACACCATAAAAGAAAATTAGATTAAAGCAGGTTGTAGAATATGTGATGCAATGGAACCAATTCAAGAATATCTCAGAAATAGGATAATGTAAGTGTCTCTTATTTGAAAATATCAAATAGTGTTTGACAAACTGTCATAAGCCTGACCACCGAATAATATCTAATATATCATAATATATTATGTAAGATATACAGTCCTGCTCACAGTAATTGACATTCATCAAATTTCACTTCATAATATTGAATATCTTCTAAAAAATGAATTTAGTGAAGCAGCTTTGGCCAATTGACAATTTGTGGTGGATAAAAAAACAGTAAATGATTAAGCATTAAGTTTATATAAATTTGGTTATTTTCCGTTTATTTCACAAGATATTGCAACAAAATGAGACGGTGCCAATGATGATGACCAGAACTGTAAAATAACATTTCTACCCTATCATGAGTACCTAAAAAATACATGACTAAAAATGTCTTTAAATAAATTTTGAGTGTGTGTGTATGTGTGTGTGTGTGTGTGTGTGTGTGTGTGTGTGTGTGTGTGTGAAAATACACTTAATCGCATTTTCATATATATATTTATAAAGTACATATAACTGATATGACTTGTAAAAAAAAAAGTAGAAAGAAATTCATGTTGTGAGGGTATTTCATTTTTTACACACTTTCATTCTTTTTATCTATTTATTGTTTTAGGTGGGGGGGTCCATTTTTTTTATTTCCACTTATTTCTTATTTTTGTCATTTCATTTTGCTACTGATTTTCCTGGTTCTCTTATCCTGTCTCCAAGGTCTCCAAGCAGCAACCGAAATTTACCATCGTCTAGAGTGTCACCCTCTTATATAATTTAAAAATTCTTAATACAAAAAAAAAAATGAACCTTTTTTCTCTCAAAGAAATTATATCTTCTTAGAAAAAGACTTGAAATTTTTTATATCTTTATCAAACAGCAACTTGTATAACTTTTACTTTGACTCTTGGTAAGTGGTCTGTGAGGTTTGTTATTTATAAACTTGATAGTTATTTGATAAACAATACAAGGTCTTTCAGTCATTCAATAGTAACAAGAAAATAAGCTGCCGAAAGGAATGATGCCTTAATCCCCTTCAAAATAAACTCTAAGGAACTTACATTCTTAAATCAGTATTAAAATAAACGAATTTTTATTTTATTTAAGACTGTCGGCAAAGTATTTTTTCATCAGTGTTCTTAATCTTGTCAATGGCTGGATAGCCCCTTGACTTTCTCGTGTGATGGTTCTAAAAACAATTTTTATCATGAGTTCAATGTCTTTTACAAGAATTTATCCAAAACACATTCATTAACGGAAAAATAAAAAATAAAAAGCTAAAAAACAAACCAACGATCTGACCGATACAAGGGAAAAGAACAGAATTTGTAACAAGTTTCGTGCAAATTTAACAAATTGAATGTAACAAGTTTTTAACAAAATGTCGCTTAATATTGTAGCAGGGGGAATTGTCCAGGTAACTGTGATAAAGTTTAATGCTGTATTGAATTATAAATAAAACCCAAAAACAGAAAAACAAATAACAGGAGGATGAGTTAAACAGGTGTTATCTTTTTTATGTAATATTTTGGCAGTATGATTTGTGTGAATATAAATTTTTGTATGTGTTTCGTGTGCGTAAATGTTTTGCATTTTTAATCCGTTAATCCTGAATTCCTTTGAGAATAAAACTTAGTTATCTTTGTGAAATTCAAGACTGACATTTTTGGTTCAGAGACGAGTGTATGTAAGCTGGACGGGTTTTAAGCTAATGAGAATTGTTTAAATAGGATCCAATGTGCATGCGTGAAAGATACCTACAGTCAAGAACTTCACAAGACAGACTTAGGTTTGGTTTGGTTTCTTTGTTTAAATGGCATATCAACCTTTGTAGAAGAACAGTAGTGGTACTATTTAACCCATAGCTGGGAGGATAAGGGGGCTCATACCTTTCCCAAGGGTATTTGCTCGAAAGTGAACATAATAGCGCAACTGGAGTACAAACTCGCTTACTATGATTCCGCAGTCCATCGCTTTAACCATTACACCACGAGGACACCCCAAGACAGACTTAATAATTTGGTGATGATATCAACAGGAAATTACATTACAAAAACCATTGATATTGAAAGGAGATCTTTCTAACTATTCTCTAATTGGGCCCTGCATATTCAAGTGCCAAGCCTAAATTTAAGGTCTGTGTTCTTCAACTATTGGACTGCTACCAAATAGGAAAGTGATATCCAGTTCCATTAGATTTTAACAGCAAAACTTGGAAAACTTATTTCAGGAAATTATGACAAATGTGTATGTTTTTCTATCTTTAGATTTGATGTAACGGATTAGGGAGAGCAGCAAACTCAACTACAACAAACCATGCTCCTTTCATTGGTCACTTTATTTCAAGCAAATATCTGTTGAGTTATCTAACTTACTATCTCTTTATAGAGGGCTGCCTCTCCCTTGCTTTGACCGGGCCATTGGCCAAATGATTAGAGTGTTTGTCAATGATTCGGATTCAATCCCAGGTCGAATCATACCAAAGACTCAAAATAATGGTACTTGATGCTGCCTTGCTTAACACTCAGCATTATATGGTAAGGATCAAGGGTAAAGTGGAGCAATTTAGGGAAATGGAGTAGCGCCCTCCCCTTCACCTCGTTTTAGTTGCTATTGAAAAGGGAGCCTTCGGACACCCTGGACTAAGGTTACTTCTCCAATAAATATGGCATTCAGCTAAACATAAGTTATGTCAGAGTTGGATTATTAACACTGATGGCAAGAGTTGTTTTCTTTCAAACTGAAACAGAAATTATTCTTCTTCAACTTACGTTGAAATACGTTTAAAAGAAAGAAGACTTCCTTTACAGAACACACACTTAATTTATAAGATGAAAAATTTATTGGGCACATGAAGGTTTTTTGTGGTGGTGTTTATTGCCGTTGAGAAATTCTCCTATTTCTTTTTACCTCATTCATTTCTTATCTTCAAACTTGTTTGTGGAAGCTGCAAGAGAATTAAGCAGGGAAGGAAAAAGAGTAGGATATCTTTAGACTCAAATTCTATTTGGGGGTTTACGGCCATTCTGTGGCGGAAATATTTTCCTGAACAAGTAGAAATAGGCGTTCGAAGAACATTATGGCATCATTCTTATCAAATTTTATGATCGAGGGTCCACCATGTGTCTCTGTGTTCAGTGGGTGTGTTTAGCCGAGGTTGTTACATAAAAATACTCAATCTTGGGGAGGAGACACTTGGTAGGGAAGTCTTGAACTCTGAATATTCATGAACTGAAGAATGAGATAAAGCGATCTGTGGAAACTGCTAAGTCTAACAAGACATTTTGTTTTGGAGATGGGGTGGAGGTAAAAGCTGATAAAGCAGCGAAATTTCCCGTGATTTTTGTGGGTGTAAAAGGTATCAGTGCTTATACTGAGACTGATGTCATCAAAAATGATTTACCCCCCAGCTATGAAGCTATAAATAAGTGAAAACTGATGGAATGCTTCTGAATTTTAAAAATGAGAGCGGTTGGATTTTAGACAGACAACTTCTGGGCTTTATAGTCTTCCATTGACTAGTATGCTTTGGGGCCCAGAAAAATTGCCAAAAATAGTGTAACGGAATGAGACTTTAAAAGTGTTCTAGAATGGAGAAAAGAAGGAAGGCTAAGAAATTTCATGGGTCCCATGCATCAAAAAAGAGATTGATATCCTTAGTTAGAGACAGTAAAGTCTTCCATGATAAGGAATTTCTGGATCTAACCAATGATGTTTGTGATACTTGTTCAGTTTGTATGAAGTTTAGAAGACTTCCTTTTCGACCAGTAGCAGGATAGACATTGTAAGTCTGGATTTAAAGGAACATCGACATAGCCTATAATGGATTCTATATCTAATTGACACATCCACTCGGTAATCTGCTGTTTGTTAGATTAAAACGGGAAAGAGTGAAGAAATTATTCACAACTCATTTTTCTTGAGGGTATAATAATTTGGAGCTCCCAAACTGTTTTTGAGAGACAATGGGGGGAGAATTTAATAAAGGAGTCTTCCGACAAATGGAGGAAAAGTTGAATATTGAAACATGCATTAAATCCCAAAAAAGTCCATTAAGCAATGGTACTGCAGAACACCATGATTTGAAAGTGACAGAAGCAATGGAAAATACTTTAAACGATGAGAAATGTGAGCCAGAAATAGCCCTGGTTTCGGCTGTTCGTGCCAAAAATATACTTCAGAGTCATTCTGGATCTAGTCCAAAAGAGCTGGTATTTGAGTTCAATATAAATATACGCTTAGTTTTGACTGATTAGTTATCTTTATTGAAAGTTGCAACAACCAGTTAGAGTAAATTTAAATGCTTTACATGCAGTGAGGAAAATATTTATAGAAGCTGAATCAAGCAAAAAATTTGGAGAGCATGAAAATCTAATGTAAGGAATTATGTAGGTCAAGGACTTGTGACAGGTGATTGTGTTTATTATAGAAGACAAAACTGCAAGGTATGGTGTCGTCCTGCAAAAGGATTGGGTAAAGAAGGTCAAGATGTACTGATCAGATATGGTAGAGCATTTTACAGGATGCATCCATATCATTTAATGAAAGTAAACGAAGAGTTTGGAGGTGCAAGGAATAAAGAAAATAAAATTTCTTCAAATACAATAAATGAAGTCTTGGAGGGGAAAAAAACCAAAGGACAATGTAAGTCCAAATAGAAAAAAATGAGGAATTGAAAGATAACTGTGAAAAACCATGTAGAAACACAATTGTTGAATATAAAATGAATGGAAGTAAAGAATGGAAAAAAGAGAAGTTTATGGGTACACAGCCAAAATAAACTGGAAAATATTGCCATTGACTAAATATAAAACCAGAAACGGAAAAAGAAAATCCAATCTGGATCAATTTATATCATGTTGATCAATGGAGAAAACTAAATCAAGTAACAGACGGAGTAAGTTGTCAAGAACATGTAGTTTTGCTCACGTCTAAACAAGAACAAGCAAAAAATGTGATTGATGAAAAGAAAAGAGAAATAGAAAATATGGAACTTCATGAAGAATATGAATGTGTGCCTGACATAAGTCAGAAATGTAAATCACTAAGATGGTTGATAACAGAGGACAATAAGAATGAAAGCCAACTTGTTGCAAGTGGTTATGAAGAAGATTTGCATAAACTAAAAACAGATTTTTCTGCATGTAGCCGTGAAGCTATGCGTCTTGTCATGTTAACAGCTTCAATTATGAAGTGACTGGTGGAGACTTGATTTTACCACAGCCTTTCTGCAAGATGGTTTTCCACTGATGACAACAAATTCTCTCAGATGTCCAAGACTCATGTAGCCAAATTCAGCAGTATTGTTGTCTATATGGTCGCGATTCTTTCTCTGATCTTCAGTTCCCTAAGTTTCTTTTCTTAACCTTAAAGACAATTTCAAGAACTCCAACTACAATTGGTATTGCTGTTATCTTCATGTTCTACAGCTTTTGCAACTCTCAAGAAAGATCCAAAAATTTACCTGTTTTTTCGCTTTTTTCAAAATTTTCCCTCTACTGGAATGGCAAAACCCACTTTATGACGAGTTCTTTCTTTTTTGTTAATTACTACTCGAACTGTTCATCTTACTGGGATTGGGGGATCAGTTTGGGGGATCACAAAGTCCCAGAGAATTTTATGCATCTTATTTTCTAGCACAGATTCTGGTTTGTGCATATGACACATTCAAGCTATTGTCTCTTGCAAAATTCTCAGTGGATCTTCTTTCCCATCTAATCATTTGTACTGTTGTCTTTCTTCGTTCTCCCATAATAAAGCTAATCTGCCTTTCTATTATGTTCTCTTCTGTATTCCCAAAACCTTCTCCAAACATTTCTTGTTTCCATAGAATCTATTCATAATGTTTTGCTTGTTCGTTTTCCATTTATATATCCCTAAAATGTGTTTTCATTATTTGAGAACATTTTGTTTATATTATTCTATTCTGTGTCAGCATCTGTTGTGTTTGCCTTCCTTAACTAACATCTCTTTTTTTGTCTCCTTGACTGTTGCTGTTATAGCTGCTGCTGCTGCTGCTGATGATGATGATGATGATGATCTTTTTTGAAGAATTTTATACGTTTTTATATTTTATCAGAGTCATTACACACTTGGGTCTTCAATATTTTGATTCTTTGTTTTCAGTAGTTTTGCAAATTGTCATAGCTTGTTTTTTTTTTCTTGTTTTTCTCACTCTAGATTTATCTCTCACTCATTTTTTGTCCTTGTTGGATTTTTTCCATTCAATCTAGAAGACTTATTTTATAAAAATGGTGAATTTTTTTGAAAAAAGCAAAATGAATTTTTTCCAGAATTTTTTCTACAAATGTAAACTCTGCATTTTTTGGAATTGGTTTATTGCAAAAATTATTTCAATCTCAAAAAAATATTTCTTTTGAGGCTATTCAAAATGGAACCAAATTGAACAGTGCTTCAAATTTGAACAGCAGTCTCTCATCAAATTTTTAATCGCCAAGAAGTGCAAACCATTTGAAATTTACAGAAGAAAGGGTGATGTGAACCAAGTTTTATTGGATAAAAAATATTTACAAATAGGGAACATATGGACTTGCTACAATGAGCCTGAGAAAAAAAGAGAATCCATGGAATAGACACATCCTGACTTTTTGGTAAAGAAAAAATTCTAGGCACAGTAGTCAGTAAAGAAGGTCATGCTGACTGTCTTTTGAGACAAGAAAGGATGCAAGACTATCAATTTTCTTGAAAAAGATACAACTATAAGCCATTCTTGTAATTGCCTAATCTGGCAAAATTTACATCATTCATTGAACGACACTTGAATATTTTAATTCTACTTTGTTTTGTCTCTTTATTTGTTTGCACATTACACTCATCCACAAACCCATCCCACAACTAAATGGGATATTCTTCCATGCTCCTTGATCATGTGAGATGTTCTTCTACATCTTCTTCCCTGAGCCTAGTGGGATATTCTTAGTTAACAGGGATATTCTTCTATATACATGTTGCTTCTTTAAATCAAATACAATGTTTATCTCAGATGGAATTTCCCATTTCTAACTTCATCTAAGCACATTAAGTTGGACAATAAAAGTAAATTATTGTACATTGTTTTTTTTGAAGATCTGATGAGCTTTGATGATCCTATGAGCACTGAAGTTCGGATAAGCTACAACAACATGCTGTCAAAGACTGAAAGGAAAAAGAAAAAAGAAAAAGAGCTCTGTGGATTTCTTTGGAACCAGCAATACCGTTATCCACAAAATAGAATATGCAACAATATATTGATTTTGTTGTTTCGGTGGAATAAATTACTTGCAAATGATATATTTGGTTTTGTTTGGTTTTATGGCATATCAAACATTGTTGGTTATTCAATGCCAAATCCTCTTTATATATATATATATATTAGATGCATGATTTGTGAACACATTTTGTACATAACATATCTAAATGAGACTGAGCTCATTTTTTTGCACACAGTTAAATGGTTTCAAGCATTTTTATCTAACATGAATAATTCTATTTATGATTAATCATTTGTTTGCGCACATTTAGATAGATATACATATATGATTAGTAAGTGAATAAATTGTTGGTAATTTCATTTTTAAATGAGAACTAATTTGTCTACACACTAGTATTGCTATTCTTTTTTTACAATTAAATGGTTTCAATTATTGCTATCTGACACTATTCAAAATTTATCATTTGTTTGCACACAGTGAAGTGGTTACAAGTATTACAATTTCCCACTAACAGTCCTATTCAACATTTCTTATTCATTTGCACACAGGCAAATGATCCCAATTATTTCAAACAATTCAATTAGACATCAGTCATTTATTTACGCACAGTTAAATGATAAAACAGTTCTATTGCAAACAATTCATTTTAGCTTAAGTCATTTGTTTGCACTCAGTTAAAGTGTC
This sequence comes from Sepioteuthis lessoniana, assembly GCA_963585895.1. Lineage (NCBI taxonomy): Eukaryota > Metazoa > Mollusca > Cephalopoda > Myopsida > Loliginidae > Sepioteuthis > Sepioteuthis lessoniana. The sequence goes on along the minus strand of OY757931.1, from coordinate 82,850,260 downwards.
AAACAATTCTACTTGACCCATAAATTGGACCCTTTCAGATGCTACCACTCCAGGTCAGAGTGAACATTGGAGCAGTGGCAATGAAGGAGTACTCTACATTCCCCAAAGCCCTTGCATTATAGGAGCTTTACCATCAAATTGTTTAATGTTATAACCAGGACACTTTCTTCACTGCAGAGATGCAGTTGGTATATTCAACTGCCCCACCCAACAGAGCTAAATGATATGCGTATCAAGTATTACATAGATTGTGATTGTATATTTTGATATAATTTATTGTGAAGGCAACAATAGGATTTATCTGAATTAAAACTGCAAATCATCCTTTCTAGCTTGAATAGACCTTTTTTTTTTGGTTCAATGGAATTTCCACTGTTCCTGTTTGTTTGATAATATTCTTAAGTGACCATCTTACAAAAGCTTATACAGTTTATCTTGATGACAGTGCATTTGACATTTTTGGACAAAGTGAAAAACTACTTCAAAATAGAAATATTTGAAGTAAAAATATAAAACTTAAAACAATTAAGAAAGTTAACAGTCCGATAATATCATTGTTTTGTGCTGAGAAAATTAAACAACAACAAGAAAAGCAATAATGATGACAGAGTTATGGAACAAAAAGATGGTGGTGGTGGTGATACCATTTGTCATGTTTCGAACAACCCCCATTGCTTTGGAAAGATTGAATAGAAAATTAGAGGAATCATCAAGACTAAACAGATAGTAACATCATTGAGGTCAGCTAGAATACTTAGAAGAGTCCTGGAGACCTGAGGAGACTTCCTATCACTCAGTCTACAGTGAAAATTCACCAGTTACAACTGGTGCAAAAAACTCACAAACAGTAAACTAATAATAATAATAATCCTGGCCAGAAGATCTGACTTAGTAATTATTAACAAAAAAGGGAACATGCTGTGTCATGGACTTTGCTGCTTCAGCAGACCTCAGAGAGAAAATCAAATAAAGCAGAAAAAGACACAAGCACTTGGAATTTGTTAGACACCTAAGAAATCTGAGGAGCATGAGAGCGACAGTGATACCAATTGAAATTGGTACACTAGGAACAGTCCTTAAAGGCTTAGGAAAGAAGCTGGAAGACTTGGAAAATAGAGGATGAATCAAGACCATGAAAACTACAGCATTATTGAGATCAGCCAGAATACTGAGAAGAGTCCTGAAGACCTGAGGTGACTTGCTGTCACTCAAAACCCAGTGAAAGACCATCTGCTAAAGCAGGTGTGAAAAATTCACTAGAAATATAATAATAATAATAATAATAATAATAAAATTCTCTGGAACTTTGAGAATTAATGACAACAAAAACGATTATTTACAAATTGTGAGAAAAACTCATAAAGAAATATTGATAATATGCAAAAAACTAGCAAATGTAGTTTATGTTGTTACTGAGGCAAAACAGTCAAACATAGAATAAGAAAATGCAGTAAACTGACACAAAATGAACACACAAGTAGGTATGATTGGCTATGAAAGGTGATCCACTGGTAATTGTGCAAGAGATTAAAGTTTGGTAGAATTTGTCCTAAAAAATCAAAAGCATAAAATTCTCTTGAACTTTGAGATAGAAACCAACCACCCAACCAGGCTAGAAGACCAAAAATAACTTGTCATCTACCAGAATTTGTAATTCCAATAAACCATTGGGAGAAAATAAAAAGAATCAAAAAGATAGACTGAGTTGAAAAAACTATAGAAAGTAATGATGATGGCAATACCAATTTTAGTTGAGGCCCTTAGAATGGCATCCCAAGTTTTGGAAAAGAGACAGGGGAAACTTGAGATCAGAAAACGAATAAAGACCACAGTAGACAACACTTTTAAAGTTGGCTAGGATACTTAGGAGAGTTCTGGTGATCTAAGTAGATTTGTTGTTACTCAGACACCAGTAAAAGACCATTCATTAAAAAAGAAAAAAATTTAAAAGATAATGAAAAAGTGGATAAATATGTTGGATTTATCAGATAACTGAAAAAGCTATGAAAGATTGAGGTCAAGGAAAAATCAGTTATGACCAGAGCCCTTCAAACAATACCAAAGACACGGTTAAAGAGATTGTGAGTACAGGGGATTTGTGAAAAGTTTGAAACTCTCCACATTGCAATACTGGCTAGAACACTAAGAGTCTACAACTATAGTGACTTGTTGTCACTTGAACTCCTTTAAAGACCTCTTGTTAATACTCATGTTGATACTCACAAATAGTAAGATATTAATATGAAAGAAAGTACATTATTTAAATGTAAATTCATGTTTTTATTGTCTATGAATGAGTCTTCATTTAATGCAAAGGAAAAATTACATTGGAAATAGAAATGGATTAAATGAAAATTTCTTCAAGGGTGTGTCAAATGTTTTTTGCATTATTTTATTAGTTTACACCACATATATCATACGACCGAAGCAGTTCATTAAGTGAAAAGTATGTGGTTGTTAGTATTATGGTAGTAGGTGTGCTGACATGTGAATTATGGGATTTGAAAGCCACACAGATGAACATGCAACATAGACTCATTTGCAAATTTATGCTTAATGAGTTTGAACAAGGTCCTAATGCTATGGAAGCACCAAATATTTATGTTGCATGAAAGGTTAAGACGCAGGTCATCGAAGTACAGTAACCAAATGTTTGAAGAAAATTCACTCAGATTGCAAGAACTTCTACAATCACACAAGTCACAGGCAGATCTATAACTGTGGATTCTGTGGCCATGCAGCAAGCCATCGTGGCAAATTTGGTGTGTAGCACTGAGAAAGAATCCAGTGAACCAGTGCAGTTCATCTCCTTCATGACCTCTGCAAACGCATCTTGAATTGAGCGTCACATTACTAAAATAGTGCAAAACTTTTGACTCACTAGTACACGATGTATTTTAAAAGTGATTTTTCAGCATCTGCTCATGGATAGAACACAAAGATATCCTGTGATCAAATGCAGCTTCCAGTGTGAGAAAGCAAATTTCAACCCATTGGCAAGATGGCTGACAGTGTTTTCTGCAAATAATCACTAAGCAAACCCTCACATTTTAGATAAAAGGAGGAATTATTTTCCAACAACATGGCTATTACTATGGCTGATCTCAAAGAGCAGACATCAACCCAACAATACCAAAAAAGAAAAAGCCTACAGGCAAAAAAAAAAAAAAATTTCAAAAGAAAAGATTCAAAGCCTTCAAATAGGAAAAAAAAATGAAAACTTCAGTGAAAACTAATTTCTATTGAATGATGTTCAGTGCCAAATCTATGAAACTTTAAACCTAAAAGAAAAAAAAATCATTCAGTTCTTCAAAGGAAAGACTGAACTGTGATTGAACTCTGTCAAGGTTGACAATAGGAACAGCAGCTTATTATTGCCACTGTCTAGGAAAGTAAAGTAGTTATAAAAGAAGGTTTTACCTATATATTTACATAACAACACTTTGTTATTTGGTTGAATAAGTAGCTATAGGTAAATAATAGGCCAGACTGACTCAGGAAATGGTCTAGTTGAAAGAAAATACAGGATTCAAACCAGTTTTATTCCTCTTAAAAATTGACCTTGTGTCACATCTTGCCAATGGTGGAGAGATTTGAGTAAATATAAACATTTATTTCTATCAAACAGTACCAAAGACTCTGGCAATAAAATAGAATAAAAAGGATAAGTCGATTCATAACTTTCTTGAGATATTAATGTAAAGTGTATATAAAAATGTATTTACCCAACCCATCCACCACTGGCAGGGTGTGACACAAGGTCAGTTTTTAAGCAGAGTACTGCTGGTTTGAATTTATAAGTTTTCTTCTCCTAAGTTAGTTATATAATTAAAGTTAAAGAATCCAGAATCCCTACTATTTATCCTTAACTGGATTAGTTGGGTTTTATGGCATATCAACCATTGTAGGTTATTAAATGGCAAATCCAGTTTATTCATATATATTAGAAAAATATGAATAAGCATAAGTCAACAAATTTTTATAGTTTTATGTATTGCAACATATCACTAACAATTCAATTAAACATCAGTCATTTATTCACACACAGTTAAATGATCAAACATTTCTATTTCAAACAATTCAATTTAGCATGAGTCAACAAAGTTAAATTATTCCAAGTACTGATATCTATCACTAACAATTCAGTTAAACATCAAGCAGTTCGATTTCAAATAATTCAATTGAGCATAAATCATTTCTTTGTACTCCATGTAAATGTCAAACAGTTTTATTTGATCCATAAATAGGACCCTTTCATGTGCTACCACTCCAGGCCACTGTGGAGCAGGGAGTGATGGCAATGAAGGGGTACTTTCTACTCCAGCTTTACAAAAGTATCAACACCAGATTGCATATGTTATATTCAGGACACTTGTTGGAGAAGTCTTACCCTTCTGTAGAGATGCAGTCGGTGTATTCTACAGCCCCAGCCAACTAGGCAACCTTAGCTGAAGAAAGAACACACTGAATCATGTCTTTCCTAAGGACACGAGCATGACATGAAAAATAAACAGTCTTGAACTTGGGTGTCTAATTTTATTTTCTATGATCATAACTGTTACATTAAGAATGCCTCCAGAATAGTATGCATTAAGCAAACTCCTACACTAAGTGTTATGATGCTGGCAAAAGAAAGATACGGGGAACAAAAATGGTTGACAGAAAAGCATATATATTCAAGTAACAGAAACAAGATACAAGTGAACCTGATTAAATTGTAGTTAGTTAATAGGAAGCTGAGAGTCCAGTGGGGAAGTGACAATCTGGCCACAACACTAGTGGTATCACACGTGATTGTGTCACGTGGGTTTGGTCAGCACCTCTAATGCTTCGTTGATGTTTATTTATGGAGGACGACGAGTCTATTATTTAGGGAGTACAACACTAAGCAAAATTCATTTTATGTTTTTATCAAACCTTTTCTCACAAGCAGGATGTGACACAAGGTAATTTTTTATCAGATTTTAACTGGTTTGAATTAAGAGTTTTCCTTCTCCAAGACTGGTTGCTATATCATGGTTAAAGAGACCAGTCTACCTTACTATGCATTGATATCGGAAGTGAGAACAGTTGGATTCATATCTTTCCCAAGAGCATTTGCATGATGTGAAATGCAAAAAGTCTTGTCTGGGATTTGAACTTTGGTTGCTGTACCAATTTCCTATGATGATGAACATTTCATTATTGGCACCTCTTTGTAAGAATACATAAATAGCCCTAGATGAAGCACAGGGCAAAGTATATTCATGCCTTTCTTAAGGGCATTAGTATAAAGTTGATGTAAGTAGCTTTAACTCTTATTCAAACTTTCATTGATTTTATGTTTCCTGTAATTATTTCTGCATATCATAACTGTATGCAATAATATGGTTGTGAGAAAAATTGAAAAAAAGAAGGAGAGACGAGTTTAAAGATTTGTTTCATGCTTCTATAAATCAGTAGCTCTTTCTGGCTCAATTAGTATAGCAACTGGTGAGTTTAAACGGGGCTTCCATAAGCATTTACCTTTTATTTCTGATTCACAGTTTCTCACATTTGTAAAATGACAATTCTAGGAAGTTAAAATAAAAAAGTAATTAGAAGATATAAGAAAAAAAATAATTGATAAAAACTGAGTTCATCTTTTTCTTTTTTTTTTTCTAAATGAAGAATTGGTGGAGTCACCATAGCATAGTGGTTAACTCAGTGGACTGCTATAGTGTAGTATATGAGTTTAAACTCCAGATGTACAATTGTGTTCACTTTCTGACTAATTCCCTTAGAAAATGAATGAAATCCTTTATTACCCCAGTAATAGTACCATTACTGTTCTTCTACAAGAATTACTTTAGTAGCATTAAATAACACATGAGGATTGATATGCCATTAAACAAAGAAACCAAGCCAAACCTAATCAAAGCTAAACTAAACATTATAAAGCATTATCATAATTATCTCTCAAATAAAATGAGATGAGATTTCTTCCAAGTTGTCGGCATGTTAATACTACTGTATGGCTGCATCACTCGTACTTGAAGAAAAAACTAGACAGAAACTCAAAAAGGATGCTGCATGCTGTTTTGGACAAATCTTAGAAGTAGCACCCTACAAAACTATAATTGCATGAACACTTACCTCCCATCTCACAAACCATTCGAGTTAGACAAAGAAAATATACTGGGAACTACTTGACAAATAAGAACAATTTAATGAGTGCTGTTTTCCTAGGGACTCCTACACAGGGACACACCAGTGCTGGTTGACCTGTAAAAACTTGCTGTTATTATCACTGCACATATAATAAATCTAAATAACTTACCAAGAGTGATGGGTGATAGGGATGAATGGTAAGAGATATTTAAAGGAATCTATGCTGTCAGCATTGATTGATGATTATGATGATCATTATTATTAATTTCAACTGCATTTTCTTCTCTCTTTAATTTTTAATGGTATTTTTCTTGCAAGTCACTCAGTTCATCATTCGATAAGAATGAATAACAATGAAGATCAGAAATACTAAAGTGAGGAACTTGTGTTCTTCCTTGCCTGAGGAAAGTCAGATTAAATGCACTGGTTGCTCTACAAACTGAACTATAAAGAACTATTGATGCCCATATATTACCGGTTGTGGGAGATGTTACTGGTATTTGTTCCAATATTTGTATTAACATATATCCACTGATACACTAACTTTGAATCAATGGAAAGGAGAGACAAGATAACCTCATATAGACATGTAAGACATATACTGCATACATATATGAAGATGTTTCAAAAGTGTGAACCAAAGATCGGTCATATTCTATCAAAAAAGGAACAAAAAAAGAGGAAGAGAAAGGATTCTCAGTTCATACATGACCACAGTGTCCAAAGCCACACCAACAATCAAGGAAAGACAATTTTTCTTGATTTGGTTTGGTTGGGTTTTATGGCATATCAACCATTGTAGGTTATCCAATGCCAAATCCTCTTTATACATGTATAGTAAATGTATACATGATTTGTAAACATATTTTATAGATAACATTCTTAAACTGGCCTGAGCTCTTTTTTGCACACAGTTAAATGGTTTCAAGTATTTCTATACGACAGTCACAATTTAACATCCATCATTTGTTCACTCACAGTTTGTTTTATTTGACCCATAGATAAGACCCTTTCCTGTGCTACCACTCCGGGTCAGAGTGGACCTGGGAGCAATGGCAATGAAAGGATATTCTGCTTTTCCCAAATCTCCAAGGATGGAGCCTCACCATCAGATGATTTAATGTCATAACCTGGGCACTTGTTAGAGGGTTAGGGTTAGAGGAGTTTTTATCCTTTGGCTAAGATACAGTCAGTGCATTTTACAGCCCCAGCTGACTGGACTGCTTTTCTTTTTTGGGAGGTGGGTAGGGGTTCCTACATTTTTAAACTCATCTCTCTCTTTATTTTAATCTCTCTTGAAACTATATTCATAACTATTTTTACTCCAGTAATAATAATAATATCTTTATTTATTTTTTATCTATATTTATATATCTTTTTATTTTCGGATGAAATTTTTTCAACCATGATGATAATTATGATTTTACTTCTTGAAAGGTTTTCACATAAGTTTTAACAGTTGTTTTTTTCTCTGAAGACTGAGTGACAACAAATCTCCACAAGCTACCAGGACTCTTCCCAGTATCCTAGCCAATTTTGTTAGTGCTGTGGTCTGGTTAGTTTCAATTTTTACTCTAATCTCCAGTTTACTGAGGTTCTTTTCCAGGTTCTTGAGAACTGTTCCAGGTGCTCCAGCTGTGATTAGTATCACCATCACCTTCAAGCTCCACAACTTTTTCTGCGCTCTAGCAAAATCCAGGTATTAATCTTTTTTTTTTTTTTATTTCCACTCTATGGTCAGAAAAAATCCAATAGATAAGATCTTTTCCTTTCGTTAGTTTCTACAGGGTCTGACCTTCTGGCTGGGATTAGACAATCTGTTTGTATCTCAAAATCCCAGAGAATGTTATGCTTCTCATTTTCTATGACAGACTTTAGTTTTGGCAGAAACCATTTGTCTATGTGGTCATTTTTTAATGTCTTGCATTATTCATACTGGGTTTCCTTTTCTACCCAGTCATGCCTACTCTTGAATTTCTTTTGTGCCAGTTTGCTGCATTTGTTTATTATGATATTAACGGTTTCATCTCTGTTGCCACATAGCCTACATTTGCTATTCTGTTATGTATTATTGATTTTTGCTTTGATATATTCAGTCCTAATTTGCATTTTTTTTTTTTGCTTCTATAAAAAGAGATTCAATTATATAATTCAAAATCTCAAAAGAATTTTAGTACAGATTCGCTTTTGCATAAATCATTTGTCTTAAGAATAACTCAATGGTGAGATTTGAACTCACATCCCAGTCCTTGAGAGCTTTGCCTTTTCCTTACAGCTTCTTTACCAATTATGCTACAAAGTTTGTTATTGTTATTATTATTATTATTATTATTATCATAACTTTGACTTGCTACTTCCTTTTTTATTGAGCCAAATGTTTGCGATTGTAAGTTGCCACTTCTCTATGAGAGAGGAAAAGGTGAAAAATAGTTAATCATGTTGGATGAACTTTTATTTCAAACTTTTCTGATAACAGAAGGAAAGGGGACAATATGTCTTTGAGACTAGAGCTCTACAAATAATGGAGTCCCTGAGGAGCTGCAGATATGCTTCAAAGAAGAAGGAATGATGGATGACATCCGTGTCCCCAAACAACTTGAATTTAAACCCTCATTCACAAACACAAATAGAGAAAAAAAGAGAGTCAAAGAAAAAAATTCTTCCATCAAGAAAAATAAAGACCACTGCTAAAATCAAAGAAATTGATATATTTCAAATTCTTTTCTTGTTAATGTATTGTTAAAGAATATTGGTGAACTCCAGAATTCAGATAAAGTTCTTCTTCTTATAGAGAAGAGGGGATGACCTAATTGTTTAAAGAGAAAGAAGTTGGAAAGCTGATTCCAAACTTCAGCTTGGACAGTATGCATTCACTTTGTTCAAATAATCTTGGAAAAGATAGAAAACTATTTCTCTCTCCATCCAGGAGTAAATAGTCTGGGAGTTGGAGCTTTTTAGTCTTGAAAAATGGTAGTTAATTCCTCTAAAAGTTTCCTGCTTGGCCCAATGTATCATATGTAAAGTTGAAAATAGTTTGTGTGCTTTACCTAAAAATAAGGACATAATTGGGATGGATGTTATACTCATCTGAGGATCAGAAAAGTCTGGGTGTGTTCAAGTCTGAAAAGCTAACCATCTTGAGCATTGAAGTCAGTGACAAGCCATGTTCAATATCGCTGTCAACCTCTAAAATGAAGAATAGCTTGATATGCCCATCCAGACAAATTGGATCTGTGAAAAATGGACTCTATATAACCCATTTTTCAGAATGATGCCATCATCACTGCTGTGCAAAAATAGGTCTTGTCTGCTTGTACATATTTTCTATGAGTGAAAATGTATGTCTAATGGTGGTTACTATGCAGAAACTAGTGCTTTTTAGCGGAAAACTTACTCTATCTAATGGTACTATTATGCTCCTAATATCTATAGTAGATTATTTTGACCAAATAGGAGCCATTTCTTTAAGACATAGATCCAGAGTTAGAATGAAAAAGAGAAAGAATGAGATTGTAAAGAGATTGTAAAGAGAGAATGAGTGACTGAAATGAAGTGAAAGACAGAGAAAGAGAAAGATTGAGGAATGAATTATTGTGTGGTTATTTAACTCAGCTATCAGACAATTTAAAAATATCCAAAATGAAATAAACCCTGGAAATAAATCTGTATTTTTTTTTTTTTTGGTAAGTAATATTTATGCATATCATCCTAAAAGAGACAAGGGTGATATAACTATCAAAAGAGGGGGTGTCTGCTTTATGTAATGGTTAAAGCGCTGGACTGCGAGATCATAGTATGCGAGTTCTAACTCCAGTCATGCTATTATGTCCTCTTTGAGGCAAATACTCTTGGAAAAGGTATGAACGCCCTTATCCTCCCAGCTGTGGGTAAAATAGTACCATTACTGTTCATCAAGAGGGATGGATTTGGCATTGGATTACCTATGATGGTTGATATGCCATTAATCCAACAGTCCTTAATCCTAAAGTCAAAAGCACTGAAAATGTAAGTGGCAAAATCAGTTCCAATTCTTAATGGAACAGTTTGAATTCACCTCAGGGAAATCCATGAACCCCCCTCATCCCAAACAAAGAGTGAAATAGAAGGTTAGATATAAAACCTTTTCATCTTGTAAAAAGGTGATCTATTTGGAGACATTTGATAATAGGTTAAGTCAGGAATATTTCTTTGTTATTGCGAGCATTTCACCCTATACAATCTATTGCAACTTATTTAGAGAGGAAATAAGCATCAGTGTATAAACTTCAATTTCCTTGGAGAAACCTGTAATGAAATTATTTGGAAGAATACCTAGATGCCTTAATAGGTTATAAAATATGTCGAAGGCCCAAAATCATCCCAAGATTTCATATACAAAGTTCATTCAATAAAGAAGGGGAAGATTTTTGCAAAACCAAAAAAATTTTTTTTCAAGATTTGTATCCATAAATGTAAACTCTAGATTCTCTGGAATTGGTTTAAAGCAAAAGTTATTCTAATCTTGTAAAAGTATCTCTTTTGAAGCTATTCAAAATGGTGGGAAATCAGAGTGTTCCAGCCTTGAACAGAGGTCTGTCATCAAGTTTTTGGTAGCTGTGAAGTGCAAACTATTTGACATTACTGAAGAATTTATGATATGTACAGAGGAGCATGTTTTAGTCAAAAAGATATTTACAAATTGGCTAAGCATGGTTTTGCCCCTACAAGTGTGAGTTGAAAAGAAAGTCTATGGAGAAGAAATGCACTGACTCTTCAGTAAACAAAAAGTTCTACATGCAGCGGTCTGTAAAGAAGGTCCTACTGAAATATTTATCTTTTCTCTCTTTTAAATGGTCATTCATTCTAATCATTTATCATATCCCTTGATTTTCTTTCATTTATTAACTCTCTCTCTCTCTCTCTCTTTCTCTCTCTCTTTCTCTCTTTCTCTCTCTCTCTTTCTCTCGCTCTCTCTCTTTCTCTCGCTCTTTCTCTCTCTCTCTTTCTCTCTCTCTCTTTCTCTTTCTCTTTCTCTCTTTCTCTGTCTCTCTCTTTCTCTCTCTCTTTCTCTGTCTTTCTCTCTCTCTCTCTCTCTCTCTCTTTCTCTCTCTCTATCATTCTATAGATAGATAGATAGATAGTTGATAAAGGAAAGAAGAAAATATTTACTTTCAAGTATCAAATTGTAAACAAAAAAAGAATGAGCTTTAGATGTTTATCAAACCCAAATACCATCGCAAGTTGGATGTAACACAAGGTAAATTTTTGAACAGAAAAATGCTGGTTTGAACTGAAAGTTTTCCTTCTTGATGAGTTGACTAACCAAGAGTAAGGAACATATCTGTCTTACTATTTACTTTAACTTTAGGTAGAAATAGATGGATTATTGCCTTTCCCAAGGGCATTAGCAGAAAGGGAAATGCAGTCTTGTCCAGTGTTTGAACTCGTGTCACCAATTCCATTTCCTATGACCATAATGACTCTGAAAGATTCACTATTTATCCAACTCATCTGCCTCATGTGAGATGTGAGACAAGATCAATTTTTAAGAAGAGTAAAGCCTGTTTGAATTCAGAATTACCCTTATCTGAGATTGATTACATAACCAAGGCAAAAGAACCTAGAGATGCCTGACTATACTCATTGGTAGAATGGGAATAGACAGATCCATCTCTTTCTCAAGGGGATTCAAATAAAAAGTTAAATGCAAACAGCCTTAATGACAGTAAAGCTGTATTTACCAAAGCAGAGATGAACAAGTGAAATACTAATTTTCTTAAAATAGTCCACCTGGTATTTAACAGATTTACTTCAATAACTTTTCCATTCGTCAGAGCATTTCTTTTTTTGCTCGGGTCTGAAACAGCACCATCAGATTCTTGTTAATGTGCTCTATGTCCTCAAATCCTTCTTTTGAGATGAAATTTCAAGTTTCTTGAAGCTATGAGATCTGGTGAGAATAGAGGATGCTACTTTTCCATAATCCTGTGTTATGACAAAACATTTTCTGCAAAAATAATCTAGACAAGCTTCATAGATTTTTTGAAACTGACTTGTCAAGATCAAATAAAGATGTTATTAGGTCATTACTTTATTATTATACAAGCTGTTAACGTGATTTCATTTGAGATTAAAAAAAAAATTTCAAGTTTCTAAAATATAAAGCTTCAGTTTCAATTTTTGAACGCATCTCATATTTTGCAAACATGCTATTTATATAATTGCCCAAGGGGAAACCCTAAATGTGCATGGCTATTAAATGTCTTTAGAAAACTCAACAGGATTCTGATCCTTATCTTCATCATTTCTGTTAGCATCCCAATCAAGGCAGATACTCTATGGGTGGCTAAAATCGATCCACTTAGGCAACACAACTGGAGAGATGGACCACTGACCACATTAAGGACTCCTCTTCCTTGGATTATTTTTAGCAAGTATTTTTTGTCTTTTTATTGATAATATTTTTTTCCTGGTGCTTTGTAATAAAAAAAAAACAAAAAAATGTCACTGAAGCAAAACCAAAAAAAAAGAAAACTGGATGACTCCTACTGAAATGTAGTCAGGGCATCTGAAATACAAAATGTTTCCAAACAGCTGGAATCTACCCCCACCCTTCATTCCAGTCAACCACTCACTTCCCAGGTAAACACAGAGAGCCAATCCACTTAAGTTAACAGGGAAGGGGTAGTGTTGATGATCTAGGGTTGGGGAGAGGGGCAAATGTTTTAGCAAATGATTGATAATTTTTATCAATAATTCAACAGCTCAGTTTGGGCCATAATGGATTTATTCTGTACTGCAATATTTTCATTTGCGCTAACCATTTTTTTTAAAATTTTATTTTCTATTTTTTCCTTGTTTTATTTGTATCATTTCATTTAGATACCAGAAGGGAAGGGGGGGATGAAGTTGAAAAGAGAGCCAGAGGAGAAAAACAGTTGGTGATGGTAAGAAAAATAAAACAGACACATTTTTGTTAATGAAATCTCTAAATGAGTTTTTATTGTCATTGTGTGTTTGTTTAAGCTTCCCTTACTTCCCTCCAGGAAGGTGGGGTTGGGTATTTAATAGGAGTGTTTGGTTTGATGTTATCTCACTCTTATTCTACATTGTGTCTCTCTTTCTCACTCACTATTCTCTCCTATTTTCTATTATATCCCTCTTACTCTTAACTGCTCTGTCTCTCTCTCTCATTTACTATTATCTCTCTCATTCTATTATCTCATTCGACATTATCTCTTTTTCTTTGTTTATTATCTATTTCTCACAGTTATATTGTCTGTCTATCCCTTTCTATTATCTCTTTGTCTCTCTGTCTTTTCTCTCTCTCTCACTCTCTGTTGTCTGTCTCACAATTTTTTTTCAAGACAATGCACTAATAGTTTATATTCTATAAGCAGTATATATATATATATATATATATATACATATATATATGTATATATATATATATTTAATTAAATATATATATATATATATATATATTTAATTAAATATATATATATACAATTATATATATATATATTTACTAATATATATTCACACACACACACAAACACACACACACATACATACACACACACACACACACACACACACATATATATATATATATATATATAATAGATTTATATATTTTATGCCATGTAATTTGGTCTTTATATATTCTATGCAATGTAATTTTGTTAACTGCCTGATGATTGTTGTTTTGCAAAAAACTCCGTGAAACCCAGGGGTAGCAGACTAAATTCCATGGCATATAATATATAAATCGATTATATATTTATTTATAATTATTATATAATAGCTCTATCCTAGATATTGAGCACTCTCCATATTATATTGCACTTGGTTTGCCACACACCCACAAAGTGATTTAGTGACAACCAACACTGGTGTAATAATATATATATATATATATATATATATATATATATATATATATATCTGCAGGAGGTATTTACATTTTATTAGTTGAAAAAGAAATCCTTTGTATATTTAAATTTCTTTCAGTTGATTCTTTAAAAAAAAGTAAAAAATAATTATAAGCCTGTCATTTTCAAGTATTTCCTATCCATTGACCATTTCTTTTCTCTTTTACTTCTCCACATATTGTTCTCTCTCTCCATCCATCCATCCTTCCTATACTTGGTCTGCCTGTCACTCAGACTGTCTCACAGTCTTTTTGCTTATGTTTGACTCAAAATACCTAATTCTGTCGCACCCATTTTTCTATTTCTCATTTTTTTCATTTCCAATTTAATCCTTCTCCAACTATTCTGCATCGTTACAAAAATTTTGCTTGTTAAATAAATAATATATATATATATATATATATATATATATATATATATATATATTATAAATGATAAATATATATGCATATATGTTAAGTGTATGTATAACTAAACCAATGCCTCATTCATTTAGTCAATGATTCTTTCTTTCACTTATTTACTTTTCCTGTATCAGTAACCCAATTTTAGGCTGTTCTTCATTGCTATCCACTCTTGTTTTTGTTTCTTTTTGGTTCCATTAATGAATTTTCCATTGAATCATCCATTATAACTGTTAGTTTAGGACATGATATATATATATATATATATATATATATATATATATATATATATATATATACATATATATCTTGTCCTAATCTAAATGTTATAATGGAGGATTCAATGGAAAATTCATTAATGGAACCAAAAATAAATAAGTTGCTTGGTTGGTTGTTTGTTTGGGTTTTATGGCATATCAACCTTTGTAGGTTATTTAACGCCAAATCCATTTTTATGCAAATAGTCAGTTCTATTTCAAACAATTCAGTTTAGCATAAGTACACAGATTAATTGTCAAAAACATTTCTATGTCAAGCAATTCAGTTAAGTCAAACAGTTCTATTTCAGCTAATTCAGTTTAGTATAAGCACAGATTTTGTTTATGCACAGTTAAATGTCAAAACAGTTCTATATTAAACACTTCAGTTTAGTGTAACTACAGTTTCAATGTCAAAAACAGTTCCATTTCAAACAATTCAGTTTAGCATAAGTTAGTTCTATTTAATCCATAGTTAGGGAACTCTCAGGTGCTTTCATTCCAGGCAAGAGAGGACCTGGGAACCATAGCAAGGAAAAGGTGCTCTGCATATATATATATATATATATATATATATATAAGAATACTGAAAAGATCTCATATATATATATATATCTCCCTACCTGAAAAGAGACTAATTTTTACTTTAATTGGTTAATTGAATTTTTTCTAAGAGTAATAGTGAACAAGGGAGTTGAATTACAGGAATAATAAATATTTCTATTTTGCTCAAACAGGGAACTCATTAGCTTCCTATTATATATATATATATATATATATACATTTATATTTTCTATAGCTACCATCTTATATGATATATATATATATATATATATATATATATTTTGATGTAAAAACTCTATCATTGATATTGAGCACTATTTAACAATACTGCATCATTTGGTCCACCATTTGCTCACCATTGCCCAGTCATCTGGGGCTGTAGAACACACTGCTTCTCTTCAGAGGAGTAAGACCCCCGAATGTGTGTCCTGGATATGACACTAAACAATCAGGTGGTAAGGTTCCAATAATGCTAGAGATTTGGGGAATAAGGAGTACCCATTCATTGCCATCACTCTCATGTCCACTTTGGCCTGGAGTGGTAGCACCTGATAGGGTCAAATAGAACTAAACTGTGTATTTATGCTAAACTGAAAAACTGAAATGTTTGAAATAGGACTTTTTTTGACATTTAACTGTTTGTAAACAAAAAACTATACCTATACTAAACTAAATTTTTGAAATTTAATTCAGTTTTAAATGACCCAAATATGCCATAAAACAAAACAACCAACCCACCAAATAATTAGCTCACCAAGTGAACTTGTAAGAACCATAAACCTTAAATGAATATATATATATATATATGTGTGTGTGTGTGTGTGTGTATTTCTGTGTGTATTTCTGTGTGTGCATGTAGATGTATATGTATGTGTGTGTGCATTTACCCAACCTCTCAGTTATGGGCAGAAAGTGACACAAGGTCATTGTTTAAATGGAGTAATTCAGAGTTTTTCTTTCTAGTTTTCCTTACTAAACTAAGGCTAAAGAACTCAGCCTGACTTACTATTTTCTTTGGGAAGAGAAGACATAAATTCTTCCCTTTTTCAAGGTCTTTAACGTAAAGCAAAATAGGATTCTAAAGGGTTTGAACTGAGGTCACTGATTCCATCTCCTATGAAGAGATATCCATTGATCATGTATATGTGTGTATATGTGGGTGACTTATGCATTGAAGCAGAAAATATCTATGTAGATATGACTGGGGATTTTAGGGATGATTCAGTGAGCAAATTCCAGAAAAAAATTTTTAGCAGCACTTCAAATTTGGCTAAGAATCTTCTGAATGTGATCCACATTCTGGAAGGTCTGCAACAAGCATAAAACGTGAAAATGTTTAATACGCGTTGGCAGCTATCAAAGGAAATTGCCACTTGACAATGCAGGAATTAAAAGACTTGAGGATTCTATGGATTGTTTGGAAAGGATCCAGTCATTTTGTGTAAAAATTACTGGAATCTCAGTACTTTTATCCACTGTTATAAACTAAAGCAGACGATATAAAGATTTTTGACAAATAGTACAACTTGTAAATAACAACAATATTAGAAATACAGTGGACTTATTTACTGAATTGACAGTGGAATAATTGGGTAATTTTATATGGTTTTATTTTAGATATTTTCTGAATTTGTTTTTATTATTATTGAATTTTCAATATATCTATTTCTTTATTTTTTCCTAATGAATACTAATAAATTTCAAGGTTGTCTTGCATATTAAAACTATGGAGGCACTCATGGTGCAACATTTATCATTGTAGGAAATGGACAAACCAAATTCAAATCCTGGACGAAGCTATTTACATTTCACATAGTGCTAATATCCTTGGGAAAAGTATAACACCAAATATTCTCCCTCTGCTCTGGGTGAATAGTCAGGCAGACTGGACTCTTTAGACTTGATATGGCAACTAGTCAAAGAGAAGGAAAGCTCTATACTGCTTCACTCAAAAATTGACTTTATGTTACATCCTTTCCATAATAGAGCGTTTGGGTGAACGTATGCATACATACATACATACACATTCAGTTGAGGAGAAGGAAAATTTTGAATCTAAACAAGTTGAACTCTGCTTAAGAATTGGCCTTATGTCACATCCTGCTCAATTGGTTAAATACATATATATTCAAATTATAATAAAGAAACATTAGAGTGTTCGCCAATGGTCTGGGAGACCTGGGTTCAATTCCAGGTCGCGTTAGACTTTTAAGATGGTACTTGATACCTTCTTGCTTAACACTCAGCAATATAAGGTTCATATCAAGGGTAAAGTGGAGTAATCCAGGGAAAGGAGCAGTGCCTTCCCCTACACCTCAGAGTAGTAGCTATTGAAAAAGGAGCCTTCTGGTCACCCTCGAATATGGTCGCCAGCTTAACTTTTATACTGAAATCATTGCTTTGTTGTTTTTTACAAGTTTATTATTTTTTTTTTTTTTAGTTCACATTTCTGTTTCATTTTGCTTCATTTTTTTTCTTTTTTGAGGAATTAGCGGTTGGTTGGTTGGTTGGTTTTACAGTATGTCATCCTTTGTTTGGTTGTTTTATACTAAGATTTACACTAACCTCAGGCTGCTTACATTACAATGTTGATCTTAAATGGTCACCCAATAAAACACTCAACAAGTTGTGATGACTGAGATGATACCGTTGATCAAATTATAAGTAAATGGATCAAACTGTCATGAAAGGAATACAACAGCAGGCATGACTGGGTTGGAAAGGGGATTTATCGGGAATTGTTCAAGAGACTAAAGTTTGGCTCTACTGACAAATTGAATATGCATAAACCAGAATCTGTTATTAAAAATCAGTCACTTAAAATTCTCTGAGACAAACTAGCCAATCCAGCTCAGAAGATCTGATGTTAATCAACAAGAAAAAAATAACTTCTCATCAAGTTGAATTTTTCCATTCCAATGGTTAATAGGGTGAAAGTAAAAGAAAGCAAAATACCTGGATGTTGCTAGAGAGCTTTAAAAGTCATGGAACATGTAGGTGAAGGTGATAACAATTGTTGCTGGTACTCATGGAATTCCCCAAAAAGCCTTGAAAAGAGACTGAATGAACCTGAGATCAAAGAAAGAATCAGGACCATCCAAACTACAGCATTGTGTAAATTGACTAAGATAACGAGAAAGGTTCTAAAAACCTGAGAAGATTTTTGTTGTTACTTAAAATTCAGTGAAAAACCATTAATCAAAACTATAATGAAAAGCTAGAATCTATTCTTGAAAATGACACTCATTCAACTCTCTGAGATTGTGAGATAAAAACAGATCCCTATTTCAAACCAGAAGACCCAAACTTGTAATAATTAACAAAAAGAAAAGAACTCGTCGTTCAAGAAGACCACAGAGTAAAAGTCAAAAAATAGATAAAAGCATAGACATTGCTAGAGAATCAAAAAACAAAACAGGGAAACATGAAGATGAGAAAGGTGCTAATTATTGTCAGATCTCTTAGAACAATTTCAAAGAAACTGGAAAACAAACTGAGTGAACTGGAGACTTTAGGAAGGATTGAGACACAGAACTATTGAGATCTGTTAGAATACTGGAATATTAAGGAGACTTGCTGTCACTTGGAAGTCAGTGAAAACCACCAGTTAATAATTGTAGGAAGTACATAAAGAGTATAATGATATTGTGAAGTTATAGATATGTTTGAATAATAATAATAATAATAATGGTATTAAGCAAATGCAGCAAATTGGCTCGAAAATAGTATATGACTAGACACATCTGGGTGGGGAAGGTGATCCGCTATGAACTGTGCAAGAAATTGAAATTTGATCATTCTACCAAATGGTATATGCACAAACCAAAATCCATCTTGGAGAATGAGATGCTGAAAATTCTCTGGAATTTTGGGATACAAACAGGTGAACTAATCCCAACCTTTGGTGGACCACAGAGAGAAAATCTAAGAAAATGAAAAGAGAGACAAATACTTAGACCTTTGCAGAGAATTAAAAATACTTTGTATCATTATTCCAATTGGAATGACCCTCAAAGGCTACATAATGGGGTTGGAAGAACAGGAAATTGGAGGATAAGCTGAGACCATCCAAATTACACGATTGTTGAGGTCTGCCAGAATTCTGAGAAGAGTCCTGTAGACCTGATGAGACTTGCTGTCTCTTAGACTGCAATGAAAGATCATCAGCTAACATGAGGGTGAAAAACTCAGAAGGAGTAATAACAATGATAGTAATAATAATAATTATAATGTAGGAGAAACATTATAGTTATTTGATGTGTATATAAAATATATTTTGTAATATTTTTCTTGAATGTATGCTGAGCATCAGTTTAAGTAATGGAATTGGCAACGTAAATTCAAATTCATTTCCCTTCATGCTAATACTCTTGGCAAAGGCATGAATCCATCTGTTCTCTACCAGCAATGGGTAAATAGTTGGAGAGACAAAGTCATTTAGCCTTGGAAAAGTAACCAGTCTAGGAGAAGAAAATTTTGAAATTCAAATCAGATATATCCCACTTAAAAATTGCCTGTGTGTCTCATCCTGGCTGTGACAGAGGAATTGAACGAAGGTTTTGTTTGGTCGATTAGTTTATGGTATAACAACCATTGTGGGTTTTTTAATGCTTAAGCCATCCTTATAGAAGGCCACAAGAAGTACTATTCAACCCATAGCTCAAGAGTGATGAGGGGGTTCATATCTTTCCTGGGGGCGTTAGCCTGAAGACGAATGTAATAGTGTGACTGGAGTTCAAACCTGTTTATTGTAGTCTTGGAGGTCCAGGATGCTAACCACTGCACCACAAGGATTCTTCCCAGACTGAGTAAAGACAAACTTTGTTGTAAGAGTCTGAAAACATAATAATATCCTTGATACATCCTAATATATATGATACTAAAATATCAATAATATAACTTAGTCATAAATTGGTAATCTTTAGATTCATCCATGAAATAAGCTTTAGTGTATAGGTCAGTAAAAAATGAAAATACACTTGATTCATCTAAATATACTATCATCACACAAATATTAATCAATACCAAAATTTTTTTCTCATAATTCTTTTTATACCTTAGCTTTTGTCTCTTACTTTTTTTTTTCTGTCTTGAATTAACAATGTGTGTAGCATTGACTCTTTATTGATTGATATGATCAAGCCAACAAATATACAGACCACCTGAAAACACACCAAATAATTTATCTATTTATTTAGAAGATATAGTTTACCTATGAATCTATCATTTAGAAAACCTCTTTATATAACAATATACTAAGCTTGATGGCAATGTTTAGGGTTCAATCCCATGAAAAGGTTTTAACCCTGAATGCTGATTTTCTTCTCCAATATTTGTGAGCTTGTAAAATCTGTAATAGCAATAGTTTCTATATGTTCATTTTTTCCTGTATATTTTTAAAATTGATACTCTAAATTCTCAAAATAAATCTGTATGAGGGTGACATAGTGATGGTTAACAAGCTTACTACTTCACTCTTGTAATCCTGTCTTAAACTATACTATATACATATATGCATTCTTTTAAAGACATACAGAGACTAATATTGATATTTTGCCTATTTGCCTGGGGTTTCAGAATACACCAACTGCTTCTCTGCAGAGGGGTAAGACTTCTGCAATGAGTGTCCTAGATATGACACTTAACAATCTGATGGTGTGATTCCTGTAATGCTGGAGATTTGGGGAATGCGGAGTACCCCTTCATTGTCATCACTCCCCGGTCAACTTTGGCCTGGAGTGATAGCACCTAATAGGGTCCTATCTATAGGTCAAATAGAACTAAACTGTGTACTTATACTAAAATGAATGTTTTGAAATCGAACTGTTTTGACATTTAACTGTTTGTGAACAAACTCTAAACTTATACTAAACTGAATTGTTTGAAATTTAATTTGGCTTTAAATGACCCAAAAAGGGTTGATATGCCATAAAACAAAACAACCAACCAACTTATATTAATATTTATGCATCTGTGGGAAAAGATTAATGTTTAAATTGTATCAAAGAATCATAGATTTCTTTAACAAGAACTTTTCAGCATTTTTTCTTTCCATCTATAAAATAGATTACTAAATTTATCAATGAAGAGTGTTCAATATCTGCTGCAGAGCATATATATAACTTAGAAAACAGAAACGGTGTCAATGGCACTCAGTGACTGTCAGTTTTTCACTGGTGATCACAAAGGCAAGAAATTGATAGACACCAAATACCACTGACACTTAATCTACACTACCTTTACTTATATATATATATATATATATATATATATATATATATATATATATTTACAAAAAATATATATATACAATATATATATATATATATATATATATATATATATATATATATATATATATATATACAAAAATACTATCCTATTTCACATATATAAAAAATATATATTTATCAATTTATAAATACAGAAAACTCTATGTACTCATATATTATTGATATTTGATTATCACATGGGAATTAAATCATGACTAATTGAAAGAATCATGAAAGGGAGGAAAGTTAATAAACTAAAAAAAGAAGAAAAAGGCCAAAATAATGTCCAATCTTTGTCATAACTGATCCTCTGTTGCTATAAAACATTTGAGTTATAAAAGAGGCTGATGTTAACATCACGAGTCAAATCAAAGAGGTACAAAATGCTAGAGAGGAACCCCAGGGAAAAACATACAGGACTCAGTTCAAATGCTTAACAAATCCTTGTAATATAAAATAAGCAGTGAACAAAAAAGTGATGCCACACACTGGAAATTGTGCCCTGGTCTCCGATTCTTTTCATTCAGTTCGGCTCCAAGAATGCAATATATTCACCACCATGAACAGGCGCAATCTTCAAATATTTGTTTTATTTGCTTCATTTCAAACTGTATTAAGGATGGGCAGAGATTATTACTTTAGAGGGATTTTCATCTTATATTTTACTTCATTTTTTAAAAAAAAATTCTTTTTTTCTTTCTTTTTTTAACCACAGAGTTAGGGAACATGGATATTGTCAATGATTATTTTTTCTCTTGCTTTGGTCAGCAAATCTATTTGATGTGGGATGATGTTAAAGGCAAACCCTTACTGGATGTATCGTTGACTTTTCTGAAATTACAAAAAAATGTAAAAAAAATGAAATAAGATAAAAGAAAGCAGGTTATAGAAAGCAATCAATCAACAGATCAATCGATGAAAATAATCAATAACTTGGTATTGATCTATTTCTTATTAGAATGAAGCTTGTGAATGTTGAGAATATGGTGAGAATTAATAGATTTGGGGGACCAAAAACAACTATAACTCATAAATACTTCAAAAAAAGAAATTCTTAAAAGAAAAAGAATTTAAAAAAAAGGGAGATTAATATGATCCATGTTGATGAGTACATTGAAGGGCACACAAGGATTATTTTATATTTCTCGGCATATAACTGACCAAAGTTGTGGCTCTTAAGAACTGGACAAAAGATACTGAGATTTGCAATGTAGGAACCTGTTCCAGGAAAGAACCCTAGATAACAAAAGAAAAGAAAGCCAAGGCATTCATACATATAGTACAGGCTACAAATACATTAAAGAAACCTTTTAATTAAGAGTCCAGAAACGGAACTAAACAAAAGCCTAACACAAAATCTTTTTCTCTCAAGGTCATGGAGTCAATCCAGGGTTAATTCTGACTTTTGCAAAAATCATAATTTCATAAAAAACAGTAAATTGATTTATGGCCATATAAGAATTCATTGATTTCCTTTCAGAGACTTTCTGGGACTATTCTCATAATATAAATTTCACTAAGAAAAGCGATGTGACTGGTGTCTTGTGTGAGCTATGGGTGACAGAAAGATAAGCAGATTGTGTAATCATTTAAGATCATATTTTGGGAATATATAACTGTAATCTGAGTTTTCTGTAACCATTTTACTTTTTCCTTTTGTTTAAATTTCATCCTTTTGAGGTTCTTTAGGAAAGAATGATGTATATATATATATATATACATACATACACACACACACACACATATATATATATATATATATATATATATATATATATATATACAATACTGGATATAAAAAACAGACAGTGAAAAAATAGAATAATTGTTTACTGTTGTAATAAATCTTAATGAAACTTTAATGGTTTAGAATTACAAAGGAAGAGATTATTTTCATTGATATTGTTGCCAAAGTTCTCTTAATTGAAGTGAAAAGTCAGAATTATCAAAATATTGGAATTTTCTTTTCCTTGCTTTGATATTCTAATTTGTGATTAGCCTTTTGCTAATGGCGAGTCAGCAGTCGTCTTAGTTTGAGAAAGGGCAAAATAATCACTTCTATGTATGCTTAAGGTATTGGTGTTTCATTAAAATTTGTGCCAACTATAAATAATGGTTCAGTTTTTCAGTCTGTTCTTTTTGTTCAAAACTGAATATATATATATATATATATATATATATATATATATATATATATATCACAAAATATTCAGCATCTGATAATTGGTTACAACATATGAATCTGACAGTAAAATGCCAAAGGAAATGTTTGAATATGAAATCCTATTCTAATTTGTTTAAAAAAGATTTTAAGAATATAAAATATATACAGGACTCTATTTCTTGATGTTAAAGTTGGCACTGTATTGGAAAGAAACAGCAATTTAGTTATTTTCTAACTTCTTAATATCCATATATCAAAGTATCTATGCGTGTGTGTGTGCGTTGGTTGGTTAAGTTAGTTTTTATGGCATGTCAAACCTTGTAGGTTATTTAATGCCAAATCCTGTTTTTACATATATATTAATTATGTATATATTAATTATATATACGAGGATCATTAAATAAGTTTCCAGACTTTTTTTGTATGGGCACTTTTATTGATAGTACACACATGAAACTCTAGCCCTTTCGAAGTAATCTCCTTCGGCTGCAATGCACTTGTTGTACCATTCCAACAACTTCTCGAAGGCCCCATGGAAGTTCTCTTGTGTGAGCATGTCAATGAACTTCGTCTCAGCTTCTTTCATCTCCTCAATTGTCTATTATCAACAGCCTCTGGGCTTAGGGAATAACCAAAAGTCACAGGGAACAAGGTCTGGACTATAGCAAGGCTGAGGAACTGTCTTGATGCCCATCTTGGTCAAATAGTCTGTGACAAGGATGGAGTTGTGGACTGGTGTATTGTCCTGGTGGAAATGCCCATGACTCGATTTGAAGAGTGCTGGCCTCTTCCCTAGGAATCTCTTCCTGAACTCCTTTAAAACCTCAACATAGTAACCCTAACCCTAACCCTTTGGCCAATCAACTCTGGTGTATTGACTTCCTTACTCCTCCCACACCTCTCATCATCCCTCACCAACTCCCTGCCTTCCTTGAATCTCTTATGCCACTCAAAAACTGATACTTGATTCATGCAAGATGGTTCAAAAGCAGTCTGAAGCATTCCATACGTTTCTGTGTTATTTTTCCAAGTTTAAAACAGAATTTTATTGCATATCATTCTTCTAAAGTATCCTCATGTCCAGATTGCATTTTTGAAATTCACCAGCTGTGACAATCAAGCTTTAGTAGGGCGTATTCCAATTGCTGCTGTAGCTGTTCATTTGAACCTGAAATTATAAAAATTTGTCCGTAATCTCATAAGATATATAGCAATAACATACTGAATTTTCAAGAGTCTATGACAATTTTAAATGCCTGTACCAAAACAGTCAGGAAACTTATTGAATGCACCACATATATGTTATATATGTAAACACATTTTGTTAATAACGTTTTTAAACAAGCTTCAGCTCACTTTTTTCCAGTCAAATGGTTTCAAGTATTTCCATATAACAGTAACAATTTAACATCTGTCATTTGTTTGTACACAATTAAATAGATTTACATATATGAGTTGTAAGTGAGTAGTTTGTTGGTCATTTCATTTTTAAATGAGTTAAAACTAATTTGTTTGCACATTAGTATTGCTATTGTTCTACTCAGTTAAATGCTTTTAATAATTATTCTATTTAAGATTTATGATTTATTTGCAGACAGTAAAGTAGTTTCAAATATTGTTATCTAATACCAATAATTCAATTTAGGTACAAAGTTAAAGAGTTTTAAGTATTGCTCTATATCACTAAACTGAACATTGGTATAATGGTTAGAGTGTTCGCCAATGGCCCGGGAGACCTGGGTTCAATCCCAGGTTGAGTCATATCAAAAACTCAAAAAATGGTACTTGATGCTACCTTGCTCAACACTCAGCATTATAAGGTAAGGATCAAGGGTAAAGTGGAGCAATTCAGGGAAAGGGGTAGTGCCCTTCCCTACACCTTGGTGTAGTAGCTATCAAAAAGGGAGCCTTCTGGTCACCCTCGACAAACGTTGCCAACCAACAAACAACTATATATCACGAACAATTCTGTTAAACATCAGTCATTTGTTTACACTCAGTTAAATAGTTAAACATTTCTATTTCTTGTAATTCAGTTTTACATGTCATTTGTTTGCTCATAGTTTTAAATGTCAAACAGTTCTATTTGACCCATAGATAAGACCCTCTGGGCCAGGACCCTCCGAGCCAGAGTGAACCTGAGAACAATGACAATGAAGGGGTTCTTTACATTCCACAAAGCTACAAGACTGAAGCCTCACCATCAGATTGTTTTGTGTCATATCCAGGGCACTTCTTGGGGAGAGGTCTTACCTCTTGGCAGAGATGATGTCATTGTATTCTATGACCCCAGCTGACTAGGCTGTGTGTATGTGTGCATTAATTTGTTTGTGTGTGAATGTATGTGGGTGTGTGCAGATATGTACATAGGAAAGGTTACTCATGTACATGTTTGTAAGTGTCTATAAATGTATATATATGTATATGTATGCTCTTATGTGTTTATGAATGAATATTCATGTGCCTATGCGTATATGAATTGAGACTTTTGTATGTATATATGTGTGTGTGTCTTTATGTGTGGATGGTCAATTGTGTATATCAATATGACTGTGTGTGAACATATACTCATGAATGTTTATGTATTGTCTTGTATAAATATGTGTGTATATGTACATGCTGGGACATGTGTATGAATACATATTTGCGAGAATGTTTGCTTATAAACTGATATATTTGTACATATATATATAAGTGTTTGAATAAATTAATAGGGATACATATATGTGAATGGTACATGGATATGTATGCATATGTGGGTTATTAATTGATATGCATGCATAGATGTGCATCCGCATGTATTAAGTTGTTCAGAAAATAATGTTCAGTTTCAAAATATACTTTTATACCTGAATTAATAAATTTAAACAGTGTTTTAATCCGTCAAAATATGACCCCTAAACATCGATGCATTTTTGCCATCAGTTGACAAGATTATTTATGCCTGTATGATAAAACTCTAAAGGTTTGGATGCCAAGAAATCTTTTAATGCAGTTCCTACTTTTCCTTTGAAATGGGATGTTTTTTGGCATAAAAAAATTGTCCGCATGCTTGAAAAAACGGTTGTCAGCAGGTGAGAGATCAGGAGTCTATAGTGGATGTCATAAAATCTCTTATCCCAAGTCAATGAGCTTCCGCAGTGTCATCCAGGCAACATGAGGCCAAGCATTGCCATAAAGTAAAGCTTAAACTAATGTGAAAAAAAAGCGAAATGCATCACTTCTTTGTTCATGAAAAATCTTCATATTGCCTTCAAAATCAAACTCTGAAAGAAACAATAGAAATTTAGAAAAGACAACTTTTAATCAAGAGGAAGGTGATTTTTTTTATTCAAATAATGTTAGAACAGAATTTAAACTATTTATACTAAAATTGGACAGTATTTTCCTAACAACCTAATGAGTTTCTATGTATGTGTATATAAAAGGTTCATATGAAGAAACACTAATAAAGATGAAAATGTGTATGCACATGTATGGCTGTGTGCATATATACATAACATCTCCAAATCATAAATGTAGGTATGTATGGCACAATGGCTATTGTCATAAGAAACTGACATGACAAGCCAAGTTCAAATTTAAGATGACACTTTTTGACTTCACCCTAATCGCCTTCTTTCTGCATGTGTACAGAATATCTTTATTTACTCATCTCACAGCACAAATTTTGAGAGTGATTTCTTCAACAACTGATGACGTCTTTGTTTACTAATACAGGCCATATATGATTTAATAAAAGAACGCCTGCTGAATCCAACTCAAATTTCAAGTAATGCAAACAAAATTAATAAGTATTGTTTGCAGTTGAAAGGGTTAGAGGTTGGGTAAGGTTTAAACCTGAATCAGATATTAAAAATTTAAGTGATTCTTTAGCTGGATATGTTGGTGAAAATCAATGTTTTGGGTAAATTGACACTCAAATTTGGTAGCTTGTCACTCTTTGTAGACTAGTTTTTAAAAAAATGTAAGAATCAATACACTGGTGTCATTTTAGATGGAAAGAAAAATAACTTATTCTGAGCATGATGGTAGTTTAAAAAAATTTGACTAAAAAAACAAACAAACTTTTATCTAGGTAGTTAAGTGTGCATAAATAACATCTATTGATTAGAACAACATTTTCTGGAGTCATTAGAAGCAAAACACAGTAATCCAAAGTCAAATGTTGATCAAGGCGGTGTGTATTTCCCTTTATGCTAATATCCTTAATGATGTTTCTATTTCATTATACGCTAATATCCTTTGGAAAGGCATGAATCCAACTCTCATCATGGCTTTGGGTAAATAGTAGGGGTTGTAGTGTTCTATCTTAGTATAATCTTTGTTAAACAGACAATATAACAACATAATGAATTGATCCTGTATACTTATGAAAAAGTGGATCATATTATGAGAAAGTGGATCATCTTATGAAAAAGTGGATCATTTTATGAAAAAGTGGATCATCTTATGAAATAGTGAATCATCTTATGAAAAGTGCACTATTTTACGATAAGAAATAGCATGAATTTACAAAAAAGAAGACAAACTGATGCCTAATTAGAATTAGGATTTTTTAAAAATGCCACCTGAAGAACAAAAAGAGTAAAATTTCTGTGATCAATTGGCTAACATGCTGTAAATAAGTATAAACTCCCGTTATACGATCACATTCATATTTTCTGCCTTTAGGAAAAGTATAAACTCACTACTCTTCTCAGCTATGACTTAGATAACACCAATGATCTGTACAATAACAAGGATCATTTTGGAATTAGATTACCCACAAAGATTGAGATGTCATTAAACAAAGAAACAACAACCTAAGAATAAAAATTCTTTTTTAATGCACACCGTATCATTGTGCTGTTAGAAACAAATCATGTAATCAATGACTAATGATAATAAATTTTAGTTTTGTAGGAGAAAATGGTCCTGGTATAGATATGGTGCTGTCCACTTCAGAGCACAGATACTGGGGGTGAAGAGCTTCTGGTATCTGCATGAAAGTGCTTCCTTCCTGATTAGCATATAAACTGTTCAGCAATAGTTGAAGTAGCAAAAGTACACGTGTACCTAATCTTCATGATGGAATGCTAAGCATAGTCGTTTGGAAATCTGTTCCGAGAATAAATCCAAAGAAAAACCTAAAATGTATTTGGACTACATTATATGTAAGGCATATTTGTTATAAAGGTTATTATTGTAAGAAATGGAATTAGTGATCTGAGTTCAAATCTGGAATGAAGCTATTAGTATTTCACTTCACAGTATTGTCCTCAGGAAAAGCATAAATCCATCTCTTCTCCCCTAAGCTATGGGTAAATAGTAGGGCAGACTAGGCTCTTTAATCTTGGTACAGCAACAAGCCCAGGAGAAGGGTAACTCTGAATTCAAACCAGGTTTACACTTAAAAATCGACATTATGTCACATCCTGTTTATGGTGAACAGGTAGGTTAATTATATAGATTACAGGTAAGTCTGGGCTCTTTTACCTTAATGGGCAACCAGTGCAGGAGAAGGAAAAAACTCTGAATTCAAATCAATTGGCTTAGCATATTGATTGATTGATTGATTTTAACCATATGTCAAGCCGACTAGGGCTATTTTATGCCTAGAGGTTCGAGAATCATGTTCATATTCACATTTTTTTGTGTTTTAGTTTTTTAAGAGTATCATTGAATACAAATAATTTTTAAAAGGATCTATTTGAACCTTAGATGGGAGCCATACAGATACCACTACTTCAAGTCTGAGTGGACTTGAGAGTAATAGCTATGAAAAGGTACACTACACTACCCAGACATCCTTAACTGGATCCTCATCATCAGACGCAGTTTAATTTCATACATAAGACCCTGAGGATATTGAGGGGTCAATGTCCTCTGACAGGGACCAAGAAGTGAAAACTATGGAGAAGTATGTTTTAGTCAAAAAAAATCTTTACAAATGGGCAAAACATAGGTTTGCTATTATGAGCTTGAGTCAAAAAGAGACTCTATAGATTGGAAACATACTGTCTCTTCTGTAAGAAAAAGTTCCGGGTGTAGGAGTCAGTAAAGAAAATCATGCTGACAGTCTTTTTGGAACATAAAAGAACATATGACAATTGGTTTCCTCAAAAAATGATCAACTGTAAATTGCATCTTCTTAGACAAAATTCACTTTATTTATCGAATGAACCTTGTTTATTTTTCCAGTATTTTATGTGTGTAAGAAAAATCTTGTTATAAAATAACAATTATTTTGTGCCTTAAAACAGCTTAAATCTCTGTTTAGAAATATTGATGCTAGCTTCTATCAAGAGTGTGAACACCAGAACAATAATAATATATGTTGTTTTTCTGAACTGAGTTATTCCTATGACAAAATCATTCTCATGATTACAGGAAAAAAAAAATACATGATTTTTCTTACAATTTTATATGACATCCCATTATCATTGACAAACTACAAAAGAAAAAAGAACACACATCCAACAAACAAATAATACCCCAAAAAATCAATTTTAAAGATAGTCTTTCTTAGTACAAAATAACTGTTTTTAGCTCTCATATGGTTACGATGAGAAAAAGAAAAAAAAATTGGTAAGATAAAAGATATCTTGATCTTATAAACTGAAGTGCATAAAAATGATCTGTCATATGACACAACTCTGAGAGAAACTCTCAAAAGACAATCAGGTCAGAAAGTACATAGACACACTCACAAGACCATGCCCTCAAATCAGCTATGTATCAACTGATTTGATCCAATGAATGAAACAAAAGACGATGTGCCTAAATGGACAAAGTAACGATGGCAGTTAAATTGGCAGAATATTTTTCATTTTCCCTTTGATGTTAATGCTCTGTGTTACCCCCAAAACGGATCTCTTCACACACAAACGGAATTTTGTCTAATTTGAGAAAGCGTCAACCAGAAAAATCTTTTTCTTCCCACTTTTTTTTTTCCTTTAATGAGAAATCTCGATGGCATATTCAAAATGAGGAGATAAGATTTACATCATCGAACACATCTTTATAAATGACAAAAGAAAGAAAGAAAGGAAAAAAAAAGAAAGAAAGAAAGGAAAAAGAAAGAAAGAAAGTAAAAAGTCCAAACTTATCAACGTGTGTTATGTTAAAATCAGAGTCTTGTGAGGCTAAACAGAGGATATAACAATGTTTATATTTCATTTTATGCTAATATCCTTTGGAAAGGCATGAATCCAACTCTATATCATTGTAAGTTATAAAGATATATAGCCTTTGTTAAACACAATGTGATGAATGGATCTTGTAGATCCTCTTGTGGTGAGAAATGGTACGTACTTACATAATTAAAATTAAGATTTTTGAACATACTTCCTGAAGAACAAAAGTCTTTTAAAATGCACACTACATCATCAGTGTTGATAGAAACAAATTATAAAATCCAAATTATAGTAAAATTTTTAGCTTCAGACAACAAAAGGGTCCACGTATAGACATATTGTATTGTCTACTCCAGAGCAGGAGAATTGGGGGTAAACATCTGGTCATCAGTGATTGCTTTATGAAAATAAGAAAGCATTAAAAATCTTCTAAGCAACTTTAGAAGTTTATTGCTTTTCCGAGGTTGGTTGGCGGTATGGATAGTGTATTAAGACAGCTGTCGGCTTATTCTAATTTCAAGAAGAATATATTTTTTTATCCTGCATTATTGAGTTCATTTTTCTGACTTGTTCATTTTTCTAACTTGACTTTTGGATCTAACATGAAATGTATGAAGTTGATCACCAAAGTTATTTAAAGTCAATGGTAATCATCAGATGGCAAAATCTGACATTTCTGGACAAATACAGTGAGATAAAGTCCTTAATATAAATTACAGAAATGATTCTGATATCATATCTGATCCATGTTTTGCTCATCAGAGGTATTGGATGTTCATGATGAAGAAATGAAAAAAGGACAACACTAGATATTTCCATCACTCTGTTGTTGGAGATTTGAATATTCCGTTTGTATCCCTATAGAGGAGTGAGAACCCTCAAAAGGGGGTTCCCTGGGTATGATCTAAACTGTATCTGGAGGTAAGGCACCAGTTCTGGAGCAATGGAGAATATTGAGCATCCATTCATTGCCATTACTCCTATGTCCACTCTGCAGAGGAGTAAGATATCTTATCAAATAAAGAAGTGTCCAAGGCATGACACTAAACTTTATCAGGTGGTGAGGCTCCAGTCCTAGAATTGCCATTACTCCCATGTTCACTCTTATTGGGAGTGGTACTAACAGTTACATATACATGTTAAATATATATATATATATATATATATATATATATAGGTATCATATAATGGGTGATGTTTATACAGCAGCACTGCTTCCGACAAAGAACTCATTGGATGATGACTCTGGTTTCAGGTATTGGTTTCAGGGTTAAACATCATGACCACTAACTCAGAGTGCCCCAGGAGCAACTCATGATACCATCATACTTTGTTGGATTGACGTCATTTGGTGTATATATATGTATGTATGTATATACATATATATATATACATATATGTATATATAAGTGAAATAAAGTTGGCAACGTATGTCAAGAGTGACCCGAAGGCCCCCTTTTAAATAGCTACCACACAAAGTGAAGGGGAGGGTGCTACTCTATTCCCTGGATTGCACCACTTTACCCTTGATCCTTACTTTATAATGCTGAGTATTAAGCAAAGCAGCATAAAGTAACATTTTTGAGTCTTCTGTATGACTCAAACTGGGATTGAACTCCAGTCTCCTGCACTATTAGTGAACTCTCTACTCATTAAG
Source organism: Sepioteuthis lessoniana (assembly GCA_963585895.1). Lineage (NCBI taxonomy): Eukaryota > Metazoa > Mollusca > Cephalopoda > Myopsida > Loliginidae > Sepioteuthis > Sepioteuthis lessoniana. Next base: position 82,817,782 of record OY757931.1, on the reverse strand, counting down.
CCAATGACCAGGCAATACGTATATATATATATGAATATATATATGTATGTATATTTGCATATATATGTATATGTATACAAATGTATATATATATTTGTATATACATGTATATATACATATATATATGTATATATATGTATGTATATGTATATATATATATATATATATACATATAAGTATATATATATATAAATATTAATAAATAAAGACATAAATATATATATTCAGTAGTGAACATAAAGATCAGAATGATGCTAAGGAAAAGTCTAAATGTGAAATAACTTTTCATTTTAAAATTTTGTAGAACTTTTTATCCACGTAAAATAAAGATATCAATAGGAATTATATAATTCCAAAGTATAAAGTTCAATAAACTTATTTTGATAAAGTTATAAGAATAATTATATAATATTAAAAAAAATAGATGATCCAAAACATCAGAACAATTAACAAAATAATACTATTATAATGGATATATCAGATCTAATTGAAAATAGCATTCATGATTCATTAGTACTTGATGTGTAGCCCTTTACTTTCAATAACAACTTGATATCTTTGGCTACACAAGCGAATTAATGTCTTGCATTCATCAATGGATATTTTCTCCCAATCTCCATTTAAATTAATGTTCTTCAACATTTCTTGGATTCTTTTCCTTAACTCTTTCATTAAGTAAATTTCAAACATTCTCTGTAGGATTCATATCTAGGCTTTGAGCGGGCCATTCCATAACAGTAACATCCTCCTCAGAAAGTAATGTCTTAACAGATTTCACTGTGTGACATGGAGCATTATCTTGCATAAATACAGCTGGTTGATTAATTGCAGTTCTCAAATTAGGTACAACATATTTCAACACATCTTTGTATAAAATTGCATTAATTTTACTGTGTAGCCAGACAAGAGGTCCTGTACCAGTAACGGAAATCATGCCAAACACCATCACACTTTCTCCACCAAATTTATTGCTACTTTTAGTGCACTAAGGTGAAAATCCTTCCTTAGGACTGAGTTGAATTAATCTTTTCCTGTCACAACTGAATTGGTTAAACTTGGACTCATCGCTGAAATTAACACAATCCCACTCTTCTTCAGTCCATTTCAATCGGCTCATTTTGTTCTTTTTAGAAATGCAATGCTTTGTAGAATCTACTCAACTGTTCAAATTTATTTCATTAAGTTTTCAAGAAATAGTGTGCCTTGATATTTTAATGCCAAGGTCAGCATTAGCTCTTTTAGAGATAGCGCTGGCTGTCGCAAATTGATCCTTTTTTGATTCATTACCAATCCATCTGTTTTCCCTTGCAGTAGTTTTCTTAGGCCTGCCATGTGGTTTCTTGGTTTTACATGACCCAGTTTCCTCAAGTTTTCTTGAAATACTATGAATAACACTTTTAGATTTCCTGGCAATCTTTGAAATATCCCCAATCAAGTGTTTGTCTTCATTACGTAACTTGACTATCAGTTTTCTTAGTTGTAATGATGTCACAGATTTTTTCGTCATGTTTACATTGCAATACCCTATTTTAGATTCTTAAACTAAAATAATACAAAATGATTTTGGAATTTGGGGGATTTATTTAGTCGTTTTGATGTTTTTGATCATCTATTTTTTCGGATGTTATATAATTATTCTTATAACTTTATCAAAATAAGTTTATTGAGATTTATATTTTGGAATTATATAATTTACCTCTATATCCTTATTTTCCCTTGCAAGTAAATAAGAATTGTGAATATCCAAAGAATGAGTGATCAATCCACGCCTATTCAATACAAAATATACCTGCAGAGCAAAATATCCATTTTTGTTTAAAAAACAAGAAATTTAGAAAAAGTATTCCATTTCCATAATAAATTTATTTCACTTATTCAAGCTCATCTGACGGGCTTGAATAAGCAAAATAAATGTATTATGGAAATGATATATAATAATAAATTTATTATGGAAATGGAATACTATTTCTAGATTTCTTGTTTTTTTAACAGAAATATATATATATATATATATATGTACATGTATATATATATATATATATATATATAATGAGTAAATATATACCAGTTTTCACATATATTTAAGAACACTGAAGCTTGTCTTCGACCACAGTCTTCATGATGTCTTATAAATGACAATCATCAGGCAGAGAACGAAAGATATTGAAGAAATCTAAAAAATCGAAATATACAGTCAAAAGAACGTTAATAAATGTCGTGGTGATGAGACATGTTATATAGTAATATACTATGGAGTATTATGCAATATTAGTATTTTATGCTGGGATCTGATTTGTGTTGGATTGCAATAATAATTTGTATTAGTTATGATGTGTTAATAATATATTATGTATGCATCATTGTAATCCATGATTGTAGGTTCGTAAAGAATATAGTGAATATATTGTGTTAAGACCTTGCAATAATTTTTTGTATTATCTATGCGGGTTTTTTTTGTGGGGGTTATGTGTGTGTGAGAGTATGGTGTTGATTTTAACTAAGGAGCAAATCATCATTATTACATAATTAAGAAAATGAATTAATGAAAAATGACGTATGGGCATGATAGGTCTGGGACGTAAGCATAATAGGTGGGAGAGTTGTGTTGGTTTACAATAATCATTTTTATTACCTATGTTGTGTTCATGTTATATTAAGTATACGTTAATGTAATATATGATGGTGTGTGTGTGTAAGGGATTTGTTAGATATACTGTGTGGAGACGTATTTCTAACACTCATGAAAACATGGCAAATTTGACGTCAACAAATTGTGTAAGTGCATGGAAATGGATATTTAAGATTTGGTGGAGGAAGATGGTACTTACGGTGCATCAAGTATGTTATGGGGTTATTTTGGGGGGAGTTTAGTAGTGGAGGTGGAATTAGTAGGATGTAAGGGTTATGTCTACTGTACTATACCCATGATACGGATATGTGAAACGTACATAGAATGTTCATAACATATATACATAGAACATAGGAATCCCGAAACACGAAAAACACTTACAACTTCTTAGTTCAGGTACGAAACTTTTTATTACCTTTGAGTTAAAAGGTTTTCCGACATAAGGAGAGAGGCACAATCTTTCTATGCTGACTTTTCCACCTGACCCCACCCCCAACATGTGTGGTACCCGTCACAAGGCCACTGGCCTGGCTTTGGCGAGCAAGCGAAAGTCAACCGTCTTCTTCCGAGGCAGGACTCAACTCAACTAACTGACTTTTTCAAAATCCCCAAAATCCTCCGCGCGCGCTTCCGATGCATGACGTCATTCACATCCACTGGTCAACCTTTCTATCTAAGACTTTTATTTTGACATCTGTGAACGACACATCCTCCCCACGCACGCGTCAACACCTGCGCTCAAGTTTGTACCTAATTAACCTATGCACTGAGCCGAAAGGTTCTCAGCCTAACTAAACCCAAAGGCAAGATATATAAAACGAAATCGCTCGGCCATTATATCACAAAATGAGTTATTGTTTAGTAGGGTGCTTTGTGATGGGTGGGTGATAATTGCTATTTTTTCCTCGTAGCAATGAAGGGATTTTTTGATATCTTGCTGTAAGTGTGTGCTAGTTTTAGTATTTCCCAGGTGTATGTGTGTGTTTGTGTGAGATATTCATGTCTTTTTGGTGCCATATGTGTGTGGATAAAGAAGTGTTCGTTGAGTAATTTTTCTTGGTGAAGGAAAGGTTGTTGTTATATATTCTTTGTTTTATGGCCCCCTCCATTGCATCTATGTACTGCTTGACTGAGCTGTTGATTTTTACAGTGCCTCTGTACAATACGTTTTTCTGTAGGCAGTTTCCTAGTAGGGGGCATGTTTCTTTATCCCTACAGCTGCATTGCTTGTGGTGCTGTGGATATTTTCGATCATTTTTGTTATGGCATTTTATGATTTGAGATATGTTACTTGTATAACTATTACTGACCTTTATATTATTTCAGTTGAAAATTTTGGCTTGGAGACTACGATTGGGGAAGTGCTTGCTTATTAGATTTAGGAAGTCCTTACTGATATTTGATGTTATGCATTTGTTGTAAAGCGGGTTGAACCAAGTTATATTTCTATTTCTGTGTTTTGGCTTCTTTTTGGAAGAATTATCGGATAATCTGTGCTTAACTGATTTTGGTATTTTTTTATTATTGAGGGTGCGTAGTTTGCAGAAATATGTATGTAGATGGGTATATCATTCTCCTTTTTATAAGTTTTGAATGTACCTTTCCTTAAGTTTAGTGTTACATATAAGAAATTTACTATTTTTAGATTTGTGTATATGGTAATTGTAAATCCCAGCAATTTTAGTACATTGGATATCCTTTTCCTGTTGCTATCTAGTTTTGGTCTGTTTGGGTTCCTAATGATGGTAAGACCATTGTCTCTGTATAGTCCCATATTGGTGTTTTAGATTGTTTGATTGTTGGATAGTTTGATAGTCTTATACACACACACACACACATATATATATATATATATATATATATATATATATAATATTTTGGTGCCTGTGTTAAATGGTATTTTATTTATATTTGTTGTTTTATTCTTTATGCATATGGCTTCTAGGATTTTTTATTGTTATATATAAAAGTAAATTTGGCGACCTTAGTCAAGGATGACGTAAAGGATCCCTTTTCAATAGCTACTACACTGAGATCTAGGGGAGGGCACTACTCCATTCCCTGGATTGCTCCACTTTACCCTTGATCCTTACATTATAATGCTGAGTGTTAAGCAAGGTGGCATCAAGTACCATTTTTTGAGTCTTTGGTATGACTCAACCTGGGATTGAACACCTGTCTCCTAAACCATTGCTGATATATATATATATATATATATATATCTTTAAGAAAAAACAAAAATCGGTCACATTAGGATTATGAACTTATAATCCTAATGTGCCCAGTTTTTGTTTTTTCTTAAAGAAATTATTGCTCTGTAATGTCAGTTACATTGAGCTCTTTATCAGGAAAATTTAAATGTTCACTGTTGAATGTTTTTTTTTTTTGTCCTGATGGAATTACTCCCAACTCCGGTTTAACTGGACCGAATATACTTATATATATATATATATATATATATATATATACTGTAGGTCGATCATAAGGAAAACAATATTCAGGAATTCTGAATTGATTCTAAAAAAAGAATACTTATGATACACACCAATACATTGAAGCCATATTTAAATAGAAATACGTAAAGTTTTTACCTCATTTTCCATTATCAACTTTGATGCAATAAATTAATGTTTAACTGGAGTAAAAAAAAATGATTCTATTTTTTAGAAGTTTTGAAGAAATCGTTTATAATTTGACAAATCATTTTATTCATCAAAGATAACAAATGAAAAAGAATTTTACAGAGGAGTATAACAAGATTCATACACATTCGTATTTTCTTTTGTAAAATGACTGATTGACTGATTTTAAAGGTATGTCAACCCATCTAGGGTTATCTTATGCCTAGTGGTTAGGGAATTGCATTTGTTTTTTTTTGTGTAGTTGTTGAAGATGTTTTATACACAATAGTATATCCCATTTTCTTATCTCATCATCCTCAAATAGTGTTGATTGCATGGAGTTCCCTAACTCTCTCTCTCTCTTCATCTATCTCTAGCATCCATTGTTCATAGACTGCATCCATTGTCTGCACAGAGCTCATTGGGACTAGCATGCCTATATGTAGGAAGCCATAAGAGAATTCTCTTACTTTTCCAGCAGTGCTCAGCATGTCTTGTTTATCTCATTTGGATATTTTGTGAGATGAGAGGTAAGTGGCATTATAGTTTTGAGGAGTGCTGCTTCGAAAATTTATACAAAACAGCACATAACATTCTTGTGTAATTTCCATCAAACTTTTTCTCCATGTGTTTTATCTGAGTGCAGCCATACAGTAGTACTGGCACAGCCAAGGCTTGGAAGAAATCCTGTTTTATTTTATCATAGAGATCCAATTCCCATAAGATCAACAAATTGTCTTTAGAAATCCCCACCTTACTGAGGTGTATGCTGACAAGTGTGTCCTCTTTGATAATGTGACATGATTAGTGTTTTTTTCAAACAATGTTATTAAGGATTATTGAATACAAAGAATCTTCTCATTTTTACTTCATTTTTCCATTTGAAAATACTTTTTTAGATGAGACATTACATCACATACTTACATATGATGGATAACCTGTCTATATCAGTCCAGGCCTTCCCTAAGCATGTGTTGACATAAGTTTCAGTAAATGAAATATTGCAGTCAAAGTATAAGAACTGGTTCGCTAATTTGAGAGGTTTGACTCTTAAAGTAGAGGGGGCTACTTCCTGTTTAGAACATGTAAACTCTATTTTATTTGTGTTCACTTAGAAGCCAATGCCTTCTGCTGCTTGCAGGAAGAATGTGTCTTAGACAGGTGTATTTGCAAGAAGCACTAGATCATCTGCATAGTCTGTATCTGTCATAATTTCTGTGGGATATCATCTGCTTTTTGTCTTTTTTATGTAAGACTGTTTTTCTTTTCTTTTATCTTTTGACATATGTAGGACATAATCTAGGCAGATTATAAGCAAATATAGTGCTAATCTATCTTCTTACTTCAGCGACAATGTCAGTTTCACCATCAAGTGAGCAGACCATTTAGCTTCATGCTTTTGTAAAGCATCATTATAGCAGTAACAGTTTTTTCAGGGAGATCATATACTAGAAGCATTTGTTCCATCTTTTCTCTGTGTATGGAATCAAACACTTAGGAGAAATCTGCTAACAATAGTGTACTATAATGCAATCCTTCAATGATTTGACAGATGATAATTAAGGTGTACTCCACTCGAAATCTCCAGTATTGGAGCCTCACCATCAGATGCAATTTAGTGTCAGATCCTGGACACTCCTTTTGGTAGGGTCAAATTCCTCTGCAGAGATAAAGTATATTTTAAACCCACTGACAGGTTGGTTTCTATAGTAAAAGTTTTTTAGTCTGATGAAAGACAGTATTAAACAATCTGTAGTCATATAGATAGATTTATTATCTAATCAATCCTGGTTTCTGAGACCAATTTGTCAAGCCTATATTGTTACATTCAAACTGCAATAATATGATTATTAAGATGATTGATAATAACACTTTGGGAAAGGTTCTCTTGATACTTTCATTGACTGCCATTTTAAATAGCCTCAAAAGAAATATTCTTTGAGATAAAATAATTTTTGCTAAAAAAAAACAATTACAAGCAATGTAGAGTTTACATTTATGAAAGAAAATTCTGAAAAAAAATGTATTTTACTTTTTTTTAAAAATTCACCAATTTTTTGAAGGATGCTCATAGACTTTAAATTTTTTTCCTGGTTGTTCCAACATTCTTATTATGATCAGTATTTGTAATAACTTCATGTCCCATATGTTTTTAACTCTCTAGCAAAGTCACCGGATTCATCTAGTTTTTTGCTTTCCTTCACCTTTACACTATCATCTGTCAGAACTGCCAAGTCTTCCAATTAGAAAATTATCTTTATTAACTAAAACTAGATCTGGTCTTGTCGTCTGGAGAAGGTAATCAGTTTGTACCAAAATGTTTGAGAGAATTTACTGCATCTCATTTTATAAGACATATTTTAGTTTATTCAAATACCATTTGTTGGTATGGGCCTATTTTAGACACTCTCACAATTACCAGTAGATTAACATTTCTAATTTCAGGAACAAAATATATATTAGCAAATTCAGATGTCATCAAAAGGATTGAATGTTTGGATCAGGTCAAAAATCTACAATGCAATTCATGATGAACACAGCTGACAAGTCAGAAGGTGTTCCTTGATACTTGTGTCGTTTAATTTCATTGGACCCTAGATAAGTAAGTTAATTTGGTTGTTATTTCTATACTTGTAATATTACTTTTAACTGAAAGAAAGAGATTTGCCCGTACACTTTGACCTCTACAGATGATTGATCTACATTTTTTTAATCAATATCCATCAGATAAATTGTCCAAATTAAATCAGTAGTTTAAGTTATCTTCCAAGTCTCAGCAGGTCAGAGTCGGAGACAATCAGTGACAAATTGATAAAAATAATCAACATAATGAACTTAAGCCATGGAAATCTATTAAAGAATGTTTGCCCATTTCTCTGCTTAACCACTTAGAAGAAATTCTGTTTTTTTTTTTTCCATTGGTTTGTCTCATGAAGAACTGGATTACTTTGAAAGTCATATAATCAGAGCCAATGTAACATCATTCATTACACTGTGCAAATGTCACAAGTGTAAAATCATTCTTATTCAACTGTTGTTCTGTTGACATAAAAAGCAAATCAAGTTTAAAGAGATGAGTATGTTTTGCTGTCTGAATTTAGTTATATCAAATAGCCTGTATACATTTAACAAACTATTCCACTCAAGCAGAATTTGGAATAAGGTTCATTTTTTAAATGGAGTTTAACAACTTTGAATTCAGACTTTTCTTTTCCAATACTGGTTGCTATACTAAGGCTAAAGAGCCTAGTGTTTCCTACTCATTGCTGGAGGGAGAATAGTTGGATCCATATGTTTCCCAAGGGTTTTAGTGCAATGTCAATTGTTTCCCATTTTTCTACTTACAGAGTTACTATATCACAGATATGCTTACTCAAATATTAATCTTTGTTGAGCAGAAAATATCTTCCCTAACACCAAACAGAATGATAGGCATGCTAGAATTCATATAAGCAATTTTATTGACATCACAATGTAAGCTCTATTAGAACTCAGATAAAACAGAGTTCACGTGTTTTAATCAAGATGATGCCATCTCCTTGTTAAATGGAAAACCTCTGAAATAGTAGACCTGTTCACATACCTCAATAGCAATATCTCATCTACAGAAAGTGATGTCAACATATGGATAGAAAAAACATGGACTGCTATTGAGAGTTTAATGGGCGAATGAAAATCTTATTTCTTTGAGGAAGAATCCCCATGGCATTGGGGCTAATGTGCTCAACTGTGACATTTTAGGAAGAGAATTCAAACTTCAGTCGCACTATTTTGTTCACATTTTGACAAATATGTTTTATAAAGGCATGAACCCCCTTATATCCGCCACCCATGGATTATACAGTACAAGTAGTGTTCTATAAGGTTGGCTTTGGAATCAAATAACTCATGAAGGTTGATATGCCATTAAACAAAGAAACCAAACCAAACAACACAGAAATTTTTTCAAGCTGTAGCCATGTCATTACAACTGCATAGTTGTACTACCTCAGCTCTAGCAAAACACTTGGAGAAAAAGCTAAATGGGAACTCCACAAAAATGTTGTATGCTGTTTTTAACAAATCCAAAAAGCAGCAACCCACAAAACAGCAGCTCTTCATCTACTTATCTCTCATCTCTCTAACCATCCAAATGAGATGAACAAGACATGCAGAGGAAGTAAGGATGAACTCGTAAGGGATGTTTTTTTCTATGGACTCCTACACGGACACACCAGTGTGGACTGACAAGCAAAAACTTAGATTTATCAGCTTTTTGTGGACACTGGATGGCATTTAGAGGACTAACCCTGAGCGATAGATTCTGAGGGAGAGTCAAGGGAATCTATACTGTCGTCATGCCTTTAAAATGATGATGATGATGATGATGATGATGATATATCTTAGCCAACAATTAATCCAATGATCAATTTAGGAGTTTAATAATAACATGACTGAAGACAACTGGTCAGTACGATGATGCTGTAAGGACGGCATCACATAGAGGATCAGGTTAAAATTTGAAAACCTTTATCTATGATCTTTGGCTGTAAAGCTGTTCAAAATATAAAACATACAAAAATATTAGTTAAATCTTTTTAAACAGCTAAATTTTCTTTGTAAATGACGAATATCAAAGTAGGAAAATTGATGGTTTTGGTTTATTCTCAAATGTTTGGTCTCTTTTCCTTGTGAAACCAAGTAAAGACTTCATGAAAGGAATGAAATGTTTGTAAAGATTTTTTTTTTTTTACTTTTTTAAGAAAAAGTGAGTATTTGGCAAGACGCTTAAACTGAAAATGTTTTCTCCAAAAAGATATTCAAAGAGATGAAGGTATTTCTATCCTTTTTTTTTTTTGGAACAGTAAAGAAACATTTCTGTTTCAAGTCATACAAAACAGACTGTACATTTGTGTAAGCAGTTCACAAACTATCATTGCCAAAGAAGTAACTGTGTTTTTTTTAACTTTTTAATAACTTCTGTTTTGCTTTTCAACTGGTTTAATACTTACATACTCAAAATACATGAAAAGAAAGAGAATTATAGCCAATTTCTTTGATAGTTTTGTTTACATTTCTGTTGATACTTGGTAAGTCAAAAGTTTTGAATTATTTTGGTACTCACTAGTTTGCAGTACATGAATAACATGACTGAAGCAGTTTAAGTGATGGAATGTACCAGCTGTGGTTAATAGTATCATGGTTATTGGTGGAATGACATTTTGCACTTTGCTTCATGTTCAATTTCAACACAAAATAGATAAATGTGAAACATATGTTAAGTTGGGAAATTAGGGTTTATGAGTTCAAATGAGGCCATAACTTTGTGGAAGCAACCAAAAAAATTTGTTGTATGAAAGGTAAAGGTGAAGTTGATCACTTTTCTTTGAACAGATGGTTCAAGAAATTTTGCTTGGGTTGCAAGAACCTTGATGATCAGGCAAGGTTAGGTATGCCAAAAGCCATGGATTCTGAGCCAATCCTTAAAGCCATTGATGCAAAATTAGTAAGTAGCACTCACAAATTATCAAGCAACCTTGAGTCACTGTCCAGTATGGTCTGTAACCTTCAAAACCTCGCCAAAAGTGTTCAAAGCTGATGAATTGATTCTAGATTTGTCATAAACTACTCACCTTTGTATGAACCTCAACAAGACAGAAATCTGAATTCATTTTTCTAGATTTATAAGAAGTATATACTGTATATACAGCTTGGCTGAAGTTATAATACAAATCAAATAAATTTCAATAACTTAAAAGTTTGAAACCAATATTTTTCAAATTTAATCTTGTGCATTTCTATTCTTAATAAAACATTTAACAAAGTTTTGAGCCATTTTTAAAGATTAGATTTTGAAATATTTGAAAATTACAAAAATGGAAGTTTGAGCAGATTAAATTAATATTAAATTAAGACTTCTGAAATTTAATAAGAACTTTTTTTCGTTCATGATATTTGTTGAAATATTGGTAAAGAGAAGTATCTAACAACTGCTGAAAAATAGGAAATAAAGTCATTGAATGAAAGAAAGTTCATTTAGGAGATATCAAAGGAGTTTTACAGAGATTATCAAATGATGACAATTGTTGAAAATATAACTTATTTGTGAACTTGAAACAAAGAAAAAGACTTTAAGAACTTTTGCTTTCGTGAAATGACCAAAAATTAAAGTGAGTTACTGTGAAATAGCCACTTTTGACCAGTGGTCAGATTTTTGTAATTGAAGGAATCAAGAAGGACAAAAGGTGTAGAATACTTTCTGAATTGGAATCGGTAAAAAAATCTGCAAGGCAAACTCGACTTACTAAAGCAAAAAGTGGCCCCAGAAGTACAGGAACATTGATTTTTCTAAAGTATTTTTTATAAACTTATCACAAGTGATATTCGATGGATAATCCAATGGATGAATTTTATCCAATTCAGTCATGCCTGTGGTTAAAAGAAGACAATAACTTGCCAATCGAACCATTATTGAACCATTCATAGTCAATAATGAAATTAAACTGAACTATTATGATTTAATGGACAAAACATTCTTTGCAATGGACAAGTCACAGTTTTACAGTTTCAAAGTGAAACGTGTTTAAAATGAAAATTCAGTTATAAAATAGTTTACTTGTCATTATTATTGGATAATATCAATATGTTGACTTTTGGACTAATATTTTTGGGAAAGGCATAAACCCCTTATGCCCTCAGCTATAGGTTAAAATGTATCACTGCTGTTCTTCTACAAGTATGGATTCAGCATTAAATATCCCTCCAAAGGTTGATATGTCACTAAACAAAGAAACTAAACAAGACTTTGTCATCAACAATCATATTACTTTGAAATGAATTATTTCAGAATATTGCAGTGTATGGTTTCGGAAGAAATTCATCTTCTTGAGGAAGTCAGGTGTTGCTACTGCTATAGAACAAAGGAAACGGCACAGAGACCCAGTGGGAGAGTGCAAAAGACAGAGCTATCACATGGGGTGACCTCAAGTACATGAAACTCCAAAGATTGAGTTTCCTTAAAAAGACAGTCTACAACATTTTACCAACGCCAGTCAACCTTCATGTTTGGGGGTTAACTACATGCAAATGATGCAGAGTATGTGAGAAAACTGCCAGCTTCAAACATATTCTCACTGGATGCGAGCATGCTCTAAGAAGCTACACGAGGAGACATAACAAAGTCCTTGAGATTTTTGCCGAGGCTGCAAAGATATGTTGTGAGATTGCCAATAAATCTCTAAATAATATTACCAATACAGCGATTCATTTCATTAAAGAAGGAAACATTTTAAAAGTTTCATGTGAAAATAAGCACAGATCATCATTACTTGATGGTTACACGGACTGACACATTGCAACTGATTTAGAACATTGTTTTGTATTTCCAACAGTAATTGTATTAATGACTCAGCATCCAGATATGGTTATTTGGTCCATTAAATTAAAAAAAGTTTTTGTTATAGAGTTACTGATCCCTTTTGAAGAAAATTACGACTGGGCACATTAACGTAAGTTGGAAAAAATATGAGGATCTGCGAGAACAATGTGTTGAAAATGGCTGGTTAACCAACGTATTTCTGATCGAGGTCAGATGCCGAGGTTTCATTATCAATTCAACCTCCGTATTCTTGTCTAATCTTGAACTTTCTCCATCAGACGAGAGGAAATACATAAAAATGATCCAAGATAAAGCTTTAACTACATCAGTATAGATATGGCAATACCGCAGAGTGATGTCAATCCAACAAAGTCTGGTGGTATCATGAGTTACTGCTGAGGCACTCTGGGTTTGTGGTAATGATGCTTTGGCTCCAAAACCATGCCTGACCCAGAGTCATCATCTGATGAAGGCTTTGTTGGAAGCAATGCTGCTGTATAAACATTAGCTATTGTATGATAACTATATATATGTAGATATATATATATATATATATATAAGGTTCATCCAATAAAAAAGGCAAATATGAAAAAAATTTCTTGCTTTATTTTCAATGTAATCTCCACTCTTTAAAAGACATTCTTTCCATTGAAACACTTTTATATTCCTAGTGCATAAAGATGTCTTTAGAGTGAGAATTTATACATTTGCTTAAGGTGCTCTTCATTTCATCATTGATTGAAAACTTTTGTTTCAACCAAAAATTCTTTTTAAGAACCAAACATGTAAAAATCAGGTGGGACTAGATCTCAACTGTTAGGTGGATGTGGCAGCTATTTACAACCAAACTGACAGAAGGCTTCCACATTTATTAATGCAGATAGATGTGACCCTGTATTGTCCTTGTGAAACGCAATGACAACTGACCATAGAAAGGAAAGGTCATCATGCAACACTTTGTGGGTATTACACACAAAAAAATTCTTTGTTTTTCAGATCTGTTCTCCATTCTAATGAGTGCATTAACTGAATCCACCATTTCAGGTGTGCATACCATTGAGGGTCTGCTTAGCCTATCTTCACCTTGGATATCATTTTGACTATCTTTAGCCCATGTTCAGACCATTTTTAATATACATCTGTAAATGTTGCATGTTTTGTAATTTTCAGCCATCAAAAATTTGATGACAACCAGAAGTCAGTTTAATTTGCTACATGTTTGAATAGTCTCAAATGAAATATTTTTGTGAGATTACAATAATTTTTGCTATAAACCAACTCTTAACAATGCAGAGTTGACATTTACTGAAAAAAATATACATTATTTAGATTTTTCATCCTTGTCACCATCTTTATCACAACGTTTAGGCTGTTGTATGCTCCGGCCTTCTTCAGGTTGTTGGAATGTCAAACTTTACCCTTTATTTCACTTACCAGGGTAGACTGTTCTAGTTCCACAAGCCATGTTTAATGGATGTCAGCTATCAGTTTTCTCCTGTTAATTCCCCCTCTGAAAGTTCTCCACTGCCTTCACTGGGTATTGAACTCACACTCACACAGAGGGGAAATTAACTGGAGATAACTGATAACTGACATTTATTAAACATGGCTTGTGAAACTAGAACAGTCTACCCTGGTAAGCGAAATAAAGGGTTTGACATTCCAACCACTTTAAGAAGGCTGGAGTTTACAATAGCCGAAACATTGTGATAAACATGGCGACGAAGATGAGGAGAATAGTCTGAAAAATGTAAATAATGTACATAATACCTCATCTCAGAAATATCGACAGATAGAAAAAAATATTTTGCTTTTTAAAAAAAGTCCCTATGTTTATTGAATGACCCTTGTATATATATATATATATATATATGATTGATTAAATAGGACATTAGATACTTCATGTCTGCCTATTTTATCTTTGATCCATTCACTACTTCATATGAGTCATTTGTTTTTGGATGGAATGAATTCTGGAAGGTGCCATATTTTTCCCAAGTACTTTCAACTCCTAGTGGAACCATCTTGTGAAAAATATTGCCTCCTCCTGTATTCATTCCATTCTGAAATCAAATGACTCATACAAAAACCAAAATAGGCAGATTTGAATGTCTCTCCTATTTTATCAAACATGTTTAATAGAGAAAATACACACACATATATATATATATATATATATCACCTGCATTGAGAGTGACAAGACACATTTAATATTTATCTTGGCCAAACTGTGTCTATAAGATTGTCAACAAGAGTTGTTATAACATTATCTAAAATTCACAATATGATCATTAACTGTTATTACTTAGAATATTCAGACTATTGGCCAAATTTTTATTGTCATATTCACAATGCTTCTTTTTCAGCACAGACACATAGTGCAGTGGATAAGGCATTTGGTTGAATAGTGCTTCTAAGTGAAATCATCTTGAGGTTGCAGGTTCCATCCCAAGAACAAGTAAGAATAACAAGGAATACTCACTTTAACTTAACACATGTACACAGTCATGGTTAACAGAATTGGAACAGTCGACCCCTATGGTTCATATAAAGGGGTTCAGTTTGACATAAAACACCTAAAGAAGGCTGAAGGATATATCGGCAAAAACGTTGTGAGTATAACAATAAAGATGCAGTTAAAAGTCTGAATAATTTAAGTCACAACAATAATCAAACTATATTTCAGAAATGTAGACAAATGATCATTATCTATTAGGATTTATTTTAGTTTATTTAACAGATGGATTTTCTTTGGTTTGGTTTTATGGCATGTCAACCATTGTGGGTTATTCAATACCAAATCCTTTTCATACTTACATATTAAATATATGATCCATATTTAGTACAACGAAAGAAAAATGCCCTCAGAGTGTCTGTTACAGGGAGGGAGAATATATCACCCATCATACTTGCTCGTACAGTAACGATCTGGATATGTACCCGGCTACAATGTGTGTTTGCGGCAGAGAATTCAACAGCTTGTGAGGGTTATGAATCCACAAGGCATGCTGGTGCAAACAACATAATACTCCTACCAAAGAATGTAAATCGAATGATGGGTTTATGAATCAGGAATATTAAATATATAATCAATATTCTTTATGAGCCTGAGCTCATTTTTTCATGCACTTAAATGGTTTCAATTTTTTTCAGTCTAATACAAATTCATACTTCAATGTAAGAACAGTTCTATTTCAAACAAGTCAGTTTAGCATTAGTAATGTTTAATTATAAACTGTTCTATTTCTAACAATTCAGTTGAGCATTAGTACACAGTTTAAATGTCAAACAATTCAATTTGACCCATAGATAAAACCCTACTGGGTGATACCACTCTGGGCCAGAATGAACCTGGGAACAATGGCAATGAGGAGTTAATCTGCATTCCCCAAAGATCCAGCATTACTGAAGCCTCACCATCTGATTGTTTAATGTCATATCCAGGACACTCATTGGGGGATTTCTCCTTTGTAGAGATGCAGTCAGTATATTCTTCAGCACCAGCCAACTAGGCCATTAACGGATGAAACCCTAACAGATAATACTGTTGTATAGTATATTGTGTCGTTATTAACAACGAGGAACATGTATGTATATAAAAATATAAGATTATATTTTTATTTTTGATACTTGTGTGGAGCAGAAAAACAATCGCATAGAGTTTGTGCACACGAAGGAGTTGTTGGGAGATCGAAGAGCCAGTGAACAACTGACTTTAGCCGAAATTCAGGAACTTACATAGTCTACAACTCTCACAAGACCTGCAGCAATTCCTCTTTTTCGTTAACTATGGTTACGCCCACATCTCACTTCTTTGCTTTCCATTGGTTATGTTGTCCGCTTCCCATTGGCTACTTGCCCAAGCCCAGTTCTGTGGGCGTACGCATCTGCCACCATCACCGAATTCAACCACAGGTCAAGGTGATATTCCGACATCTTCGACTGGATGCACCTGTTTCAACATCCACTGTATTCACAGCACCTCTAGGCATGGTGACATTTTGGCAATCACCTTGTTGATATTATCCTTGAGCAGATGCAGCTGTCTCAACATCAACTGATACACAGCACCTGTGGGCATGATGACTTTTCAGTGATCATGCCTGTCTTATCAATCTATCTGTCAACAACATCTGCTGTACTCACACCCGCAGGTCATGTTAATATGTTACAATACCACTCAGTGTCATTGTGTCACAGAAAGTAAAGCTAATTATGAGTTAATTCACATTCCCCTGAGCCAAAACTTGAAACTCCTCATTGAATGCAGTTTAATGTCATAGCCAGGACACACTGTAGGTGAGGAAGGTTCTTCAAATTTTAGATTGACTTTCAGGAATATTGTTCTCAATTTGAAACACTAGATCCACTCATGACACAAAATATAGTTGAAACAATTCTCCCCACAGAACTCTAAAACAAGTCCACTGGGGAAAGTCCCTGTGATGTAATGGTTAAAGTGTTGAACTGTGAATTTGTGGTAAGTGAATTTAAACTCAAATCATGTTCATTTTCAGACAAATAACTTTGGGAAAGTTATGAACTGTCTTATTCCCCAAGCTAGGTATTAAAGAATACCATTACTATTCTTCTACATGAATAGATTTGGCATTAAATCACCCACAAAGGTTGATATGTCATTTACCAAAGAAAGCAAACCAAAGGAAAGTCTTCACAAAAGTTTCTCCTAATTTGAAATGGAATTTCACAACCAGATCCTTCATTGTTAAACTTGGAGAAAAAGAAAAATAATGTAAATGTTCCTATGATGGCATATAGTTCCAATACAGCCTCATGCAATTTGTTAAAATACAAAAAAGCCAATTATCCGACTATAAAAGATCTATGATAAAAAATCATTTACAATCTGATTGTAATAAATTTTTTGTGAAAGATTCTGATTACCAAAACTATCTACTTTTCTCTTTTCATTGGATTTCATTTCAAACTTTTCTCAAAAAAATATACTCGTGTACTTATATATATTTGTATATGTATATTAGGGTGATTATGGCATCAGGGTTATTGATATAGGAAATAGAATAGTGAGTTCAAATCCTGAAAGAAAGAAAACTTTGAATTCAAACCAGTTGTAGACCTGGAGAGGGATGGGTTCTTCCAGGCTGTTTGTGCCCAATTCAGGCTACCTGATTAGTGTCCCCATGAACAAATCATGTCATGGCATAAGTTTTTGTATATATATATATATATATATAGTCTTTTCATTCCTCATTGTTGAATGTTGTCATTCTACTTCTTTTCAATTAATTACATTCCACAGGTGATTGAACTGTTACCAATTTCTATTTTTAGTAACATAGTTTTTTACCATAAAGCTTGTTAATTATAATTCCTATCCATTTTGAGGGTTGATTTTTCCTTGGAAATTATAAAAGTTTAATCGAGAAGAAAATTATCATTTTATAAAAATGTTAAGTGTGTATTTATAACTCTGTGTTTGTATGTGTGTGTGTGTGTGTATGTGTGTGTATTTTCCTAACCATTCTGTAACAAGCAGGATGTGATATAAATTCAATTTTTAAGCAGAGTATAATAGGTTTAGATTGAGAGTTTTCCTTCTCCTAGACTGGTTGTCATAACCCAGCTTAAAATCCCTGCCCTACTGGAAGAGAGAATAATTAGTCATGTCTTTCTCAAGGATATTAATGCAATGCAAAATGTTGACAGCCTTGTACAGAATTTGAACTCAGATTGCCAAATTCAAATCTCATTTGCATATAAATAGAGTAATATTTTGTCAGTTTGTTCATTTCTATAAGCCTCAATCACTCTAAAGTAAAAAAGACTGTAAAATCTACATGTTTATTCTGCCTGTTTCAAAGGTCTAATGCTGAAATAAGTTGACAAGTGACATAATTGCTGAAATCTATTTTCAAGTTGGTTCATATACTTGTAAAATCTGCAAGTTTACATAGGCAAAAAGAACCATTCTATCTCTCTCTTGTTCATCTGATATTGACAAATCTTATAACAATTTATAGGCTATGCCCTTCTTGGATCCTGCTAATAAATAAAAAAATTATGATTGAATTGTATTATATAAAAAGCTTTGGCTGTCTAACTGAAAGTAGAATTTAGGGAGACATCAAAATGATTCCCATTTCCTGGAATTGTTCGCTTGGAAAGATAGAAAAATGCATTGCATTTCTGCAAGGCATTTACCCTATTCCTGGAAAGCAATCAGATTCATGAAATAGTTTGGGATTTAACGACTGGCAACAATCAAATAAGATTAGAATGATCAGGTTTCTGTTTATGAGATGATCTATCAATGGACTCTTGAGAAATATCATGAAGACACTATGGTCAAATATTTGTCTAATATTTCTTCAATTCAATAAAACAGCATCAAGGTTTTCACTTAGTAACAGAGATTTCGGTCAACATTTCATTAGATTTTTCAGTCCATATTTTAAGGCTTTTTTCTATTTTTTCTCCTCTTGTTTTGGGCCTGTTTTTTCTTTCATTTCTTGACCATTTTGTTTGATCTCATTCATTCCATTGATATTTCATTCACATCTTTCATTCATTTGTTTATTCTCTAAATTTATAGATTTATTTATTCATGCAGTTATTCATGGCTGTATTATTTGATCAATTCTTAACTTTATTCCTTTGTTCCTTTTTTATTTTCTTCTTTCCTTCTTTTCTTTCCTCGTTTATTTCATGTATTTAGTCATTAACTCATTCATTTTGACAAAATTCATTTTCTTCCTTCTTTTTATTCATTTTTTCATATATTTATTCATTTTCTGTATTTTTAACACATTTATTCATAACTTTATTGTTTCATTCTTTTTCTCATTCCTTTCTGACTTATTTACTTCATTTCTTTGATTCATTATATATTTCATTCATTCATTCACTCATTTGAAAAATCAAAAGAAATATTTGGGAAATTTTATATATGACTTTCATTTTTTTTCTTTCTTTCTTTCTTTCTTTCTTTCATACTTTTTGTGACTTATTTTGTGTTTATGCTATTTCAGAATATATAAATCAGTCTCAGAGAAAAAAAAATCTTTCTTTCTTCTTTCAATCTAGCTTTTCTTCCTCTTTCGTTCTTTTAATTATATCGCATATTTCTATTCTTTCATTCTTTTTACTTTTCTTCTAACAATTATTGGTAAGCCATTCTTCCTTTTGTTTCCTTTTTTCTTCATCACAATTCCTTATCTTTTTCATTCTTGTTGGGGTTAGAATTTTTCAAAATTCAAGATTCAAATACTTTTTATTAAAACCTGTTTAGACAGTGTGAAACACTGACAGTCAATAAAAATATGTTCATTTGGTATGCTTTTTCTTTTCTTTCTTTTTCTGCTACTTATCTTTTTTCATTTCATCTTTTTTATCTTCATCCCCTTTTTCTTAAACTTATTTCCTTCAAATATAGTATGACCTAAAAGAAACTATTTTTATTAACAGTTAATTTTCTTCCAAACTGAAGATGCCAGGATATAATTATTTTTAGTGAAATATTTTGCAACTAAAACAGATATCATTAGTTATTATCCATTACCAAACTCTACTGCATTAAAGCACTATAACCAAAAATATGAATGTGTAGCTCACCACAAATAAGCCCACCCATTCTCTATACAAGGGTCAATCAATAAATGAGGTGAATTTTGCCTTCAGAGTTGCCAATAAGAAGCACTGTTTATAGTTGCACCTTTTTTAAGGAAATCAATAGTGATGAGTCATTTCAGGCTCCACTAAAACTGTCAGCATAACCTTCTTTATTGACAGCTTTGTCAAGTAGTTTTTCTTTACTGGATAGTCAGTTTGTTTCTACTCCATGGACTGTCTTTTTAACTCAGGTTCCTAGTGGAAAACCGATAGTTAACCCATTTGTAAACAGTTTTTTGACTAAAACATGCTTCTTCATGTACATTACACATTCTTCGGTAAATTGCACATGTTTTGCACTTCTCAGTCACCAAAAATTTGATGACAGACCTCTGTTCAAGCCTGGGACATTCAATTTCATTTGATGCCATTTTAAATAGCCTCAAAAGAAATATTTTTGCTAGATTAAAATAATTTTTGTAAACAATACAGAGTTTAAATTTATGAAAAGAATTGTGAAAAAAAATTAATTTGCTTATTCCAAGATAATTTGTCCTATTCACTGAATGACCCTCATATCTATGAAATTCTATTTTTGGTTATAGAAGTGTTGCAATTCTATTTTTAGCTAAAATGTTTGTGTTAGAGTTTGATAACGAAAGAATTAGTGGCAGGAGTAATCATGTCGCATTTTAGGTTATCCTATATTCAGGTTTTCTTTTAGGTTGTCCTAACTTGTAGCTATGAAATTCCTCATTCAATTTATTTCTTTGTTCTTCTTTCATCATTTCACTTTGATGATTTTCTTGTCAATATGTTGTTCATGTCTTTTCTGTCATTGTTCTTGCCATCCCAACTGTTTTCATTTCTTCTGTATTAGATGAATAATGACTCAGACAGATTTGTATGTGCATAGATCACATTTTTTTCTGAGTGATTTCCATTTCACATCACCTATCTTTTTAAATAGGGAATCAATGATCAGAGCATAGATGGAATTTCATCTGCTCTCATTGGTAATTTTTGACTGACTAACTTTACCTTATTTCTAAACTTCTAGAATCACGTGATCTTTTCATCCAAAGCCACATTCTTAAATGACCTCAGGTTCATCACATATCACTCAAACTAGGTGACCCAACAGTTTTTCAACAGTGTTTTCATATAATTTACTTAACCTGCCAAACAATACATTCACTCAATTTAACACTTACCTATGGGTAATATGGGATTTGGCCTTTTCTATTTTTTACTCCTCTTTTACAATTTTTTTTTTCCAATCAATTTTCTTCATTTCTCCTGTCTGATCGCTTTTCTTATTCTTTCTCCTCTTTTCATATTCTTTCTCCTATTTCATTCATGTAGGCCATTCTCAATTCTGGAAAGGGTTAATCAATCAAATCATTTCTCTTCCTTTCACTATTACCAACTCATCCTAAACCAGTTGAAAATCTAAAACATTTAAAATCTAGTTAAGCCTCTTTACATTTTTAAACTCTTCACAATCTTTTTTCCCTTTTTCTTGTTGACTGTAATATTAAATTAAAATATATCCATGAAAAGATGATAGAATGGTTGAAAGTTTTCACATGGAATCAGCATTTTTGCAAAGAAAGGATTTGTCTGAATTAAGCTATGATATCGAAAGACAAATTTGAAAAAGAAAATTTGAAAAAGGAAAGAATAAATTCAACAAAATGTAAGTCATTATTAAATTGAAAAGTATTGATTCTTGGTTATTTGATTCCAACTAGCAACTCAACAGTTAGACCATTTCAAAGGTATCGGATAATCACTTACAGCAAGTACTTTGGATTTTAGGATGAAGATGTTACCTTCAGAGTGTCAAGAAATAAAATTATCCAAGTCCACCTTATGCTGTCAACAGTTTAAAATGTAAATGATGAATATGTTTTTAAAGAACCAAGCTTGTCATCACTGACTATGTAAATAGTAGACATTTACTATAATATTGATGAGAACTTTGAAATAAAGTATTTTTACATTCAAGGAATGCTTTTTTTTTGTTGTTGTTCATGTCATTTTATTGTTTATTTCCTTGTTTCTTTCTGGGTTTTTAAAACTCTTTCCTTATTTTATTAGTTCTTATATTATTCATCTATTTCTTCATTCTTGCCCCTATGAGGATATGAGTTTTAATAACCTTTTAATAACTAGCTGTCAGTTATAACTGGTTTTGCAGAGAATCAATTGTTGATGTAGTTGACAAGGTCCTCTTTTATATGTTAATGAAAATATAAGTTTTAGATTAGATAGAAAGGATAAAAGCCTCAGGGAAGGTTAGATTCATGCATTTTTAAGAGTTTTCTAGCAAAACTATCTTCTTTAACAATCTGACTATAATTCACTAAATGATAGTGAGTATCACTCAGGCCACCACAGAATTGTGTTCAATGTAATTATTATAGTCATAGGGAAATGGAATCAGCAACCCAGGTTCAAATCCTGGTCAAGGCTGTTTACATTTCACATTGTGCTAATGCCCTTGGGAAAAGCATGAATCCATTCATTCACTTAGCTAAGGAAAAATGGTAGGACAGTGTTTTTTTGCCTAAGTTTGGCAACCAGTCTTGGAGAAGGAAAACTCTGAATTAAACCAGGTATACTCCACTTAAAAATTGACCTTGAGTCACATCCTACCCATGGCGGAAGGGTTGGGTAGATACTTTCAAACAGAAACCCTGAGTGAATTTTTAGCATTGAAGGTTTTTAAAAATCCCAAACTTTTTAGCAACAGGGTTGATATACAATGAAAAATGATAGATAGTACCTGAAATTTTGGTTTATCTTGTTAGTAAAACAAAACTTAATGATTTTTGTTTGAATTAGATAAGGAATTACCATTGTTATTCCATAATGTACTCAGACTTGGTTATTATTATAGTCATAACATTCTGGCTGTTGTACACGCAAGTCTTTTTCAGATGTCTTTTATAGTCAGTAAGTTTTTGCTAATTTCATACCCTTTATTCATCTTACAGCTATAGATTATTCTTTTTTTACCATTTATATTTAGAGGTTATCATTCTTCATTTAATTCTTTCTTGTAAAATCATCCTTAAAATATCATTTTTCTTTCCCACTAAATTACAATAGATGGCTTTTCAAGCTTGATTTAAAGATTGAATTCATTAAAGTAACCTGATGCTTATATTCAGAACCAGTCAGAAGAAGTTTGACATCCAATTAGAATATTGTTTATTAGGCCTTCTACCCTTCAAAATCATTTCAATCTCAAAGGTTTTTATAATGTAATTTTCTATTGATATCGTCACCAAATTATAAAGTCTCTCTTGGGAATTGTTCACTCTTAGGTGTGTTTTAATCAGTTTTATTTTTTTTGTACTTTGTCTTTAATTGGAATCATTTTGAGATGAGGCTTCTTAATCTGAGAATTAGTTTTTATTTATTGCGAACTTTTTGTCCTCATCTTGGTAGTTTTTGTGTTGTTTCTTCTTTCACTACGTTTCAGCCAAATTTCACCTCTGGCTTTCTTCAGGTGATTTTTACCGCGACCTTGGATAGGAATGCTGACTCTTGTAACCGTATCCCCAGTAATTACTGCCCTCCATAGTTGTTGTCTATCGCACCATGTTTTTGACCAAGTAAACCTCTGGCCGGCTTGGGTAGGATTTGAAACTGCTATCTTCTGACAATGCTCACCTGGAACTGTAGAGACTCAATGCCTCTATTTGATGCGCCATGCGCCCCGAAGGGCGATCAAGGATGGATTTTTTGGTCTTATAAATCCTTATCTGGTCTTCCAGAGTCGGGTCCGTACTGAGAGTAATTAGTGGGGATACGGTTACAAGACTCAGCATTCCTATCCGAGGTCGCAGTAAAAATCACCTGAAGAAGGCCAGAGGTGAAATTTGGCCGAAATGTAGTGAAAGAAGAAACAACACAAAAACTACCAAGATGAGGACAAAAAGTCCGCAATAAATAAAAATTAATAATCAGCTTTAGTTTTAAAAAAACTTCTTTTTTGTAAGCACAGAGCCAAATTAAAACAAAGCTATCTAAATCACTTGAAACAGGCCCTGCTTATATCCACCCTGTTATTGCCTCAGAGAATAATTCAATAGTGGAAACTTGGAGTCTTAAATCTTATGTCATTTTGTCTGTCTCTTGAACTAATTCATTTCTTGTTGTACTATTTATAGCATAATTAGGTGATGGAATTTCCGAGTCTCAAGTCTAATATCCATTTTTTCTTTTAATTAAAGGTTTTCATATGAAATTCTGGCTAAGGGAAACAAGACTTTAAACATCTCAAGTACAAATTCCAAAGAAGAATTAACTGATATGAAATTTCCTCTCTCCACATTTTTGGTAGGGAAACTTTTTCATTTAACCATATAAAATAGACATCTTGCAGAAAATTTTCAAGCCAGAAATGAAAGTAATGGGGCCTTTTGTCCTGTGATTTTTTCCAGCTAATAGAACATGAAGACTAAAAAGCAATATGTTTTTAGAACAAACTATATTTACCATGGCATCATCAATATTAACCTCACAACATCATTCATTGACTCCAAAGTTTTCACAAAAACTAAATTTAGTGTTACTAACTAAAAAGCCCTTCAAAGTTTTTTTGCCAGTTAACAGTTGGAATTTTGTTACTCATAATTTCTTAGCTTAGCTTAGTCTGGCACAAGGCTATCAGTTTGTATTTCTTATGTTCAAAGTGAAAGTTATTTATTCAGTCTGATTATGGCTAAAAATCTGAATAAAAGAGTCTTTTCATTGTAGAAGGAGGGAGAAAGTCAAAACGAGAGAGAGATAGAGAGAGAGAGAGAGAGAGAGAGAGAGAGAGAGAGAGAATCTTTAAATCGTAACAAATAACTATTCTAAAACAGAGAGAGAATGAGAGAGAGGGGGAAGAGGGGGAGAGAGAGAGAGAAAAAGAGAGAGAAAGAGAGAGAGAGAGAGAGAGAGAGAGAATCTTTAAAACTTAACAAATGACTGTTCTAAAAAAGAAAAATAGACCGACAGACAGACAGACAGAGAGTGAGAGAGAATCTTTAAAGCTTAACAAAAGACTGTTCTACAAAAGAGAGAGAGAGAGAGAGAAAGAGAGAGAGAGAGAGAGAGAAAGAAGGAGAGAGAGGAAGAATTTTAAAATCTTAACAAATGGCTGTTCTAAAAAAGAGAGAGAATGAGAGAGAGAGAGACAGAGAGAGAGAGAGAGAGAGAGAGATAGAAAGAAAGAGAGAGGGGGAGAGAGAGAGAGAATGAGAGAGAATCTGTAAAGCTTAACAAAAGAAAGATAAACATCAAAGGCTTGCATATAATATTTTGAAAATTACAATACTGTGAAAACTTATGGAAACAAAGGATTTGTGAGTTAAAGTCTAAATGAACAAACAATTTGAAAATCGAAATCTTAAAAGAATAAATCCTTAAGATTTTGATTAAATATAACTTCCTAGTGAACTTTGACCCATTTCATTTCATGGTAAAACCTTTGTTGAATTGAAAATAATCAATGTTCCTACATTGAAATAATCCAAGAGAATTAACAATGTAATATTGTTTGTTTTCTATTTTTTCTTGACGTCCATCAAAGCAAGAGGCTCACTTAGTACTGGACCTATGTATTGAAAATCCCAAAGTCAAAAAAAGAAAAACAAAATGATAAAAAGAATAAACCAACCTCAAAAGTAAATAGTAATGCCATCATTTTTCTTTTTAAAAAGATCAAAGTGATGTGTTTAGAGTGCGATGACAAGCATTTTACTTGGCTCAGAATAAAACTCTCTTGCAGACTTTAATGAAATGATGAATTAGACTTTTGAGTGGACCCAGCTTGAGGAAGAGTTGGAGGAGTAGGAGGGGAGAGGAGTAGTAGTAGTAGTAGTAGTAGGAGGAGGAGGAGGAGGAGGAGAATACTTGTTCTGCCCACTGTAGCTGATCTGTCATTTGTCCAATGATAAGGACAAATAGAGTAGTTTTCTTTTATGATGGGTGTTAGGTGGTTGGTAGTGAGAGATAAAGGGTTTTATCACCTCAAGAGGTTTGCAAAGTGGCCAACTTATGCACAATTTCTTTGAAGGCAACATGGAGTAAACATGACAAGCTAATTGGACAAGAAGGATGAAGTCTTTCTGTTATGTCCAAACAACTACATCTTTAGCGTACTGAAATATATATTCAAACATCTCCATCTATCTATCTATCTATCTATCTATCTATCTTCTTACACATATACACACACATATACACATAAATATTAATATATATATATATATATATATATATATATATATATATATACATATAGATAAATGAATATATCTATATGAATATACATATGCATGTAGGCACAAATATATATATATTTAAGTAAGTGGAGGTAGGTGGGCGTTTGCATAAATGCATTTATGTACACTTTTTTCTATAGATGTATAATATATAACATCTAATGATGTTTACATATACATTTATATTTAAAGGATTTCAAGAGGAAGAAGTCTTTTTATTATGTATAAATACATTTTTAGCAAACTAAAATCTATGCACAAACGTCTCTCTCTCTCTCTCTCTCTGTTTATATATATATTTACATATATATATTTATATATATATATATATATATATATGTGGAATAAACAAAAAGAACTATAGAAGGCAACAACACACAACAGCAATAATAGTGATAATAATAACAGCAACACTTACCAGAGGTCCAGCCTATTCATAAGACTAGCAGCTTCAATATCTTTAAAAATGCTCTCGGGATCAAGCCTTTTATCCAAATAATTGGATGGCAGTTCTTCTTTCTTCCAGTGGGATAAAAAGTGAATCTCTTGCTCTACCATCTGATCCACATAAGTTCGGAAATAGGCCCAAACATAATCACCCCATGAACGACATACAGGAAGAAGGGCCTTCAAGTTACCACTGAGAGCAGCATAGATGGCTTTCTCATAGATACTGTACCTCTCCTCTTGGCACATAGCCCAGCACATCTGTTTCCAAACATCTCTATACAGGTTGCCTTCTACAGGCAAAATGGTTTCATGTGTTGTCGTACTTTCAAATTGGGATCGTGATACAGTCGCCACCCTTCTAATGTTGCTGCTCGCAATGATTGGCCATAATTGATGCAAATCTCTTGAGCCTGGTTAAAGTCGCCTGCACGGATGCAGGCAAACATCCTCTGCAATAACAAAAGTTCATCTTCTTGGTCAAGATCATCAAGAACTCTCCCATGACGCATTGGAGCATCAAGATCCATTTCTTGTACTAAAGGTCGTTCAGTACTCTCTAAAGTAAAACGACTTTTTTTTCTGAAGTCTATGAAGTGTATTCTCCCATGCCACAGCTTGGCCAGAATAGAATTTGGGATTCTTCATCAAAATGGACAGGTTGTCTCTGGAACAACTCTCTAACCAGTCAACAACTATCTGAGCTTCTCTGACTGTAGAGTCTTTCATAAACAAGGCAGACATAAGGTTTTTGTCACTAAGATATTTCATATTGTTAGAAGAGCGCATAACTTCATCTTCTGTATCCATTTGTGTCAGATAAGTTTCTTCAAGGCGATCTTTAAACATAGAAATTATCAACTGCCATGTATCACATTCAGAACACAACACATTGTAGACATTAAGTTTCTTGCTTAACTTTAGCTGGTTTGGAGCCATCCTCATCACCAGTTTTTTCATAAGTTGTAGTTGTTCATCACAAATGCTGTCATATTGATCTAAAAGTTCAAATACTTTCTGTGGACTGGAAAAAGTTCTGTATGCTTCCATAAAATCATTGTAAAGCCCAGAGCAGGCTGCTAATTCTGGTTCATCGTCCAAAAGCAATCCAACATATATATGTATTTATACACCATAGTGGAATGAAAACTTCAAAGACTGAAAAGTTTATACAATAACATCAGCTTTTGTCTTTTTTTTACCTTTATGATCCAAGCATTGGAATATCAATGGAAGAAGTGTGTGAACAGCAAAGAAGAGACTATGTTGATAAATAAACCTCATTTGGTTGCACATTATGAGTGTATATTGGTCACCCTATGAATTTTTCAGCTGACCTTCATATATATATATATATATATATATATATATATATATATAAATCTATATTCTAATGAGTGAACACCTTATTTTCCTGGATAAAAATAAGATACTAAAGCAAATTTTGTTAAACAAATAACTATTCAATTTACGTACTATACAAAAGAATGCTCCCTTATTTTCTTTAAAAAAATCCTTGTGTCTCTGTGAATGAGAGGAGGCACTCCTGTAGATAATAATTTTATTTAATTTTGGGATGAATTAGACTTTCCTGATCAATTTTGAACTAAAATGTTCCAAGCCACTCAAGGAATCAACGACATCCCTTCTTTTATATTACTTCTTCATTTAGATTGCTTTAACATGCTTCATGAATCAAAGAAAAAAAGGGGAAAATGTATATCAATATTTTGCTTTCAACTGGACTTACTGCCTTATTACTTTTAGACACCCCCCACACATGTTTCTATACATTAGTTGAAGTACCAGGCAATGTTTTGTAGAGAAATGCATTTTGAATCCTGTAAGTGACACTTAAACATTTATCAAATTTATCAAGTTAAATGTTTTTGATTTTATTTGGAATCTCAGTCAACACTATCCATAACGTCATTTATTTGAAGTACCAGTGGTATAATTGCTATGAAATCCTAATAAGAGGTGGGGAGTCTCTATGGTGTAGTGGCTAACGAGCTGGATTGTGACATGGTGGTTAGAGGGATGGAGTCCTCATGGTTTCGTGAGTAACATGCTGAGTAACATG